>CM029018.1:96848092-97165787 GCA_016801055.1 Panax notoginseng
ACTAATTTCATGTAGTATAAAGCCAAAGCTTTAACCAACTGAGTATAAGAGAATATATAAAACTACAAATGGATTTTCGTCCGCCATGCGGTAATCCACTTAGACAGATCATTCTCACAATTTAATAAGGAAATAATACAAAGGATCATTCAGTATACATGTGATAATCCACATAGACATGTTATTCCAACAGAATAATAAAGAATGGAACCGGTCATACGTAACCCACACAGACATGATGTTCTAACAGAATAATAAAGAACGAAAGGAACCAGGTCATGCGTAAACGTACAGACAGGATGTTCCAACAGAATAATAAAGAATGGAATAATAGAAAATTTTCACCATGTATGCGGTACTTCGCATAGACAGGTTATTCCACATAATGATAAGGAATAGAATAACAGAAGAATTTCACCATGTATGCGGTACTTCGCATATACATGTTATTCCAACATAATAATAAGGAATGAAATAACAGAAGAATTTCACCATGTATGCGGTACTTCGCATATACAGGTTTTCGAACATAATAATAAGGAATGGAATAACAGAAAAATTTCACCAAGTATAGGGTAGTCCACGTATACAGGTTATTCCAACATAATAATAAAGAATGGAATAACAGAAGTTCTCTTCATGAATACGAAAGAAATAATACCCCTTACCTTAGAAGAAACTGTATATATAGGAGTAGTGAAGTAGCAGAATACTTTTCTTCTTATCTCTATAGTTTTTCTCTCTAGAATTTTAGTGAATTCGTAAGAAATAATGAAGGAATGAACTTCTATTTATAGGAAATGGACTGTATAGTAACTAATTTATGAACGGTCCGGATTGATTTACTTTTAAACGGATGATCCATATTAATTTACTATGCAGTATTAATAAAATATTCTAATAAAACAAAAATTTTTAAATAAAATATAATATATTCTATTTATAATCTAATAAAACGAATAACTTTATAAAAGTATTCTGTTTTATATAAAATGATTTTACTATGTAAACATTATGCAGACATTATGCAAATACTATGCATAATAATATTATATATTCTATTTATAGTCTAATAAAACAAATAACTTTATAAAAGTATTCTGTTTTATATAAAAAAAATTTACTATGCAAATACTATGCAGACACTATGCAAATACTATGCATAATAGAATATCATATATTCTATTTATAGTCTAATAAAATAAATAACTTTACAAAAGTATTCTGTTTTATATAAAAAGTTTTCTATTTTATTACATTTATAATAATAATAAAACAAAACTTATTACCTTTATTATAATTCACAATATTAATTGACCAGGTCGTTCTAAGAAAGAGGGAGGCTTTCAATAAGGATTTCTCCCTATTGGCAAGTAATTAGGTGACCAAACCTCTCCTTGGCAGAACTTCTAGACATCGTTAATATTGCAAATAATAATATGAATAACTTTGCCGACTCAATTATTGATTTAATAAAATATTGATAATAATTGAATCAAATAACGTGAGATACTATGTAGCAATTACTGTAGCAATAATTGAACAAAACTGAGTGACTTCTCAAGTAAGCATCAATAATCAATACCGTGTGCTACTATGCAACCACGCGTATTACTGTACTTTTACTACCGAGTAGTTCAACAGTTTTAACGGTAAAACTTCCGCCATTATTTTCATAAAAATATTTTTTATCGTTTTCTCAATTCGAAAATAATTCCGTTGTGGGGTCCACCAATAATTGTACCGTCGTACGGATATTTCCCAACAAAAAATAATATTTCCCGACCAAACGAATATTATATAACGACTTGCATACTTTACAAAATTTATAAATACTACCCACAACTATAACACTATCTCAAATCCACACCATAATATTAAAAAAAATATTTCGAGAAAATTAAATCTTTATTCATAAAATTTGGGGTCTCACAATCTCCCCTCCTTATGAAATTTCACCCTCAAAATTTACGTACGTACCTGGTATGCCGAATAGGTGAGGATACCTTGACTTCACTTCAAATTCTAACTCTTAAGGTATAACCTTTGAGTATCGAATATAATCCTTCTTATCCAAGATTTTAACACGTATCTCCTCATACGTTAAATCTTCTACTATCTCGTCCAATTCCAATTCAATAATGTGGTTCGGGTCGTCCACATATTTACGTAACATCGATACGTGAAAAAGAACGTTATGAACACGCGACATACTTGGCGATAAAATGAGTCTATAGGCCACAGTTCCTACTCGATCGAGGATTTCAAATGGTCCAATTAAATCGACGGTTGAGATTTCCTCTCTTCGTCGATTCTTGCTTCTAGAATAACGCCCTCTTGAACCTTCTTCTTCACATTCATCAGATTCGGGTGTGTAGCTTGAGCGACTTTAACTTTATCGATTAAAGTCGATTCTACTCGTATATTCGCCATCCTTTGCAAGTCATACAAAATGGGTTTTTGTGTTAACAACATCGCACTCGTAAACGCATACGATCTTCTACTCAACGCGTCAGCTACCACGTTCGCTTTCCCACGATGGTATTGAATGGTACGATCGTAATCTTTAACAGCTCGAGCCAACGTCTTTGGCGCATTATATGTTCATTTTGGTTGAAGAAATATTTAAGGGTTTTAGAAATGGTTTTGTACTGGGGTCAATACAAAATTCGATTTCACGCTCTAGGGGTAGGCTAAGAAGTCTTCAAGAATACGTCAAAAAATTTATTAACAATAGAAATATCATTCAAAATTGCGACCCTCATCTAAGACTTGGATAACACGTCACATTGATACCTATCAACTTGCCACCGTTATCCACGACTTCCCCTACAAAAAGTCTGGCTTCGGTGCATTCCACACAAAGAAGTCACCAGCGAAAGGACCGAGGCCCTTTACTTATGGCTTGATATGACAATGATTGACTTTAATAGTTTGGTCGCATAACAGGTGGTTAGGAATATGAAAGCTAACCACCTTACGAAAAGCTTGATGAGTAGTTAACCAATCGATTCCTAAAATCACATCAAAGGTAAGTATTTTCAAAGAGATAAGATCGACAGGTAACGTGAAAGTGTCAATTTGAATCAACAAGATTTATAAACAGTGGAGGTAATAAAGGCTTCTGCTAACGAAGTTTCAACCAATAAGTCAAAGTCTAACTTCTCTGGGGTCAAATTTAAACGTTGAGCGCAACAAGAGAGATAAAAGAATGGTAGAACCGTATCTAATAAGGTATAGACTTCGCAAGAATTTATAATTAACTAACACATGCTAACTTCGTTTGGGTTCCTCACTTGTTGGGAAGTCATGACAACCGCTCTCGCCTGAACTACCCGGCTTTGACTTGTCTGGGGCTGCATTTGGTGTCATCACTACCGTTGGAATTGACTTTTCTATAGGACATATTCCACCATCAACTGCTTCATCGTACTCCTGTTTCATGTTCTGAATCATTAGTCTTTGATCCATATCGAATTGGGGTTGACCGCAATGTATAGGGTAATTCAAAACTCGATGTTGGGTTCTCTCAATTACTGTCCAAAAAGAGAAATACGTATCATCTATTTTAGCCTTCTTAGATCGGACGTCTCTTTCCACAATATCAGCGCGTCGTGCGGCTTTTACCCATGCATCACTCATTCTCACTCGTTCAGTTGTTTCTTCTTTCAGCTTAGATTCCAGCTTTATCATCTTATACTCTGCCAAAGAGTGCTTTTGTTCAAGTATCACATATCGGGTAACACAAGATTGAATTGTTGCATCCTTTTGCTCCACGACCGCCTGCCGTTCTTCAGCCTGCTCTTCAAACTCATGAATACGATTTTGTAATTCTACATTTCTATCATAAAATTCTTCTAATAATTTCTCCTCAGGTTCCTCTTCTTCCTCACTCTCAGCTGCTACCTTTGTGACTAGCTCGGGTGCAACTATTAATTCCTCCCTCACCACAAGAATATCTCTAATTCCTTCTTCGCCTGACATCACATTATCCTGGTTGGCGATTAGAGGTGTCTCCATGGTCTTCATTCACTCCATTGTTAACGTTCTCTGCTGCCATTCTTAAAAACTGCCATAAAACAAGGGTTAATTTACATATCACATATTACATATATCTACCAACCAATCCCAATTAAACCAAATAAACTTAGGTAGGTCATATTAGCAAAGGAATTCCTCTTCTCTCCCCCTCCTAGTTCTTATCTCACATCTCAGCCAGGGATCATATCCCTAAGCTTTGATACCAACTGTGATGCCCCCAAAATAGGTATACATCACCTATTCTGAGTCACTAAATACATGGTACAGAATACGAATACAATCTTAAATATACAACATGAGCTGTGAGTTTTAATACAAATATTATCTTCTAGACAGTATTCAAACTCAAAATAAGTCCTCAATACATTTATTATCACACTATTTTATAGAATAGTGACGACTACTAATGCTATCATATGGACCGTCACTCCGTTCCCCGACTAGTTCCTGCCATGTTCTCATTTCCTAAAGAGAACAATGAAAGTAAAAGGGTGAGCTCAACTAGCCCAGTAAGAAGTATTATGACTAAGATAATGCAGAATAATTTATCGTTAGCCTTCAACAGTGTTAAACTGATACAATATAACAAACATCAAGTTTAATTCCAGCGGAACAAGCAATCCATTAAAAGAGTCAAGTACAGAATAAATTCTATTATCTTTTATGATTTAAAAGGTTTTTCATCACTTTTATCACTAGGACTCAGCTTAATAAATAATCCACAGCATCCCTGTACTACGGCCAATGATATTCATTAGTATCACAACCATAAATTATCCATGCACTACGGGCCAAGGATATTCATGTATTCATCAATGGTTATGATCATGCCAACAACTGTCCATCAATACACTACAGGCTAATGAGGACTTTTACCACATCATTTGTAATATTACGGTCATGATTATACCGATTAATCCCTGGTCATAATCATACCAAGTCCATCTATGCACTACAGGCCACAGATGACTTTCAACATAATATAAACATGAGCATGATGACAATGATATAATAATTCAATAAAACAAGTTCAAGAATTAATTTATCCAGGAACCAATAACGTCCAAATTGTCAACATGACACTTCTTTGTGGAGTAAAATTTAAGAATGCTCAGAAGAATATTTCTATGAAAATATACTGGATGAAGCACAAATATCAAGGATATTCCACTAATTTCATGTAGTATAGAAGCCAAAGCTTTAACCAACTGAGTATAAGAGAATATATGAAACTGCAAATGGATTTTCGTCCGCCATGCGGTAATCCACTTAGACAGATCATTCTCACAATTTAATAAGGAATAAATACAAAGGATCATTCAGTATACATGTGATAATCCACATAGACAGGTTATTCCAACAGAATAATAAAGAATGGAACCAGGTCATACGTAAACCGCACAGACATGATGTTTAAACAGAATAATAAAGAACGGAACCAGGTCATGCGTAAACGCATAGATGTTCCAACAGAATAATAAAGAATGGAATAATAGAAGAATTTCACCATGTATGCGGTACTTCGCATAGACATGTTATTCCAACATAATGATAATGAATGAAATAACAGAAGAATTTCACCATGTATGCGGTACTTCGCATATACAAGTTATTCCAACATAATCATAAGGAATGGAATAACATAAGAATTTCACCAAGTATAGGGTAGTCCACGTATACAGGTTATTCCAACATAATAATAAAGAATGAAATAACAGAAGTTCTCTTCATGAATACGAAAGAAATTATACCCCTTACCTTAGAAGAAACTAGATATAGGAGTAGTGAAGTAGCAGAATACTTTTCTTCTTTCTCTCTATAGTTTCTCTCTCTAGAGTTTTAGTGAATTCGTAAGAAATAATGAAGGAATGAGCTTCTATTTATAGGAGAATGGACTGAATAGTAACTAATTCATGAACGGTCCAGATTGATTTACTTTTAAACGGACGGTCCATATTGATTTACTATGCAGTATTAATAAAATATTCTAATAAAACAAAATTTTTTAAATAAAATATAATATATTCTATTTATAATCTAATAAAACGAATAACTTTATAAAAGTAATTTGTTTTATATAAAAAGATTTTACTATGCAAATATTATGCAGACACTACGCAAATACTATGCATAATAGAATATTATATATTCTATTTATAGTCTAATAAAACAAATAACTTTATAAAAGTATTTTGTTTTATATAAAAAGATTTTACAATGCAAATACTATGCAGACACTATGTAAATACTATGCATAATAAAATATCATATATTCTATTTATAGTCTAATAAAATAAATAACTTTATAAAAGTATTCTGTTTTATATAAAAAATTTTCTGTTTTATTACATTTATAATAATAATAAAACAAAACTTATCACATTTATTATAATTCACAATATTAATCGACCAGGTCGTTTTCAAGAAAGAAGGGGCTTTCCAATAAGAATTTCTCCCTATTGGCACACAATTAGGTGACCAAACCTCTCCTTGGCAGAACTTATAGACATCGTTAATATTGCAAATAATAATATGAATAACTTTGTCGTCTCAATTATTGATTTAATAAAATATCGACAATAATTGAATCAAATAACGTGAGATACTATGTAGCAATTACTGTAGCAATAATTGAACAAAACTGAGTGACTTCTCACGTAAGCATCAATAATCAATATCGTGTGCTACTATACAACCACGCGTATTACTGTATTTTTACTACCGAGTAGTTCAATAATTTTAACTGTAAAACTTTCGCCGTTATTTTCATGAAAATATTTTTGTCGTTTTCTCAATTCGACAATAATTCTGTTGTGGGGTCCACCAATAATTGTACCGTCGTATAGATATTCTCCGACAAAAAGAATATTCCCCTACCAAACGAATATTATATAATAACTTGCATACTTTGCAAATTTTATAAATATTACCCATAACTATAACACTATCTCAAATCCACACCATAATATTAAAAAAATATTTCGAGAAAATTAAATCTTTATTAATAAAATTTGGGGTCTCACATCTAGCGAACATTTACGCTACTAGATTGGATTATTTTATCCAATCAGCATATCCCCTTTTTCAGGGTTGTTCACCTCAGACTCATCATAAGATTTTGTACCAAAAGAATTTGGTTCGACATAAGCTTTTAAAGAATACTTTGAATTCCATAAACATTTGTCTAGCTGAATCAAATAGCTTAGACGTATACCAATAATTCGAATTTCAATCGAAATATGTGTCTGGCCAAATTCAATTGGCAATAATTTACCTTTAAAATTCTTAAAAATTATTTTATGACGTCAATTAGCTGCACTGTATTTACAGTACATTTGAGGATTCTGTCATTCTGTGACTTTGCCATACTAAATCATACTATAGTGGGCTGATAATCTTTAGATCACATCCAACACTAAGTAATTCTGCATTGATAAATCTATCATTTTTGTCATCTCTGCACCAGGTTACATGATGCATTAATGATATAAAAATACATTTTGATCATTCAAATCATTTTCGTCTAGTCGAATCAATTAGCATAGACTCTTCTTTAAATAGTTCAAAAACCTTTATAAATCATTTTTAGTGTTATCATGCCACAACAAGTAACGATGTGTATGTGGCCCGAAGTCCACACCTACACACTTGTCACCATGTGTTGAGGATAACAAAAATTCATTTTTAAAGGCACATCAACGCGAATTTAGCTTGATGTTAAAAACTTTGAAGTCTAGCATAGCTAGAAGATTTGAAATACATATGCTTCCACCATCAACTTCAATTTCTCTACTGATCCATTGCTTAAGAATTCTATCAATTTCTATCATCATCAATTCTCCATTCATACAAATCTATACCTAGTTCGTCAAACAACACTCATGAGTTCAGGAACTTTCCACAATCATATGAGTTTAAGAACTTGTCCTAGTCAGACCTTTGGCGTCCATTCGCTGAGGGGTTCATAAATATTTCATATAACTATGAGTCACAAACATGCCATAAGTATGAGTTTTAAGAACTCGCAACTAACCTTATATTCTCTACCTATTCGTTATACACGTGAGAAAAGAATCACATTATCAACATGCATATAGCAAAAAGCGCGACATCAGGTTCTAATGATTATCAATGTAAGAAACTAAGTGGTTGTCAAACCAAACTCGACCACTAATCAACATAGGAAGCTAAGCGGACAATTCCCCGCCCATACAAAGAATTGGTCAACCTAACCACTATATCGATCAGGAAGCTAAGTGATTCTAAAACCAAGTACAAATTCCCTGCCCATACAAGGAATCATACAACTCAGCTGCTGACATGAGTCCTCGATTGAAATCCCACACAGTTTTACTTTCTCTTTTCTTAATACGAATTTTTTTTAATCCGTATCTTAACATTTACCACTCTTTTCTGAGTTTACATTGTACCATTTCATAGTGCCTTCTCTTTATAGCGTCAAGCTATATCATACCAATCACTTAATATATCATATGTTATTCAAAAATTTAATCTGATCACGTCGTGATCTTATTTTGTAATCATTTCTCTTTATATGTACGATCGTTTTTATATTACGATCTTCTTATTCTTCTCTTTAATCATATTATATTATGATTTTATTTACACTTTTTATCTTATAGACATAGTCTATTTATTATCACTTTTCATCTTTATTACTGGAGTCTGGTAACTCCGGATTCTTATCCTTATATCTCTTCAAGATTCTTCTTTGAATCTTATTTATCTTCATCTATACTTAATAATGAATTTTTAAAAATTCATCTCTTATCACCTAAACTCGATCTGAGTTTATTCCTTATCATCATCTCCGCGGTTATAGCCTAAGTACCCCTACCTAAGGTTTATAACCTACGACTTTGATACCACCTATAGCGCCCCCAAATTCGGGTACTTTTTACCTCAGATCTGGTACATCATTTCTATAACTATTGCAGAAGATATAAACATAAATTGTTTATACATTAAAATTTTACACATCATTCCCAAGGTCCTACAACCTTAACTCAATACATACCTTAAATATCTAAAAAGGTTTACAATGCTATTTTCGTCAGAAAATTTAATAAATCTAACTGCACCATAATTTAATCTTGCACTTTGCCTTTGCTTCTGTCTTTTCTCGAGCTTTCATCTTAATCTGAAATTTTTTATCATGATATAGCAAGGGTGAGCGACAAATTTGCCCAACAAGTTTTAAATACAATGAAGATAAATCATGATTGAAAAGAATGAATAATAAGCTAGGTAACTTTCAACAATATAAACATTGTGAAAGAGCATGAACAAATTCTCTTAACTGAATGACCAAGTCAATTAAAATTAATGGTCAAGCATAAACATGAACAGATTAACTGAACCAAATGGTAATGAAGTTGATCAACCTTTCATACCTGATGAACATTTACAACATGCACAACGTGCGAATCAATAATCAATATAGACGTGAATAATCAACAACAATTATTCACTAACATGCATTGAACATACAACTCAAGTTTGAGTTAGGGAAACTTGCCTGTACCGCTGATTACCGCTAAGCAATCTAATTTAATCTAGCATAAAAGATCTATCAATTATAAGATTGATCTTTCAATTAGCATAACATACCTGTTAGCTCATAATACTATTACTTTATACATAGATTATCTAACACTTAATCAAATATTAGATAACATCTTAACACATTAGTATTATTATCATCCTTTGATAATTCTTTAATCACTATATCACATACATTATGATTTAACACTCTAATCTTATATATTATAAGTTCTTCTTTAACCTCTAATAAGTCAAATACTAATCCAGCAACCTAGATTTGCAATCCAGCAAACTAGATTCTAAATCCAGCAACCTGAATTCAACTGATTTTCAATCCAGCAAACCTGGATTCACCAATCCTTCAATCCAGCAAGCTGGATTCATAATCTTACAATCCAGCAAGCCTAGATTCATAAATCCTTCAATCCAGCAAGCTGGATTCCATATCCTTTTTACGAAAATACCAAATTAACTTATTATTTTTCTATCTTTTGTCCAAACATATAAACATATATTTCATACACAAAAAGTATTTTTCCAAAATTTTTCAATTCTCTTTGGTATTTTTCAAAAATTATTTTTAGTGCGTAGCTTAAGAAATTAGCAATATCATGCTTAACTCCAGAAATTCCCATCTTTTGACCAAATTTTATACGTGTTAACGTGACGCTCCAGTTTAAATTTCGTGGCCATCAGAGATATAGAACTCCGGTTATAGCTATTTTTGTCAAAAAATCAAAAAAATTGAAATGACCATAACTTGGTCGTTTTAAGTCGGAATGAGTTCATTTTTGGACAGGAGGTACTTTATACCATATATTTTCATGTTCTGAAAGGCCAGAATTTATTTCACAATTAAAGTTGCCGAAATAGCCCCTGGAAAGTTTTGGGCAATAGCTTTTTGCAACATTTCTCTTTTTCCTAATTTGTTAAAAATAATCCATACGGAAATCTACAACTCCTTTTTCAGTGATTCCACTTGGAGATGTTAGAAAACTTATCATATTATCCTCCCAAAATTTTTTCCAGAATTTTTGAATGTCAAAAAAATGATGAAACTGTCCCTACCCTTGACTGTCCAAAATAATATGTTTTTCCTTAAAAGACACAAAACTATTATTGCTAAATTAGTCACTACGGACCGTGTACTCCACATTTTTGAGCGATTCTTGAGCCCACGCGAAGCTAACTTCCAAGACTACAACTTTAATTCTTTGACCTTTTCCAAATTCTAAACACAGAATTCCAGAAATTCCGTGTAAGGTGACTGTCCCGAGTTAGTTAGACAGTTTTGGCGCGACTACTTTGAATGGTCACAACTCTTTGCTCCAAAGTCGGAATTAGTCCGTTCCAAAGTCTATGGAAAGCTTATTCCATGTACTATAACATACTAAAAGCCCAGAATTTTTTGGAACATCTATGAAATCTCGAAACTCCATTTTAGGGTCAGCAGTCTAAAGCTTTAAAAACTATTTTTGTTCCCCTTTTTTTTCAAGCTAAACAACACCCAAAATGGCATGATCTAAACATGAATCACTATAAAACATGTAGATATAGTATCATAGGGTTTAATATCAAGAGATCATCATTAGATCTAAACCACCACAATACATACTTAGATCTAAATAGGTTTTTAAGTTTTAGAGGGTTTTATACCTTTACTAGCGTGTTCTTCTTCTTCCAAGAAAGGTTATAGATTTTGGTGGCATAAAGACCTTCTCTTCCTTCTTTCCTCAACCCATTCGGCAGCCCTCTCTTGTGTTTCTCTCTCCCTTTTTTTTCCTTTCCTTATCTATTTAGAATGAGATGAAAAAATTTATTTGCAAAATAGACGAGGGATATTTATAGTAGGAAAAATGCATATACATAACATATGTATGTATATATAAAATCTCCCAAAATCCCCTCCATATCTCTTCCATATCTATCCATATCTTTATTAAATCTATCTAATATCTTTTCCTTTCTCTCTTCTATCCCTACAAAATCATACAAATCTCTCCAAATATCTTAGCAAATCTATGAAAATAACATGTGCTCATTTTGATTTTATTTTATTGGCCAATTTTGGTTCTAGAATGTCCATAAAATGTTAGGCCAATCCTTTACTTGTTTGGGTTCACTAATAATTGTTTTGGGCCATGTATAAAATATCATAAACACATTTAATTTCTCTTACCCTAGTTATTTAATTAGGGTTTCTAATCCACTCATTTAATCTTTTGGGCTTTCCAAATTGTGATAACCCGAGATTTCGAATAATCCAAAATTTTTGAATAATTTTTTTAATTAATATTAATATTAATTATCATTTATGTGACAAGTATCGGTGATACGTGTTTTGAGAAGGTCAATTTGTGCATTGACTAATAAAAATAGAGTAGAGTTGTGCTTAACGGAGAATAGAAACCCTAACCCTAAGCCCGGATTGGGATTCGATATAAAATATAACTAAAATAATTATAGTATTGATTACGTGTTTGTACTGTGTGGTAGTATTGATCAATGATTGATCGGGTAAGGTTTAATATTTATAAACCCTAAGAAGAGATTAGAAAATCTAATCTCAGGATGAGAAACCCTAATGTACCGTTAGAAATCCTAATCGAAAGCCGGGAAACCTTAATTTCATATTCGGGAATCCTAAACCCTAAATTAGAAAACCCTAATCCTAATTGGTAAGCCTAATGTGTGTATTAAACTTAAATATGATTACAAAACCCTAATTATATTTTAGTTATCTTAATTTCTATTTTACAAACCCTAATTGTAATTTAGAAAATTTATTTTTCTAATTAAAACCCTAATTCGTGAGTTATAAACCCTAATGACCATTTTGACCTTAATCGCTAATTTAAGCAATTTTAATTAGGAATATAAATCCTAATTAGCAAGATTGAATTTTATGATTAGGAAATATTAATATAATTATCGAATCCTAATTGTAATTTGGAATTATTAATTTTCTATTTTGGAAACCGAAATTCGGAAATCATGGAAATTAAAGTATAAACCTAAAGGGTTTAAACCCTAAACCCTAAGGGTTCCAAACCTTAAACCCTAACCCAAGCCCTAAAGTCTAAGGGTTTGGATATTTGACCATATTGCCATTAAAATTATTTTACAAATGTCAATAATGTCCTTTATGGATTTTTTATTAGATTGCTTGTAAATCTTGCCAATATAGGAGTTGGTGACCAACTTAATTGACCATTGTGACTTATATGATCAGCCAAACCAGATCCAATTGGCCACCTAGGATGTTGGATTCATTGCATCAATTATTTAAGAGATAAAGAGAGAGAAAGTCACTAATATTATTCATTTTGCTACCAAGCTCTCACCAACTCTCTCTCTCACTTAAAGCTACGAAATCCTTAAGTATTTCAGTCCCAAATACTTCCCTTAGATTACCCCATATCAGTTAGGAAGATCAAGATCAAGATTATTCAAGAAAAGGTATAAACCCAAAACTCAACCTAGATCTTGTATGCTAGGAGAACTTTTGTGTTTATGTGTTAGATTCATGTTAGAAGTTGTTTTTAGTTGATCTTTGATGATCCATGATGGATCCATAGCATCAAATGGCTTTAAAATAGTATTTTTCAAAAACTGCTTAAGAACATAATTTGTGGTCTGACAAGCAATGTCAGTCGCCACAGATCCTTGTTCGTTTAAGATATTTGTTGTTTTAATGTTTGTATTGGTAGCCTGTTATGTTGTCTTCAATCTGGAAGTCGAATCACTGTGATCGAATGGATAGATTTCATGTTATTAACGGTCAAAACCCATTGACCAACGTTGACCGGTAAAGAATCTGGGCAACCCAGAATCGCTTGAACACCGTCTGACAACATTTTTCAAAGCCCAAATCTGTCAGTGTACAAGTGTTTTAATTATTGTTTTTGTACCAAACTTGTAGCCTATTATATGTTCTTTGATTCCATGTCTTTGTATCGTATAGATAAACCACAGGTCGATCATAGAAGGTGGTCAAAGTAGACCACTCACTCTGTACTTACGTTTCTGGAAAAACCCATAAACAGTTTAAGTAATTTTTCTGACCATGGTTGACCAAGTTGAATCTGGTGATTTTGTTGTTTATAGAGTGATTTGTTGTTATGTAATTGTTCCTTGGTATGAGTACTAGAGGTATGAAGCAAGAACCCACTTGTTTGATCGTCATAACACCAAAATAAGTGAGCCACAATGAGGCACCACGAACTACCTGGGTTGCTGAAAAACCCAGGTAACGCCTAACAATAACTTTGAAGGGGCAGATCTTGCTAGCTTGTTAAGTTATGACTCTGTTAATTGTTGATAATGGTAGTACTACATGCATACTACACGATGGAAGCCTAAGCTAGTCCAGAACATGCCTTATCTGACAATCATAGCTGGTCAAATGTGCACCCTCGAACACTAACTTGTCAGTGTTCTTGAGGCCAAGAACACCTAAGGCGACAGAAAGCGTCGCTAAAGGGCTATAGCGACAGTTTAATTATTTTTATTTTCTGATTATTCCGAAAATTAATTAAAAATAGAAATAAATTCTAAAAATTACCAAAAATGGTTTTAAAAATTATTTTAAATCATGAAAAATAATTTTTGACCAATTGGAATATTTTTCTTTAATATTTATAATTATTTAAATATTAAAAGTATTTAACTTATTTAGTTAGTGTATTAAATAAATTAGAGAAAAATGATTTAATATTATGAAAAATAATTTTAAATAAGAATAATGTATTTAAAAATATTTTGAGTTATAAAATGTGACTTTTAATATTTTTGGAGCGTTTTCATTAATAATTTAATATTAATGATATTAGATTTATTTAATTACTAAATTAAATAAATAAGATAAAAATGATTTTAATGATTTAAAAATCATTTTAAATAAGAATAAAGTGTTAGAAAATATTTTGAATTATAAAATATATATTTCATTATTTTTGGAGAATTCTCATTAATATATTAATATTAATGATGTTAGATTTATTTAATTATTATATTAAATAAATGAATTAAAAATGATATTATTGATTTAAAAATTATTTAAAAATGAGATAAATATTTTAAAAATATTTTAAGTTATAATTAATGACTTTTAATATTTGAATAATAATTTCATTAATATTTAGATATTAATGGCGATGATTTAAAAATGATTTTAATTATTTTAAAAATCATTTAAGTAGAATATCGATGATTTAAAAATATTTTAAGTTATTAATAATAACTTTAATATTTTGACAAGTATGCTATTAATATTTTTATATTATTAAATATTAATAATGATAAGATTATTTGATAAATAAATCATTTAGAAATGATTTAAGTGTTTGAAAAATTATTATAAATTATAATAATTGTTTATAAATTATTAAAAACTTCCGAAAAATATTATAAACGATATTTGACTTATCTAAAATAATATTGAAACTTAGAGACTAAGATTGTTAGACAATCAATGTGTTAATTGTCAGATAGGGTGACCAAAACACCAAGATGAGACCAAAGTCCAACCAGACTGAACTAGTTAGACTTGATAAGTGTTTATATAGGTTATAAACACTAATGTGGCTATGTGGTAATGTGTCTAGGAGAAGTTTGACTGTAAATTACAGTATTACGTGTTATGAAATATTGTGCTAATTGTGAGACCGATATTATTGGTTATAGGTCTTACGAACGCAGTTAATTATATTGTGTAGTTGTAATTAACGCGGAAGGCAAGTTTTCTAACTCAACCTTGAGTTATATTCATTCAATTATTATGGTTAATTATTGCTAATTATACCATTTCTAGGGAAGTTATTGTTGATTATTTGCAGTTAGTGCATAATTAATAATTTAAATTGAATTACTGATTCGAAAAATATATATATTCGTAGAATTAATATTGTTGGATATTTATATCTGTAGAAACTAATATTGACAGTATAGATAATTCATGTTTATTGTCAAATTATGTTGAGAAATATCTTAGCTAATTATTCTGGCTAGACGAACATTTGTTAGAACTTGATTAATATGAGAAGAGAAATCAATTGTTATTGATAGATCGATGCCAATTGGTTCGGCTAGATCAATAAGTAGATAGAATTTAAATCATAGTATTTCGTTGTTAAATCAAAAATCTTGATTCTGAGACTGAGAAGAACAATATTTTATATAAAGGGAATATTTTGGGTCGTATATTCGACCATTGCGCGCTGTTAAGTATTATGCATAATGTAGGGTATAATAAAGCTGATCACTTGTTATACTTGTAGAGGGGTATGATTTAATCTTTATGGTTATCTGATACGCCTGCGTATGTATCAAAGTAAATCTTTGATAGATACCCGAGAAAATAAGTTCAAAGATCTAGTGAGATCACACAGCATAAATCTGGAAATTATTCCACTTTGTTATTGCGTAGAATTAATTCTTGTTTATTCAATAGAATATCGTAAAAACTTTGAAAGCGTTGTACTCTTTCATTATCATATTATTGCGTTGCCTAAAATACGAGAAAACTTGTTATTAATTAACGAATTGTTCAGCTATTTCAAAGTTCCCCGAACTTTGGTACCATTCTATCAAAATAGATAGTCTATTATTCTGATACTTATACATTCATTGTATATCTTAACTTATGGGGCAAATTTGTTGCTCACCCTTGCTAAATAAAACTTTTCAGGTAGGGACAAAGTTGCAGAAGATGCTGTGAAGAACAAAGACAAAGACATAGTGATTAATTAGTTATGAATAACATTATTATTATGTTGTATTTGTGAACCCTTTTTGGTATAACTAAAGGGTATGTTTGTAATGTTAAGGTTAGAGAACCTGGGGTAATGTGTTAACTATATCAGTTAATGAAGTGTATGTTCCTATTTATAAATAAATGGGTAGTTAAATGTTATTTATATTGTGAATCGTGAACACCAAACTCGGGGGTCAGGTATCCCAGTTTTGGGGGGTGTCACAGGTTGGTATTAGAGCTGTAGTGACCAAGGTGTCACCAGTTAGTAGAAGAGCTGTAGGTTATAAACCTTAAGTGGGGTGGGAAAAAACCCTAGGATTATAACCATAAGTGAAATAGAGAAAACTCATTTAGAGTTCTAAGTGAGGGATTGTCGAAATATATCGATAGAGAGATATGTGGACACATAGTGTGAAAAGTTCGTACAGGAGAAGTATTTATCAAGTCATTTAGACTGATTGTAGGATGTCTGGAGAAGGTGAAAAGAGTGCAGAGATGCTAGCGGCTGTTACACTAGTGCCAGTAGTCGAGGTACCAGTGCAAAGCAAGTTAGTTGAAGAGGTGGAAAAGATGAACCTATGGTAAATCTGGGGAGTGATCATGATGATTATCCCGAGATGTATCGGAGTGGTGATGAGAAGGCGGAGTTCGAAGAAGCTAAGGTGGAGAACGAGAAAAAGATCAAAGTTGGAGAACAAGATCAAGTATCTGCAGAAGTTCAAGAACTCCGGAGAAAAGTATTTCTCTTGGAGGAGTTGTGGAAGATGGAGCGATCGTTACGCGAAATGACCGAAGAACGAAACGAGCTAAAGGCGCATGTGGAAAGTATGAAGACCAAAGGTGATGGATCGTCTGAAGGAACCAGCAAGAAGGGCAAGAAAAAAAAGAGAAAGAGGGACAACGACATCAATGATTCTGAAAATTCAAACCCGAAGAAGAAGCAAGTCTGCAGCAAGTGTGGAAAGACTCACGTGGGAGAATGTTTGATGAAGAAGATCGTGTGCTTCAATTTTAAGCAGGAAGGACATATTTTCCTATAGTATCCTAAGCTGAAGGCAACAAGTGACCCAGTAAGAAGAAGACTAGTGAAGGGAGTGGACGGTAGATAGCTTAAGTTTAAGCGATAGTATATTTTGATAGTGTATCGAAAAAGATGTGTGAACATATGTAAATATATATGTATGAATGAAATCTTTATTTTCTATATGAATATAAGATTTAAAATAATTTTTGAGTTCTTAAAACTCATACTTATTGTAAGTTCATGACTCATAATTATGTGAAATGTTTTGAACTCCTCAGCGAATGGACGCCAAAGGTCTGAATAGGATAAGTTTATACACTCATATAATTGTGGCAAGTTCCTGAACCCCTAAGTGTGGTAAGTTTGATGAACTGGGAATAGTTAATTGTGGATGGAGAGTTAAAACTTTTTGTATAAAGTTGGAGAATTACAACTTTTTTTTAAAGTTGTGTTGTTAATCCTGATATTATTTAAAAAGGAATAGTGCTTTGTGTTAAGAGCTAAATGTAATGTGTGCTATGTGAATAAATATGCGATTATATGAGATTTTTTTTTATTTCTTATTGTGTTATTAATAAGAATCTGTGTAAAGAAGGAGAATTAATGTAAGATTTTATCAGATAATGCCGCCAAGGAAGGGAAGTCTAAAGAGAAATATGGAAGAACAATTTTTGAATCTGAAGTAGGAAGATATGACGGTGACAGAATATTTTGTCAAGTTCAACGAGTTAGCAAAATTTGCTCCACATCGAGTGGACACTGAGGAGCTTAAAGCACAATGTTTTAGGAACGGATTGAAATTGTTGGTACTCGAGAAGCTGGATGTGCTGTAAATTTGTTCATTTTCAACGTTATTAGAAAAGCCATTATCGCTGAAGGAGAAATTGAAGTTGTATTGAAGAATAGTCAAGAACAAAGAAAGGAAGCTGAAGGAAATATTATGATAGGTGGTAGTGGAGGTAGTAATCTTAATAAACGTAAGAGGAATGGTGACACTAATAATCTAGTAGAGATTAGGAAGAAAGGCGTGTCGTGTGTAGTTTGTGGGAAGTGTCACCAAGGAGTTTATTTGAAGAACAAAGGAGTCTGTTACAACTGTGGTCAAGAAGGACACATGTCACCTCAGTGTCCCATTCCAAAGAAGACACAAGGTTGTTTTGCGTGTGGATCGACCGATCATCTGGTTCGGAATTGTACGAAGAGAAATATAGAAAGGAGAAGTGCCAACAAGGGACCCGGTAGCGGAACCTTGGCGATTCGAGGACCTGCATAGCCAAGAAGACCAACAACATTCACTTTTAGCATGACAGTTCCAAATGCAGCAGCTGCCTATGAAGAGGCGTAACGAGTTCGGTTAGAAATTAAATTACGCGAAAAATACGAGTTAGATATTGTTGTGATTTGTTTTCTTTTACACGATTCAAGTTACAGGTTAGAATATGACACAAATTAATATTGTGTTGTTAAAAATAAATTGATGATACAACTTTAAAAGATTGTAGAGAATAAGAAAGCGGTGATTCCGAGGACTGAATCCTTTTAAGGAGGGGTGAATGTGATAACCCGGGATTTCGAATAATCCAAAATTTTCGAATAAATTTTTTTTAATTAATATTAATATTAATTATCATTTATGTGACAAGTATCGGTGATACGTGTTTTGAGAAGGTCAATTTGTGTATTGACTAATAAAAATAGAGTAGAGTTGTGCTTAACGGAGAATAGAAACCCTAATCCTAAGTCTGGATAGGGATTCGATATAAAATATAATTAAAATAATTATATTATTGATTACGTGTTTGTATTGTGTGGTAGTATTGATCAATGATTGATCGGGTAAGGTTTAATATTTATAAACCCTAAGAAGAGATTATAAAATCTAATCTCAGGATGAGAAACCCTAATGTACCGTTAGAAATCTTAATCGAAAGCCGGGAAACCCTAATTTCATATTCGGGAATCCTAAACCCTAAATTAAAAAACCCTAATCCTAATTGGTAAGCCTAATGTGTGTATTAAACTTAAATATGATTACAAAACCCTAATTATATTTTAGTTATCTTAATTTCTATTTTACAAACCCTAATTATAATTTAGAAAATTTATTTTTCTAATTAAAACCCTAATTTGTGGGTTATAAACCCTAATGACCATTTTGACCTTAATTGCTAATTTAAGCAATTTTAATTAGGAATATAAATCCTAATTAGCAAGATTGAATTTTATGATTAGGAAATATTAATATAATTATCGAATCCTAATTGTAATTTGGAATTATTAATTTTCTATTTTGGAAATCGAAATTTAGAAATCTTGGAAATTAAAGTGTAAACCTAAAGGGTTTAAACCCTAAACCCTAAGGGTTCCAAACCCTAAACCTTAACCCAAACCGTAAAGTCTAAGGGTTTGGATATTTGACCATATTGCCATTAAAATTATTTTACAAATGTCAAAAATGCCCTATATGGATTTTTTATTAGATTGCTTGTAAATCTTGCCAATATAGGAGTTGGTGACCAACTTAATTGACCATTGTGACTTATATGATCAGCCAAACCAGATCCAATTGGCCACCTAGCATGTTGGATTCATTTTATCAATTATTTAAGAGATAAAGAGAGAGAAAGTCACTAATATTATTCATTTTGCTACCAAGCTCTCACCAACTCTCTCTCTCACTTAAAGCTACGAAATCCTTAAGTATTTCAGTCCCAAATACTTCCCTTAGATTACCCCATATCAGTTAGGAAGATCAAGATCAAGATTATTCAAGAAAAGGTATAAACCCAAAACTCAACCTAGATCTTGTATGCTAGGAGAACTTTTGTGTTTATGTGTTTAGATTCATGTTAGAAGTTGTTTTTAGTTGATCTATGATGATCCATGATGGATCCATAGCATCAAATGACTTTAAAATAGTGTTTTTCAAAAACTGCTCAAGAACATAATTCGTGGTCTGAGTCGCCACAGATCCTTATTCGTTTAAGATATTTGTTGTTTTAACGTTTGTATTAGTAGCCTGTTATGTTGTCTTCAATCTGGAAGTCGAATCACTGTGATCGAATGGCTAGATTTCATGTTATTAACGGTCAAAACCCATTGACCAACGTTGACCGGTCAAGAATCTGGGCAACCCAGAATCGCTTGAACACCGTCTGACAACATTTTTCAAAGCCGAGATCTGTCAGTGTATAAGTGTTTTAATTATTATTTTTGTACCAAACTTGTAGCCTGTTATATGTTCTTTGATTCCATGTCTTTGTATCGTATAGATAAACCACAAGTCGATCATAGAAGGTGGTCAAAGTAGACCACTCACTCTGTTCTTACGTTTCTGGAATAACCCAGAAACAGTTTAAGTAATTTTTCTGACCATGGTTGACCAAGTTGAATATGGTGATTTTGTTGTTTATAGAGTGATTTGTTGTTATGTAATTGTTCCTTGGTATGAGTACTAGAGGTATGAAGCAAGAACCCACTTGTTTGATCATCATAACACTAAAATAAGTGAGCCACAATGAGGCACCACAAACTGCCTGGGTTTCTGGAAAACCCAGGTAACGCTTGACAATAACTTTGAAGGGGCAGATCTTGCTAGCTTGTTAAGTTATGACTCTGTTAATTGTTGATAATGGTAGTACTATATGCATACTACACGATGGAAGCCTAAGCTAGTCCAGAACATGCCTTATCTGACAATCATAGCTGCTCAAACGTGCACCTTCGAACACTGACTTGTCAGTGTTCTTGAGGCCAAGAACACCTAAGGCGACAGAAAGCGTCGCTAAAGGGCTATAGCGACGGTTTAATTATTTTTATTTTCTGATTATTCTGAAAATTAATTAAAAATAGAAATAAATTCTAAAAATTACCAAAAATGGTTTTTAAAATTATTTTAAATCATGAAAAATAATTTTTGACCAATTGGAATATTTTTCTTTAATATTTATAATTATTTAAATATTAAAAGTATTTAATTTATTTAATTAGTGTATTAAATAAATTAGAGAAAAATGATTTAATATTATGAAAAATAATTTTAAATAAGAATAATGTATTTAAAAATATTTTGAGTTATAAAATGTGACTTTTAATATTTTTGGAGCATTTTCATTTTTAATTTAATATTAATGATATTAGATTTATTTAATTACTATATTAAATAAATAAGATAAAAATAATTTTAATGATTTAAAAATTATTTTAAATAAGAATAAAGTGTTAGAAAATATTTTGAATTATAAAATATATATTTTAATATTTTTGGAGAATTCTCATTAATATATTAATATTAATGATATTAGATTTATTTAATTATTATATTAAATAAATGAATTAAAAATGATATTATTGATTTAAAAATTATTTAAAAATGAGATAAATATTTTAAAAATATTTTAAGTTATAATTAATGACTTTTAGTATTTGAATAATAATTTCATTAATATTTAGATATTAATGGTGATGATTTAAAAATGATTTCAATTATTTAAAAATTATTTAAGTAGAATATCGATGATTTAAAAATATTTTAAGTTATTAATAATAACTTTAATATTTTGACAAGTATGCTATTAATATTTTTATATTATTAAATATTAATAATGATAAGATTATTTGATAAATAAATCATTTAGAAATGATTTAAGTGTTTAAAAAATTATTATAAATTATAATAATTGTTTATAAATTATTAAAAGCTTCCGAAAAATATTATAAACGATATTTGACTTATCTAAAATAATATTGAAGCTTAGAGACTAAGATTGTTAGACAATCAATGTGTTAATTGTCAGATATGGTGACCAGAACACCGAGATGAGACCAAAGTCCAACAATACTGAACTAGTTAGACTTGATAAGTGTTTATATAGGTTATAAACACTAATGTGGCTATGTGGTAATGTGTCTAGGAGAAGTTTGACTGTAAATTACAGTATTACGTGTTATGAAATATTGTGCTAATTGTGAGACCGATATTATTGGTTATAGGTCTTACGAACGCAATTAATTATATTGTGTAGTTGTAATCAACACGGAAGGCAAGTTTCCTAACTTAACCTTGAGTTATATTCATTCAATTATTATGGTTAATTATTGCTAATTATACCATGTCCAGGGAAGTTATTGTTGATTATTCGCAGTTAGTGCATGATTAATAATTTAAATTGAATTACTGATTCGAAAAATATATATTCGTAGAATTACTGTTGTTGGATATTTATATCTGTAGAAACTAATATTGACAATACAGATAATTCCTGTTTATTGTCAAATTATATTGAGAAATGTCTTAGCTAATTATTCCGGCTAGACAAACATTTGTTAGAATTTGATAAATATGAGAAGAGAAATCAATTGTTATTGATAGATCGATGCCAATTATTTCGGTGTAAGACCTCGAATTTTATGAAATAAAAGTATTCAATTTTTCTTATAATTACTATTTATTAAATGGTTAAATTGATAAATGTTAAAGTTAAGGGTGATATATGAATTTTTTTTTCGAAATACACAAGTGGGTATAAAATATTCATTGTTGGCGGGGAATATTCGTTTGATCGTGGAATATTCTTATTGTCGGGGAATATTCATACGACGGCGCAGCCTTTTGTGGGCCCCATAACGGAAAGCGATTGGATGAAGAAAGCGACAAGAGTAAGTTGTTTATAAATAACGGCGTAGTTGTTACCGTTAACACTGTTGGAATACCTCGTGGTTAAAACACAGTAATACGCGTTGTTGCACACGGTATTGCACCAATTATTGATTTTTACGTAAGAAGACATTACTCAATAATTGTTACAGTAATTACTGTTCATTATTTTATTTTATTGATTCAATAATTGCTGCGTTGATATTTTATATTACTGTTGTTTTAATAATTGTCACTACACAGTATTTTCTATTATCAGAGCAATAATTCATATTATCTGAATAATATTATTAGATAACATTATTGGCAATGTCTAGAAAGTTTTGTCTAAGGAGAGGTTTGGTCATCTAATTGCACGCCAGTAAGGAAGAGATCCTTATTGGAAAGCCCCCTCTTTCCAGGAAACTGCCTGGTTGTCAGTAATGTGATTCTGTAATATTATTTGTGAATAATTAATTATTAATTTATATGATGAGAAAAAAATTGATTTTATGTGGATATAGATGGAGAAAAATTTTAATGTGACAATTGTTGAAAATTAATATTTTATTTTTCTGATAAAATAATTCATTTAAATATATTATTTTAATAATATATTAATGGTGATATTTTTACAATGAATGTGGGATATATGAATAAATGAGGAGGAAGAATATTTTTGTTGGATTAAATGTTTAACACATGTTTTGTGTGTTGGTGGACACAATTCTTGACCGAAAATTTATTATAGATTGTAAAATCGTCCGTTTGTGGATTTCGATCAATTTCTGTTTGGAATTTGGAAAAACGTTCTTCTGCAACGTTGTAGAGAATTGAATTTCCTATAAATACTCGCAAAATTCATATTTTCTGATCAAAGGGCAATTTTTTATGAATTATTGAAGTTCCGAAGTTCCGAAATAATTGATTTTTGGAAGTTTTAATTATTATTTTAAAGAAAAACATTTTTTGCAAATTAGTGGGCTCAACATGTGATAAGAATGGGCTGAATTCAGATCTTCTAAGGTGGGCTTGACAATTTTGTAAATATAATATTATTATATTCAATTTTCTGTTTTGGTGTTCTAAGCAATTTCCTATAAATAGGGTGCTTAGGTTAGAATTAAAATCACACCAGAAACTGAAGTTTTCTCTCTATTTCTCTCTCTATATTATCGAGTATATTCTTGTGAGTATTTTGATATCTTGAGTGTTGCTATACTGTGCAAGTTCGTTCAGCGTTATTCCAGTCAGGAGTAATGCTCTTTTGAGGTAAGAGATATTATCGTAAGGGATGTTATTTTTTTGTCAATGATATTATTTCTTTCAATATCATTATACCGGAATATTGGTATGATTTTTCTTGTAAAATTCTTATATTTTCATGTCGGGGTTACTATTCACGAGTTACTATTCACGAGTTACTATTCACGAGTTACTATTCATGAGTTACTATTCATGAGTTACTATTCACGAGTTATTATTAATGAGTTAGTATTCACGAGTTACTATTCACGAGTTACTATTCATGAGTTACTATTCATGAGTTACTATTCACGAGTTACTATTCATGTGTTACTATTCACGAGTTACTATTCATAACAAAATTGGTTTCTTTTTCTAACCAAATTATAGTGGATTTATGAATATTATTCTTGAGATTAAAACTATATGTTGATCATATTAATTTTTTATTATCATATATAACATTTTTATAACCCTAATGATGATATTTCTCTTTGACTTGAGTGTAAAGATGGGTAAATTTTTGGTACGATCATGACTATGAGTTCTCTTTGGCCAGTAGTACAAAGTTGAATTGTTGACTGGTATGATCATGACCATTAAATTTATAATTGAATATCTTTAGCTTAAGTGCAAAGGTGAAATGATCAACGTGGTTATAATTATTGGTTATATAAATTCTGAAATGATTATATATTTCTTTGAGATAATAATATATTTGGCTTGTAGTGCAAATATGAGCTGTTGAGGAATATTTTTGGCCTGTAGTACAAAGACGAGTTGTTGATGAATATCTTTGGCCCGTAGTGCAAAGATGAAATTATTAGTATGATTATGAACATGAACTGTGATTTGGTATAGCCATGATCTTTGATGTTTCAGGTAAAGACAAGTGATAAAAATTATCTTATTCTGGATGAAAAGAGGAATTTACAACTACAAATATGATTATGAGTTATACATGTGATTGTGGACAAGAATTGTTGATTGATGTTACAGGGATAAAATATTGTTGGTGGACTTTTAACATGGAGAAGATAATAAACTTTGTAGTCTATTTGACTCTTCTAATGGATTGCTCGCTCCGCTGCAACTATGGCTGAAATTTTTTATCATCTACCATATGTTCTAAATCTCTGATTTAATTCTGTTGAAGGCTATTGATAATTTAATTATCTTTAGTCATGATATTCTTTACTGAGCTAGTTGTGCTCACCCTTCTATTTCACAATTCCTTTCAGGTATTAAGAGTGTAGCTGGGTCGAGCGGGGGTAACAGGAGAATAGAACGATGGTCATCATTTAGTAGTTATATTTGGTGAATCATCTAGGGTGAGGCGAACCCAACATTAGAAGGGTGTTTTGCCACTATTATACAAGATGTCTAATGATATACAATCTCGTGTCATCATAAGACATGGATGTGCTCATCCACTTGCTGAGTATATTTACGAGCACTACCTATATAATCTTGGTGTTTGTTTGGAGTATAATTTTAAATTAGAGACAGTGGAGATAATGATAAGTCAAGAGAAGACTCACCATTGGGAAGAATATGATAGTAACCTTCTCGTTTTTCTTTGGGGTCTATTGGGTCAACCAAGGATAATTCTGTGGCCATATGATATCTATCATAACCTAGAAGCATGGCCTCCCATGTACGAAGATTTCCTTGAGCACTTTCCAAAGATTCTAATTTCTAAAACAGTTGGTATCAGAGCTTAGGGATATGATCTCTGGCGGAGATCGGAGAATAGGACTAGGAGGAGAGAGACGAGTAAATCCTTCGCTAGTGTGTCCTACCTAAGCTTATTTATTGGTCAGTCATAATATCGGGATATTATGTGATATGTTAATTTGTTCAATTAACCTTTGTTTTGAAGCTGTATTCTAGAATGATATCTGAAATACAGGAGATGAGCAATGAAGAAATTATTATGACAGGAAAGATGGAATCTGAAATGAAAGCAAGGTATTCTCAACTCTTTGAAATACCAGGTACGTAAATTTCGAGGACAAAATTTCATAAGGAGGGGAGATTGTAAGACCCCGAATTTTATGAAATAAAAGTATTCAATTTTTCTTATAATTACTATTTAGTAAATGGTTAAATTGATAAATGTTAAAGTTAAGGGTGATATATGATTTTTTTTTTCGAAATACACAAGTGGTTATAAAATATTCATTGTTGTCGGGGAATATTCGTTTGATCGTGGAATATTTTACTGTCGGGGAATATTCATACGACGGCGCAGCCTTTTTTGGGCCCCATAACGGAAAGCGATTGGATGAAGAAAACGACAAGAGTAAGTTGTTTATAAATAACGACGTAGTTGTTACCGTTAACACTGTTGGAATACCCCGTGGTTAAAACACAGTAATACGCGTTGTTGCACAGTTGTACACGGTATTGCACCAATTATTGATTTTTACGTAAGAAGGCTTTACTCAATAATTGTTACAGTAATTACTGTTCAATATTTTATTTTATTGATTCAATAATTGCTGCGTTGATATTTTATATTACTCTTATTTTAATAATTGTCACTACACAGTATTTTCTATTATCGGAGCAATAATTCATATTATCTGAATAATATTATTAGATAACATTATTGGCAATGTCTAGAAAGTTCTGTCTAAGGAGAGGTTTGGTCATCTAATTGCACGCCAGTAAGGAAGAGATCCTTATTGGAAAACCCCCTCTTTCTTGGGAACTGTCTGATTGTCAGTAATGTGATTCTGTAATATTATTTGTGAATAATTAATTATTAATTTATATGATGAGAAAAATATTAATTTTATGTGGATATAGATAGAGAAAAAATTTAATGTGACAATTGTTGAAAATTAATATTTTATTTTTCTAATAAAATAATTTATTTAAATATATTATTTTAATAATATATTAATGGTGATATTTTTACAATGAATGTGGGATATATGAATAAATATGGAGGAAGAGTATTTTTGTTGGATTAAATGTTTAACACATGTTTTGTGTGTTGGTGGACACAATTCTTGACCGAAAATTTATTATAGATTGTAAAATCGCCCGTTTGTGGATTTCGGTCAGTTTCTATTTGGAATTTGGAAAAACTTTCTTCTGCAAAGTTGTAGAGAATTGAATTTCCTATAAAAACTCGCAAGATTCAAATTTTATGATCAAAGGGCTATTTATTATGAATTATTGAAGTTCCGAAATTCCGAAATAATTGATTTTTAGAAGTTTTAATTATTATTTTAAAGAAAAACGTTTTTTACAATTTAGTGGGCTCAACATGTGATAAGAATGGGCTGAATTTAGATCTTCTAAGGTGGGCTTGACAATTTTGTAAATATAATATTATTATATTCAATTTTCTGCTTTGGTGTTCTAAGCAATTTCTTATAAATAGGGTGCTTAGGTTAGAATTAAAAATCACACTAGAAACTGAAGTTTTCTCTCTATTTCTTTCTCTATATTATCGAGTGTATTCTTGTGAGTATTTTGGTATCTTGAGTGTTGCTATACGGTGCAAGTTCGTTCAGCGTTATTCCAGTCAGGAGTACTGCTCTTTTGAGGTAAGGGATATTGTCATAAGGGATGTTATTTTTTTATCAATGATATTATTTCTTTTAATATCATTATACCGGAATATTGGTAGGATTTTTCTTGTAAAATTCTTATCTTTTCATGTCGGGGTTACTATTCACGAGTTACTATTCATGAGTTACTATTCATGAGTTACTATTCACGAGTTATTATTCACGAGTTACTATTCACGAGTTACTATTCACGAGTTACTATTCATGAGTTACTATTCATGGGTTACTATTCACGAGTTACTATTCATAACAAAATTTGTTTCTTTTTCTAACCAAATTATAATGGATTTATGAATATTATTCTTGAGATTAAAACTATATGTTGATCATATTAATTTTTTATTGTCATATATAACATTTTTATAATCCTAATGATGATATTTCTCTTTGCCTTGAGTGTAAAGATGGGTAAATTTTTGGTACGATCATGACTATGGGTTCTCTTTGGCCAGTAGTACAAAGTTGAATTGTTGACTGGTATGATCATGACCATTGAATTTATAGTTGAATATCTTTAGCTTAAGTGCAAAGGTGAAATGATCAACGTGGTTATAATTATTGGTTATATAAATTCTGAAATGATTATATATTTCTTTGAGATAATAATATATTTGGCTTGTAGTGTAAATATGAGCTGTTGAGGAATATATTTGGCCTGTAGTGCAAAGATGAGTTGTTGATGAATATCTTTGGCCCGTAGTGCAAAGATAAAATTATTAGTATGATTATGAACAGGAACTGTGATTTGGTATAACCATGATCTTTGATGTTTCAGGTAAAGACAAGTGATGAAAATTATCTTGTTCTGGATGAAAAGAGGAATTTAGAACTACAAATATGATTATGAGTTCTACATGTGATTGTGGACAAGAATTGTTGATTGATGTTACAGGGATAAAACATTGTTGAAGGACTTTTAATATGGAGAAGATAATAGACTTTGTAGTCTATTTGACTCTTCTAATGGATTGCTCGTTCCACTGCGACTATGGTTGAAAAATTTTATCATCTACCATATGTTCTAAATCTCTGATTTAATTCTGTTGAAGGCTATTGATAATTTAATTATCTTTAGTCATGATATTCTTTACTGAGCTAGTTGTGCTCACCCTTTTGTTTCAGAATTCCTTTCAGGTAATAAGAGTGTAGCTGGGTCGAGCGGGGGTAACAGGAGAATAGAACGGTGGTTATCATTTAGTAGTTATATTTGGTGAATCATCTAGGGTGAGGCGAACCCAACGTTAGAAGGGTGTTTTGCCACTATCATACAAGATGTCTAATGATATACAATCTCGTGTCATCATAAGACAGGGATGTGCTCATCCACTTGCTGAGTATATTTACGAGCACTACCTATATAATCTTGGTATTTGTTTGAAGTATAATTCTCAATTAGAGACAGTGGAGATAATGATAAGTCAAGAGAAGACTCACCATTGGGAAGAATATGATAGTAACCTTCTTGTTTTTCTTTGGGGTCTATTGGGTCAACCAAGGATAATTCTGTGGCCATATGATATCTATCATAACCTAGAAGCATGGCCTCCCATGTACGAAGGTTTTCTTGAGCACTTTCCAAAGATTCTAATTTCTAAAACAGTTGGTATCAGAGCTTAGGGATATGATCTCTGGCGGAGAACGGGGAATAGGACTAGGAGGAGAGAGACGAGTAAATCCTTCGCTAGTTTGTACTACCTAAGCTTATTTGTTGGTCAGTCATAATATCGGGATATTATGTGATATGTTAATTTGTTCAATTAACCTTTGTTTTGAAGCTGTATTCTAGAATGATATCTGAAATACAGGATATGAGCAATGAAGAAATTATGATGACAGGAAAGATGAAATCTGAAATGAAAGCAAGGTATTCTCAACTCTTTAAAATACCATGTACGTAAATTTCGAGGACGAAATTTCATAAGGAGGGGAGATTGTAAGACCCCGAATTTTATGAAATAAAAGTATTCAATTTTTCTTATAATTACTATTTAGTAAATAGTTAAATTGATAAATGTTAAAGTTAAGGGTGATATATGAATTTTTTTTTCGAAATACACAAGTGGTTATAAAATATTCATTGTTGTCGGGGAATATTCGTTTGATCGTGGAATATTTTACTGTCAGGGAATATTCATACGACGGCGCAGCCTTTTGTGGGCCCCATAACGGAAAGCGATTGGATTAAGAAAACGACAAGAGTAAGTTGTTTATAAATAATGACGTAGTTGTTACCGTTAACACTGTAGGAATACCCCGTGGTTAAAACACAGTAATACGCGTTGTTGCACAGTTGCACACGGTATTGCACCAATTATTGATTTTTAAGTAAGAAGACATTACTCAATAATTGTTACAGTAATTACTGTTCAGTATTTTATTTTATTGATTCAATAATTGCTGCGTTGATATTTTATATTACTGTTGTTTTAATAATTGTCACTACACAGTATTTTCTATTATCGGAGCAATAATACATATTATCTGAATAATATTATTAGATAACATTATTGGCAATGTCTAGAAAGTTCTGTCTAAGGAGAGGTTTGGTCATCTAATTGCACGCCAGTAAGGAAGAGATCCTTATTGGAAAGCCCCCTCTTTCTTGAGAACTGCCTGGTTGTCAGTAATGTGATTCTGTAATATTATTTGTGAATAATTAATTATTAATTTATATGATGAGGAAAATATTAATTTTATGTGGATATAGATGGAGAAAAATTTTAATGTGACAACTGTTGAAAATTAATATTTTATTTTTCTGATAAAATAATTTATTTAAATATATTATTTTAATAATATATTAATGGTGATATTTTTACAATGAATGTGGGATATATGAATAAATGAGAAGGAAGAGTATTTTTATTGGATTAAATGTTTAACACATATTTTGTGTGTTGGTGAACACAATTCTTAACCAAAAATTTATTATAGATTGTAAAATCGCCCGTTTATGGATTTCGGTTAATTTCTGTTTGGAATTTAGAAAAACTTTCTTCTGTAAAGTTGTAGAGAATTGAATTTCCTATAAAAATTAACGAGATTCGAATTTTCTGATCAAAGGGCTATTTATTATGAATTATTGAAGTTCCGAAATAATTGATTTTTGGAAGTTTTAATTATTATTTTAAAGAAAAATATTTTTTGCAAATTAGTGGGCTCAACATGTGATAAGAATGGGCTGAATTCTGATCTTCTAAGGTGGGCTTGACAATTTTGTAAATATAATATTATTATATTCAATTTTCTATTTTGGTGTTCTAAGCAATTTCCTATAAATAGGGTGCTTAGGTTAGAATTAAAAATCACACCAGAAATTGAAGTTTTCTCTCTATTTCTCTCTCTATATTATCGAGTGTATTCTTGTGAGTATTTTGATATCTTGAGTGTTGTTATACGGTGCAAGTTCGTTCAGCGTTATTCCAGTCAGGAGTACTGCTCTTTTGAGGTAAGGGATATTGTCATAAGGGATGTTATTTTTTTATCAATGATATTATTTCTTTCAATATCATTATACCGGAATATTGGTAGGATTTTTCTTGTAAAATTCTTATCTTTTCATGTCGGGGTTACTATTCACGAGTTACTATTCATGAGTTACTATTCATGAGTTACTATTCACTAGTTATTATTCATGAGTTAGTATTCACGAGTTACTATTTACGAGTTACTATTCATGAGTTACTATTCATAAGTTACTATTCATGGGTTACTATTCACGAGTTACTATTCATAACAAAATTTGTTTCTTTTTCTAACCAAATTATAATGGATTTATGAATATTATTCTTGAGATTAAAACTATATGTTGATCATATTAATTTTTTATTATCGTATATAACATTTTTATAACCCTAATGATGATATTTCTCTTTGACTTGAGTGTAAAGATGGGTAGATTTTTGGTACGATCATGACTATGGGTTCTCTTTGGCCAGTAGTGCAAAGTTGAATTGTTGACTGGTATGATCATGACCATTGAATTTATAATTGAATATCTTTAGCTTAAGTGCAAAGGTGAAATGATCAACGTGGTTATAATTATTGGTTATATAAATTCTGAAATGATTATATATTTCTTTGAGATAATAATATTTGGCTTGTAGTGCAAATATGAGCTGTTGAGGAATATCTTTGGCCTGTAGTGCAAAGATGAGTTGTTGATGAATATTTTTGGCCCGTAGTGCAAAGATGAAATTATTAGTATGATTATGAACAGGAACTGTGATTTGGTATAACCATGATCTTTGATATTTCAGGTAAAGACAAGTGATGAAAATTATCTTGTTCTGGATGAAAAGAGGAATTTAGAACTACAAATATGATTATGAGTTCTACATGTGATTGTGGACAAGAATTGTTGATTGATGTTACAGGGATAAAATATTGTTGGTGGACTTTTAAAATGGATAAGATAATAGACTTTGTAGTCTATTTGACTCTTCTAATGGATTGCTCGTTCCGCTGCAACTATGGTTGAAAATTTTTATCATCTACCATATGTTCTAAATCTCTGATTTAATTCTGTTGAAGGCTATTGATAATTTAATTATCTTTAGTCATGATATTCTTTACTGAGCTAGTTGTGCTCACCCTTCTGTTTCACAATTCCTTTCAGGTAATAAGAGTGTAGCTGGGTCGAGCGGGGTAACAGGAGAATAGAACGGTGGTCATCATTTAGTAGTTATATTTGGTGAATCATCTAGGGTGAGGCGAACCCAACGTTAGAAGGGTGTCTTGCCACTATCATACAAGATGTCTAATTATATACAATCTCGTGTCATCATAAGACAGGGATGTGCTCATCCACTTGCTGAGTATATTTACGAGCACTACCTATATAATTTTGGTGTTTGTTTGAAGTATAATTCTCAATTAGAGACAGTGGAGATAATGATAAGTCAATAGAAGACTCACCATTGGGAAGAATATGATAGTAACCTTCTTATTTTTCTTTGGGGTCTATTGGGTCAACCAAGGATAATTCTGTGGCCATATGATATCTATCATAACCTAGAAGCATGGCCTCCCATGTACGAAGGTTTCCTTGAGCACTTTCCGAATATTCTAATTTCTAAAACAGTTGGTATCAGAGCTTAGGGATATGATCTCTGGCGGAGATCGGGGAATAGGACTAGGAGGAGAGAGACGAGTAAATCCTTCGTTAGTGTGTCCAACCTAAGCTTATTTGTTGGTCAGTCATAATATCGGGATATTATGTGATATGTTAATTTGTTCAATTAACCTTTGTTTTGAAGCTGTATTCTAGAATGATATCTGAAATACAGGAGATGAGCAATGAAGAAATTATGATGACAAGAAAGATGGAATCTGAAATGAAAGCAAGATATTCTCAACTCTTTGAAATACCAGGTACGTAAATTTCGAGGACGAAATTTCATAAGGAGGGAAGATTGTAAGACCCCGAATTTTATGAAATAAAAATATTCAATTTTTCTTATAATTACTATTTAGTAAATGGTTAAATTGATAAATGTTAAAGTTAAGGGTGATATATGAATTTTTTTTTCGAAATACACAAGTGGTTATAAAATATTCATTGTTGTCGAGGAATATTCGTTTGATCGTGGAGTATTTTACTGTCGGGGAATATTCATACGACGACGCAACCTTTTGTGGGCCCCATAACGGAAAGCGATTGGATGAAGAAAACGACAAGAGTAAGTTGTTTATAAATAACGACGTAGTTGTTACCGTTAACACTGTTGGAATACCCCGTAGTTAAAACACAGTAATACGCGTTGTTGCACAGTTGCACACGGTATTGCACCAATTATTGATTTTTAAGTAAGAAGACATTACTCAATAATTGTTACAGTAATTACTGTTCAGTATTTTATTTTATTGATTCAATAATTGCTGCGTTGATATTTTATATTACTGTTGTTTTAATAATTGTCACTACACAGTATTTTCTATTATCGGAGCAATAATACATATTATCTGAATAATATTATTAGATAACATTATTGGCAATGTCTAGAAAGTTCTGTCTAAGGAGAGGTTTGGTCATCTAATTGCACGCCAGTAAGGAAGAGATCCTTATTGGAAAGCCCCCTCTTTCTTGGGAACTGCCTGGTTGTCAGTAATGTGATTCTGTAATATTATTTGTGAATAATTAATTATTAATTTATATGATGAGGAAAATATTGATTTTATGTGGATATAGATGGAGAAAAATTTTAATGTGACAATTGTTGAAAATTAATATTTTATTTTTCTGATAAAATAATTCATTTAAATATATTATTTTAATAATATATTAATGGTGATATTTTTATAATGAATGTGGGATATATGAATAAATGAGGAGGAAGAGTATTTTTGTTGGATTAAATGTTTAACACATATTTTGTGTGTTGGTGGACACAATTCTTAACCAAAAATTTATTATAGATTGCAAAATCGCCCGTTTATGGATTTCGGTCAATTTCTGTTTGGAATTTAGAAAAACTTTCTTCTGTAAAGTTGTAGAGAATTGAATTTCCTATAAAAATTATCGAGATTCGAATTTTCTGATCAAAGGGCTATTTATTATGAATTATTGAAGTTCCGAAGTTCCGAAATAATTGATTTTTGGAAGTTTTAATTATTATTTTAAAGAAAAACGTTTTTTACAATTTAGTGGGCTCAACATGTGATAAGAATGGGCTGAATTCAGATCTTCTAAGGTGGGCTTGACAATTTTGTAAATATAATATTATTATATTCAATTTTCTGCTTTGGTGTTCTAAGCAATTTCCTATAAATAGGGTGCTTAGGTAAGAATTAAAAATCACACCAGAAACTGAAGTTTTCTCTCTATTTCTCTCTCTATATTATCGAGTGTATTCTTGTGAGTATTTTGATATCTTGAGTGTTGCTATACGGTGCAAGTTCGTTCAGCGTTATTCCAGGTAGGAGTACTACTCTTTTGAGGTAAGGGATATTGTCATAAGGAATGTTATTTTTTTATCAATGATTTAATCTTTATGGTTATCTGATACGCCAGCGTATGTATCAAACTAAATCTTCGATAAATACCCGAGAAAATAAGTTCAAAGATCTGGTGAGATCACTCAGCATAAATCTGGAAATTATTCCACTTTGTTATTGCGTAAAATTGATTCTTGTTTATTCAATAGAATATCGTAGAAACTTTGAAAGCGTTGTACTCTTTCATTATCATATTATTGCATTGCCTAGAATACGAGAAAACTTGTTATTGATTAACAAATTGTTCAGCTATTTCAAAGTTCCCCGAACTTTGGTACCATTCTATCAAAATAGATAGTCTATTATTCTGATACTTATACATTCATTGTATATCTTAACTTGCGGGGCAAATTTGTTACTCACCCTTGTAAAATAAAACTTTTCAGCTAGGGACGAAGTTGCAGAAGATACTGTGAAGAACAAAGGCAAAGACATAGTGATTAATTAGTTATGAATAACATTATTATTATGTTGTATTTGTGAACCCTTTTTGGTATAACTAAAGTGTATGTTTGTAATGTTAAGGTTAGAGAACCTGGGGTAATGTATTAACTATATCAGTTAATGAAGTGTATGTTCCTATTTATAAAAAAATGGGTAGTTAAATATTATTTTTATTGTGGATCGTGAACACCAAACTCGGGGGTCAAGTAATCCGATTTTGGGGGTGTCACACTAATAATTCTTTGGGCTATGTAAAATTGACATAGTCCAATCATTTCCATCTTATTTCACTCTTGAATATTTAATTAGAATTTTCATTTCAAATATTTAGAATTTAAATAATTACTATAGTACATTAAATTTTATAACCGAATTAAACTTACTTTAATTAAGTTATAAAATTAATAAACTTGAAATAATAAAGATAGAGAATTGTTAAATTCACAACACTTTTTGTTATTTCCGCAACAAAAGTGTCGCTGTAGATGTATAGCGAAGGTAAAAACTGTAGCTATAGGATCTATAGTGATACTTTTGTTGTGAAAATAATATTTTATATTGTGAATTTAACAGTTACCTAAAGATATATCTCTTGACTTAATATAATTTTTAATATTATTCTCCCACATTATGCTTAACAATTGAGCTCACTTGGGCTTAACACTTTATTCCTTTAGCTTTCCAAATAAAATATTTGGACGTCCTAACTAAAATGTTTGGGCCATAAAATTAATATGGTCCATTACATTAAATTCTATCTTACCCTATTCATATAATTAGGATTTCTATGTACTTAATTTAAATACAAATTCTTACTCAAGTACATTTAATTTCTTAACCCAATTAGACTTACCTTAATTAGGTTATAAAATTAATTAATTGAGATATATAAAATAAATATATTAGAATTAGTATTTATTTTAAATACCATTATTCCCCTCATATCATAACCCTTAAGTTATTTAATTCTTCATTCCTAATATATAATTAGGATTGCACTAGCTTCTTTTATTTGTTTATATAATAAAAAAATATAAATCATCACATAATATTCATATTCACTTACGCACATAATCATATAAAATAATTTAATAAATTGTGACATATTCCACAATTCTCTTAGATTATGTCACTAGTATATAAATAAAATATTAAGACCACTAAATAACGATAACCATTTAGGTTATTTAATTCTCATGTCTAATTTAAATGACTTATTCAAGTTATACAATTTATATTGTATAATTAAATTTAATTTTCTCCTCTCCATAAATTGTTTTCAAACAATTTATTTATATATTAAATATATAATTTAATATATTCAATCATTTATTCAAATATGAATTTAATTTACTAACTAGTTGATACCAATATACATATTTGCATATTGGATCTCATCTCATATTTTTACTTTACATCCTTTGGTATAATATTAAATATTATACCATTATCCATATAACATAATACCATATATCCAATTATTTTCTTTACTTTCTATAAATTGTCTTCACAATTTATTTAACTGAAGAAAATATATTAATATATTCACCACATACACATATTCTTAGGAACTTATACATTAAACATATACCTCATTATTAGACTATCACTTATAGTCTATCAAATCATTCAAGTTCTTCTCCAAAATTTTTGAAATCCTTAAAATTCCTTCACAGAAACGTCAAATCCATACACTTATTTTTTGTCTAGGTTCATCTTATAACCTTTAATACATCATTTTAGGATTTTAATAATTATCTAAATTCTCGGGTTGTCACAATATTAGTGCTTAGTGCTTCGCACAATGTCATCATTTTGCATGCGATGAGACGCGATGAATGTATGTTGTGTGATTCATTCACCAGGAGGCGAACCCGCTTGGTCACTGATTACTTAACTCTAGTGGCGATTAAATCCAAGTGAGGCTCAGGATAGGTACCACTCAAATCCTCTCCAGTTGAAAAATCGGATTAACTTCCCATCTAGTAGATTGCGATGATCTGTGAATCGCCATGCCAAAAAGCCCATGAGAGTAAACCTAAGATAGGTAAGCCTCTGATAAACTAAACGCGAAGGAAAGTTTCTTCATGCATTTCCCTTTCAATTTAATGTAAATTTCAATTCCATGTAAATATCAATTAAATGTAAATATCATTTCCATTTCCTATCAATTCCATTATTGTACAGATATCAAATCCTGTCATGCTATCCTGTCATCAAAACAACTGACATTTGTTTTGTAAGAAAATATTAAAAACCTTAAAAAACCAAGACATTGCATTAATACATGTTGTTAATGCTTATCAAGACTAAACTACCTAGTCCTCTTGTAGGCAAGATTAGTTCTATTACCAGATCGAAATTTAAGAAGGCACAAGGTTTATCCAGTGACATGGCTGAAAGTGCCCAACATGAATCAGGTTTCGTGTCTTAAAAGGAGTTTGAGGGTCTCAAGAATCAAATAGCAGAGTTGGCTATCCTCCTGAAAGAACAAAGTAAAAGCACTCAAGGCCAGACAACACCCACTAAACCAGAGTTCTCCTCACAGGGTGGTAATCAAAGTTCTGACAAAAAAGGGGAAGTACAAATACGTGAACCTCAATCTAGTTAGAGAATCACTAATAAAACTCTGAAATCACTAACCCCAGGGATGATCGAGAAACTGGGGACAAAAGAAAGAAAGTCCAACAAATGGAGGAAACCATCCAGTCAATCAAAGGGACTGGAAATTATGAAAGTGTCACCTATTCAGATCTCTGCATATTCCCAAGGGCTTGATATCCTAACAAATTTTAAGTCCCAGAGTTGGAAAGGTACAATGGGGCAGGCGATCCATAAATGCACCTGAAAGTATATATTGGCGAGCTGGGGTCTTATGCTGAAGATGAAAGCCTCAAAATGCAGCTTTTCCAAAAGAGTCTCACTGGAGAGGCTACAGCCTGATATGCCCGACTAGACAATGCCAAAATCCACAACTGGGAAGAGTAAACCCACTCCTTCCTAAATAAGTACAATTTTCAGTCATAAATGACACCGGATCGATAATAAGTGACAAAAATTAAGAAGCAGAATACTGAGACGTCTGGCAGCACAGGTCAGCTCGCCTATGTCAAAAACTAAAATGGTAATGACTTTTCGTAGACATGTAAAGAGGCACCTTACTATGAGAGGATCCTCGCAGGAATAGGCAAGCCATTCTTGGAAATGATCACACAAGACGCTTCTACCTCAATCACTCTTGCCGATGCACCATGAAACAAGGAGTAGTCAAGCTAAAAGACTTAAAATCAAGCGCTTATTGGGAGGCAACCCAATTTTTACGTTATTTCAGTATTTAGTTTTAAATTTTACAATTTCATAGATTAGTTATGTCGACGTCGGGATTTTTATTTGTCCCTTTCTATTCTTGTCTTTTGGTGTTCTCATTTTAGGTGAGATTTGTTTGAAAAAAAAAGTTTGAAAAGGTCCGATATATGTATGTCGACGATTTGACTATAAGAGTTGCCAGTGGCAGTGTATGTGTGTGCGTGTGTGTGCTAGGTCTATGTGCAGTTGTTTGGAAGTAGTGCTATACCTCGTTTGCACCTATATACAAAGGGTTTGACTTTTGTATAAAAGTTCAATTTTAACAAGATATAGCAGTGATGTTTTGTAAAACAGGTTTTTCAAACCTTTGTGCTCAATAGTAATTGAGGCCTTTAATACTTCAATTTTATTATGTGTTCGACTTGATTGCTTTTATTTTCGAGATGCGAAGCATCTTCGAGAAAATAAGATACATAGCAGTGCCGAACTCTTTGTGGGCATGAGAGCCATCTAAGGATATTCAGACACCGTAGATAATTTACAAGCTGGCTGCAGTTGAAAATGTCCATCACGAGAACCGAATCTAGATTCAGGAGCTAAATCTGTGATCACATGATTTCTAGGTTCACATGACAAAGCAATATGTATAAAAGCTAGAAAACGAGCCAAATTTGAGTAAATATAAGCATTCCAGCTTCAACAGTTCCGGTTTAGTCACCATGAACCGGTTAAAGTGAGAAATAGCCAGATTTAGGCAAATCTAGCCCGCAGGCTGATAAAAGCTAGAAAAAGAACTAGATTTGAGTAAATCTAAACTATTCTAGCTTCAACAGTTCCAGTTTAGTCACCATGAACTGGTTCAAGTGAGAAATAGCCAAATTTAGTCCGCAGGCTAAAGAACAGTTTTATATATATATATATATATATATATATATATATATATATATATATATATATATATATATATATACATATATATATAAGCAATAAAAAGCCACAGATCGACGATCCGGGCATACCCACACGGCGCGACTCTCAATGTTAATAGATATATGTACAGAAGTGAGAAAAAGATTAAAAATCTGAAATATCTTACAGTAGACTGCTAAGAAGACTTCAGATAGCTTTTGATGCCTGAAAACTCAGTTTCCACCGGTTAAATTTTAGAATGTTGTAAAACACGAGCTTGCAAGTGTTTAGAAAGAAGAATCACTCAGTTTAGAGCACTCTATAAGTGTTTACAGGCTGAAATGGAGAGAGTTTTCTCTCCTTTTTCTATTTTTTTTCCAAATGAGTAACTAAGTGCTCATATTTATAGACCGTATGTCCGCGGGTCTACCCGCGGCAGCTCGTGTGACGCCCCCAAAATAGGTCCATTCCATCTAACCCATTCCGAGTCGCCAAATACATGGTACAAAAAATAACTACAACTTTATTACAACAATTGTCATGCAAAATACAACAACACATATGTTGTGAGTTTTGATACTAAAATATACCAACTGTAATTATGTTATTTACATGCTAAGCATCTATTTTATCATCACATTATTCTTCTAACATGTTTACATGTTCATTACAATAATCCACTAACACATTGTTAGACTTAATCATTTTTTTAAAAATACATTTATGAATTTTCTTGGGAGTGGCGCTGCGGCGCCACTATTGAACTAAGGATTCGCGCTGGGGCGCCGTGGCGCTGTGGCCGGGCCCTTGGCGCTGCGGCGCTGTGGCGCCGTGGCTCGAGTCATGGCGCTACGGCACGGTGGCGCTGCAGCGCAGAAAATGAACTGGTAGCCGGCGCTGCGGCGCGGCATACCAGACACAGAAATGGCTGTTCGCGAAAAATCGCAGAACATGTCAATTCCTCCCAATTTCTTATTTTCTACTCAAAATTAGAAATACCCACAAGTTATAGTTCATGTATATTCATAATACAACATCTATAAAGTGATTTTAACCCATTAAAACATATAATCACAGATTTAAATCATGTAAAATTGGACTGTTCTTGATGTTCTTGAAGTTTTTGAACAAAACACATAATTTAGCCGTACGGATTCGTTATAACACCGAATCCGTTCGTTTAAGGCTTGATCTCTTCACATTAACATGCTCAATAATATAAGGGTGTAAAATTTAGGGATAATATATAATCAATACATCAATTATCACATATATGGCCATACGGCCATATCACGTACTCTGTTTATTTTGAAATAACATATGTACGACATGTTTTCACAATACTGATGTTATGGTTTGCAACATATACATAATTAAACACAATTTGATATAACATAACACAATTTTTCACTTCACAGAGATTAACAGAATATATGAAAGCCATAATCATAAAACTTAAAAAGACGTGAAATAAGAATTTGGGTTTGGAGAAAATTACCCAGAGTATGAATGAGTAGAATTAAAACCTTCTCAATTAATCCTTTAATTCACACAACTTACACTCTGCTTCAAAAATTTCTAAATCTCTCTCTATGATGCTATGCCAGACTTAACAAATGAAGAAAAGAAAAGACGTCGATAAAAGAACTGGCGTATTATGGTCAGTTAACCCAGTCATGGGTTAACTGCCCATAACCTCCCTTAGTGTCATGTTTGGCTTAGCAAATTAAGTTAAAACTCTTTATTTTAATAACACCTTTACAATATAGTTTAATTAATGTCACACTCTTATAAGATAAATCTAATATTTTATTTAATTTACTTTAAATAAAATATAATAATTTCTCATAAATTCACGTAGTCACAATATTAATTATCTCTTTAATAAATAATAATAATTTATTAAATCTCTAATTAATAATTACATTAATTAAATAACATCATGCTTAATTAAATAATTCATTTAATTCAATAAGCTCACATAATCACATACTTGAATAATAAAATTCTCTACATTAATTTAATAATGTAACACATATGATTAAATTAATCTACCACAATTGCATCAATTAATTATTAAATCTAATAATTAAATCATCGAAAAATATTTATTTAACTCAATAAATGTTTAAAATAATTTACAAAATTCTCGTTCGTCACATATTCCTAATCCTATTTATACAATTTAAATATATTCGTGCAAAGCTATTTAACCTAACTCTTACTTGGGGAAGGTTTCCTACTTTAACTTATTTCTTAGCATGCAAGCTTCTAAATTCTGATACACTTATGTTGAACAAGTTTTACCATTCAAATTGCTATTTATTATGTATGCTCAATACTCAATTCTAAACAAAATTCTAACCTTAGCTTAATATTGTTCAAGCAAGGTATGTTACGTTATTCAATGCTTATACTTTTAGTTCATTTCTAAAGCATGACCTTAACATAAAACGTTGATTCAATTATGACTTATTCCATAACATATTATTATTACACTTTTATTCAACTAATCCTTAGTTGATGATCGTTAAACTTTAAATCACCTTGAAACTTATCCAAACCAAACTTACTTTGGTGCGGACTTATATTCTAAATACTGAGATGAATAACCCTATTATAGGGGATAATTTACTTATAGCGTTTAGATGTCTTATGACTGTTTAGGTTTATGTTCGAAGAATACTTATAACTTTGGACATAGTTCGTGGTCTTATGACCCTCAAATATATATATTTCAAATTTTATTCCTGAATATCATTGATAGAGAATATTATTTAGTTCTATTGAGCCTATTCATTTGGCAGTTGTTATGTTATATTATTCATTATCACTTCAAGTGAGCACTTGTTTGCTCACTCTTGCTTATATAATTATTACATCTAAAGTTGAGAAGGTCGATGAACCTACTACCAGTAAAGGGAAAGGAAAGATGAATAAGTATTGAAGACTTGTAGACTTGTTCACATTTATATTGTTAGACTTTATTTTAAATATTGTGATGTAGTTATTAAATTTTCTGCACTTGATATTTGTATTTAAAGGTTAGATGACCTGGGAGATTTTTATTGAACTTATTGAAGTAATCCTTTAATGAGAAGGTTTATTGTTAAATTTTATTATATTTGGGTAGATAGAAATGAATATTTTTATCAAGTGTGCACCAAATCTTGTGGGAATGAAGTATCCAGATTTGGGGTGTCACAAGTTGAAATCAAAGCCTTAGGTTATAAACCTTAGGTGTGGGAAAAGCCTTAGGAAGTATTCTTTGAAAAGATAGTGGTGATAAACTCTTATCGAGTTTTAAGGAAAAAGCAATAAAACACTTATGTGCTTATGTGATTGCAAACTATGTGCTCGTGAGTGCTGAGTAGTAATGATTAGTAATTAAATTTTAAAATTTTGTTGTCAGGATGGCTAATGTTGGAGAATCCAGCCAGGCTAGGGAGGAAGGACCCCAGATGCCTAGAGAGGAGAAGCCTCGAGACATTTAGGTGGTTTGGGAACAACTACTGCCACGAGAATCATCTTTATTGGTTACAGTGGTTGAGCAGAAGGGTTTACCTGCTGAGGATAATGAGGTAGAGACTGATGAGGAGGACCCCATTGAACTGCCACAGTCGGATGGGGATGAGGATGTCGAGGAAGACGAGTTTCCACCAAACTCGATTGCAGCCCGTATGCACGACGAGGTATACGACCGCAATGTGGAATTTCAGGATAGAATCAAGGAGTTGGAAGGGATAGTAGCTGAACAACAAACCTCGATGGCACAGAAGGATGACGAGATCCGAGACCTAGATGGACGTCTGAGTAATTCCGAATGGAAGTTAATTCACACTAAAGGAGAGAACGGGCAAATGACAGAAGAGATCGCGGAGCTGAAGAACAAATTAAAAGAAGAATCTGGCAAGAGAGTAAGAGTTGAAGACGCGTTTGAGAAAGCTTCTCAGCGTGCGTGAGTAGCAGAAGGGGAAGCACAAGCAAAGAAGATCAAGATGGAGGAGATGAATAACGTATTCAACACTGTGATTAATCGAGCTCAAGATCAAATTATGTATTATCCAATTCAGTTTGAGACGTTGCCATTGTACATGTTAGATAGCAGAACAATGTTCTATATTATGGAAGAAGAGCGTCGTAAGGCTACACAACATCTTAGCAGGACATCGTAGGGAATTACCTGATATGCAATTAATAATATGATAATTAAGATGTAAATCCCAAGTGTTATGTAACCAATGGGATATGATGATGATGATATTATCCTAAAACTTTAGTTGTTCAGGAAAGTAATGTAAATAGCAGTGATGCTATTGTTCTTATATTTTCTAAAAGATTATGAATGAATAAAAGTTATTATTTTTATTCAAGATGCTATGTGTTATGTGATGATCTTTTGATGTGCAAGTGAAGTAGAAAATACTTAAAAGAAATTGAGTAATAATCTAATAAGGGTATTTTAATCAGAAAATGCCTCTAAGAAGACGACAACCACGATAACAAACTCCTGAGGGATCTACCAACAATAACAACGCTGAAGCTAACCCAGTTCAATAGTTAGTGACACTTCTGACAGGAGTACTGCAGAATCAACCGCAGAATCAAGCTGCAACTTTTAAGGATTTCAAGGCGGTTGGACCACCAGAATTCTGTGGAACCATGAATTAGGGTGACGCACAGACCTGGATCATAGAAATAGAGAAGGTATTTGATGTTGCTAGGGTTGGTGAGAACCAAAAGACTGCTTTTGTAACATTCATGTTGAAAGTAGAGGCCAGTTATTGGTGGCAAGCTAATAAAATTAGAAGAGGTCAGGGAGTGATGACTTGGGAAAGGTTCAAGGAAATATTCTTCGAGACATATTTTCCAGAGAGTTCAAAGAATCAGATGGAAGTGAAGTTTTTAGAACTAAAGCATGGCACAATGACAGTGTCGGAGTATGCAGCAAGGTTCAATGAATTGGCGAGGTTTGCGCCATGTCAAGTGAACACGAATGAGCGCAAGGCGATGAGGTTTGAACAGGGATAGAAGCCCTGGTTGTATAGCAGAGTCTCCTTATTCTAGTTGAAGAAGTTTGCAACAGTGCTTGAGAAGGTAATTCTCGCTGAGGGTGGAGGCGAGGTTGTAACAAAATACAATCAAGAACAAAGAAAGAAGAAGAACGAGGGTGAAGGTAAGAATGGTGGTAGTAGTGGTGGAAATGGTAGTAATAAATTGAAGAGGAAGTGGAATGCGAGTGTTGGTACTGGATGTTAGGTTTGTAATATTCATGAATGCAATTAAATTGCACAAAATAAGCGGAAGCATAGAAAATTAGAGTTTAAAATTTTACAAACCATATACCCGGATCATCCTTTATGCACAATTATTAATTAAACGAAAAGATATGAAGAACAAGAATCATACCCTTGAATATTCGAGCTTCCTCAGATACAAGTTTACCTCCAATCCTTTTCGCGTTCAACTTGAATCCACCGAGTTTAGTTCCTTCCTTTGATCAAGAAAAAAGAATAAAGATTCAAGAAGATGGGTGTTTGACAAAACCCTAGTTTTTCTATCTCTCATAGAAAAGGAGAGTACCCTCCAACTATTAGAATTACGTATGTTGTGAAAAAGTCAACAACCACACTACACCCATAATATAAGACTCCTCATATTTATAGATGTAGGCAACCCTCCTTAACAATTAAGGAATTAGTTTTTATTTTAATTAATTAAATACCTTTAATTAATTAGGCTCCCAATCTTATTAAGAATTATTAATTAAACTCTTTTAATTAATTAGCCTCCTAATCTTATAAGGAATTGTGACGAACGAGATTTTTGTAAATTAATTTTAACATTTATTGAATTAAATAAATATTTTTCGATGATTTAATTATTGGATTAAATAATTAATTGATGCAATTGTGATAGATTAATTTAATTATATGTGTTACATTTATTAAATTAATGTAGAGAAATTTTATTATTCAAGTATATGATTATGTGAGCTTATTGAATTAAATGAAATATTTAATTAAGCATGATGTTATTTAATTAATGTAATTATTAATTAGAGATTTAATAAATTCTTATTATTTATTAATGAGGTATTTAATTATGTGACTATGCGAAATTATGAGAAATTATTATATTTTATTTATATTAAATTAAATAAGATATATGAATTATTGTACAAGTGGGTGTGACATGATTTAAACTATATGGTAAAGGTTTTATTAAATTAAATGATTTTATAATTTATTTAACTAGCCAAAAAAGGTCTTATTGGGAGTTGGGATCAGTTACCCATGACTGGGTTAACTGACCACAATGCGCCAGTTTTTTTTTACGACGTCTTCTTCTCATTCCTTATTATTTCTAAGTCTGCAAATCAGAGAGGGAGAGAATTAGAGAGTTTGAGAAGTCTGAGAGAAAGTTTGAGTGTATAATTATCAATTACTTGTGAAAGAATCACCACTGATCATCTCTTCCATTAGTTATACTCTGGGTAATTCTCCTTCCCAAATTTATAATTTACGTATTTTAGTTTTTATAGAAATATGGCTTTCAAAACCTCTGTTATGTCTCTGTAATTGAGAAATTATGTTGTTATATGGATATATATAATAATACGAGTAGCATATCATGTTATTTATATATATATTGCATGATTCCATATCCTAAGTTTCGTAATCTGATGACTTGCCATTTCAAAAATATACAGAGTTTGGAATTTTGGCCTTAAGGCCTTATACGTGATTTTAGTATGTTAAACATAAAGGTTTTCGTAAAATTTACACTTTTATTTTATTGTTCATGTTAATACGAAGAGACCAAACTTTAAATGAACGAATTTGGCTTTATAACGAATCCGTGGCGTTGAATTTTAGGAATTTATGTTAAAAACTTCAAGAACATCAAGAACAGAGGAAAATTTTATGTTTTAATTCTGTGATTATATGTTTTAATGGGTTAAAATCACTTTATAGATGTTGTATTATGATTATACATGAAATATAACATGTGGGTATAACTAAATTAGTGTAGTAATAAATTAAATTGAAGTTTTTGGCTGTGTTCTGTAATTTTCGCGAATTGCAGAACAGTTTCTGGTTCGTCGCGCCGCGGTGCCCGACTCACGCCTAAAATTCGCGCCGCAGCGCCACCGCGCCACAGCGCCAAGATTCCAACCGTAGCACCACAGAGCCACAGTGCCATATGTCCGGCTGCAGCACCACGGCGCCGCAGCGTGAAGATAAAGTATAACAGTGGCGCCGCAACGCCACTCTCCAGAATGTCCAGAAATGTAATTTTTTTAAAATATTAAGTCTAGCAATCTGTTAGTAACTTAATGTAATGAACATGTAAACATGTTAGAAATATAATGAAATGATAAAATAGTTGTTTAACATGTAAATAACATAATTACATGTGAATTGAATTATTGAATATATAATTAGCTTGATAATTCATGAAGTACAAATTATGTGACAAAGTGGTAAATTGATTAAGTATAGTCAATAATCAAAGTAGACAAAGAGAATGAGTTTATAATGATTAGTTAAGTTATAATTAACTGGTATTGTGAATGTGAATGGTATGTAGGATTTAATCCAAAGAACGTGATTAGTTAAAGTATAATCTACGCACGAGGCAAGTTCCCTAACCCTACTTGTCATTATTGTTCAAGCTTATTATTTACCTTGAATAAACTATCATTACTATTATTCAAGTTCAAATGATTTATTAAAGATTGATTATCTTTTCAAAGTATGATTTAGTTATACAATAATTGTTCTATTGTATACTTCTTGAGATTATTATTCAAATTGAATATCATTATTGTTGAACCTTATTAGACTAGTGAAACCTTAATGATTCAACTAGTCCATAGTTGATGAGCGTTCTAAATTTCTGAAGCCTTGATGAATTATCCAAACCAAACTTCCTTTGGTGCGGACTCGAATGTCAAATTGAGATGAACAACCCTGTGTAGGGGATTATTTACGCTTTAGCGTTAAGATATTGTCCACAGTATGGTACTAAGGGCTGATCCCCCTAAGTACGAGAAGAAGGTACATAGTCTTATGACTGTTAAAGGTTTCAAGTATATCTCTTGTTAACCTAGGACATAGTTCAAGGTCTTATGACCCTCAGAATTCTTTTGATTCTTGTTATTCACTCTTGATTCAAAAGTTGAGTTTTATTCAGACATCTTGATTTATTCGCATGTTATTATACCGTTATTTCATTTTTATACTTGTGGGCATTTGTGCTCACTATTGCTTAATAATAACATTGGAGTTAAGAACGAAAGAACTGATGAACCTTCCACTAATAAAGGCAAGGGCAAAGTTAGCAAGTGACGAAGACCTGTTGTTTTATATGATGATGTATTTGTTTAAGACTTGAGTTAATGTTATTGTTTAAGACTTATTTGTTTATGATTCCGCACAGATGTTTAAGGTTAGTTTAACCTGGGATTGTATTATTATTATTCAGATGTTGTAACCCTTAAGGGGAAGATTTTATTTCTATCTATTGCATGGTTTGCATTTATTATGGGTAGATAGATAGATGATATTTGTACAGTGAACACCAAATCCCGTGGAATCGAAGTACCTGGATTTGGGGGTGGCACAGGTTGGTATCAAAGTCGTAGGTTATGAACCTTAGGTGGGGGAACAACCTTAGGTAGTAGCCTTATAGAAAGAAGATAATAAAGGAAAACTCTTATCGAGTTTTAAGAAATGAATTTTTTGTAATTCATTGAAGATAATAAAATACATTATGTGTTTATGTGTTAATGTATGTGCTCGTTAGTACGACTTAGTAACTAAAACTTAAAATTTTGTTGTCAGGATGACGAATGTTGGAGAAGCTAGTCAAGCTGGGGAGGAAGAACCCCGAATGCCTATAGTACCTACAGAGGAGGAGCCCCGAGACATACATGTTGTTAGGGAACAGTTAGGTCAGAGGGAGTCATCTCCATTGATCACCGTTGTTGGTCAGGAGTATGAGCCCGAGACTGATCCTAAGGAGGAGTTACCACGGTACACCGTTGACGCGGAGATGTATGACACGTTATACGACCGTAACGTGGAATTACAAGACGAGGTTCAGGAATTTGACTGAGCAAGCGACTGTTCAGCAGTCTACTTTAGAGGAGAAGGAGAGGGAGATTTCGACTCTTCACTCACGATTAGGAATTGTAGAATGGGACTTGGTCCATGAGAAGGGTCAAACCGAAGATAAGACGAGAAGATAGAGTAGCTGAAGAAGAAACTGAAAGAAACCTCCGGAAGACTAAAAATAGCAGAGGAAGGATGGGTAAGAGAATAACGTCGAGCTGATCGTGTAGAAGATGATAGTCGTGCAAAGAAGGCAAAGCTTGAAGAGACATACTCCACACTCAATCATGTAATGGATGAGGCCCAAGATCGAGTTTTGAGGTACCCCATCCAGTTCGAAGGACTTCCATCGTATATGCTGGATCGCAGGACGATGTCTCGTATCATGAACGAGGAGCGTGGCAAGGCTATTGACACCTTGATAGACAGGAGTAGAATCCGTTTAATTATGTGAAAGACTTAGTTAGTTTTTATATGTAAATTTCGATGTGTTTATGAATGAAGGAATATGTTAATATTTTAAATCCTGTGGATTCTTTATTCCAGGATAGCTGATGTAAATAGCAGTTATCCTATCGTTTAATGTTAAAACTTTTTATTTGAATGAAAATATATTAAGTTGTTTGAGATGATGTGTTAAATGAGTATGTTAGATTGTTAAGTAATGTCTTGACTATTTAGAGGAATAAATAAAGTTCTAATAAGCATTTATTTTACAGAAAAATGTTGCCAAGGAGAAGACAACAACGTCAACCGGCTCAGGAAGAGTCAACCAATAATAACAATAACGTCAACGGTAATCCTGTTCAGCAGTTGGTGAACTTATTGACGGGAGCAATGAACAATCAACCTCAAGCTCTACCAAACACAACGTTTAAAGACTTCAAGGCGGTGGGACCGCCAGAGTTCAAAGGTTCCAGGAACCCAATCGAGGCTCAAACGTGGGTCATGGAAATGGAGAAAGTATTTGACGTTGCTAGGGTTAGAGAAGACCAGAAGACCGCTTTCGTAACGTTTATGCTGAAGTTTGAGGCTAGCTATTGGTGGCAAGCAAACAAAGTGTGAGGAGGTGAAGGTGTAATTACGTGGGAGAGATTTGAAGAAATGTTTTTTGAAATGTACTTCCCAACTTGTTCGCAGAATCAGATGGAGATTCAATTTCTGGAACTGAAGCAGGGAAACATGAGCGTACCTGATTACGCGGCTAAATTCGATGAGTTGGCAAGGTTTGTCCCGTACCAAGTACACACTAACGAAAGAAAGGCCAGAAGATTTTAACAAGGACTAAAGCCTTGGGTTTATAGTAAGGTGTCAATGTTTCAGATAAACACATTTGCTGGAGTACTGGAAAAGGCCATCCTCGCTGAAGGTGGAAGCGATGCGGTGACCAAGTACAATCAAGAGCAGAAGAAGAAGAAGAGTGAAGGTAAAGGAAATAACAATACTGGTGGGAGTAACACTGGGGGTAGTCATAATCAGAAAAGGAAGTGGATGGATAACTCTTCAGCTGGAAGTCAACAAGGAGGGCAGAAGAAGAAAATTGAAGCGTGCTCAAACTGCGGAAAAGCTCATCTGGGAGTTTGCATAAAAGGGAAGCGAGTGTGCTACAATTGTGGTCAGGAAGGCCACATAGCACCAAACTATCCAAACCCAAAGAATGGTGCTTGTTTTAACTGTGGTTCTAAAGATCATCTAGCAAGAGACTGCCCCAAGAAGGGTTCAGGAGGTAACCGTGGAAATAGCAGTGGAAATACCTTAACCATCACCGGACCAACTACAACAAACCGACCGACCGCCAGAACTTTCAATATGATAGTGCAGGACGCAATCCAGTCTCGTGACGTGGTGTCAGGTATCATTTCGATCAATGAAATTAATGCTTATGTTTTATTTGATTCGGGTGCTACTTGTTCCTTTATATCCGAAGACTTTCCTAATAGTTTAGATTTGCTTATGGATGAGTTGGAATATCCCATGAATATAGAAATTGCGAATAGAGAGATAATTCCTGTTAAGTACGTGTTTAAGAACTGTAGGGTGGATATTAAGGGTAATATCATGAACGTAGATCTAATCTCTATCGGCTTGGGGAATTTGACGTTATTTTGGGTATGGATTGGTTATCCAATTATAGGGCTGTAATTGACTGTCAGAAGAAGCGTATTAACCTTATGACTCCGTCAAAGGTTGTATTTTATGGTAGCAAGTCGCCTAGACAAGCGAGTTGTCTGACGATGATGCAGGCCAGGAAGTTATTAAGACAAGGCTGTATAGGATACTTAGCTTACATAGTCGACAGTCGAAAAGAGAATCCGAAGGTAGAAGAAATACCAATTGTGAGGGACTTCGTCGACGTATTTCCAGACGATTTGCCAAGACTTCCACCAGATAGAGAGGTAGATTTCGTGATCGATTTGGCGCCTGGAACCGCTCCAATATTGAAGGCACCATACCGAATGGCACCAGTAGAGATGAAAGAACTGATGGTCCAACTACAAGAATTACTGGACAAAAAGTATATTCAACCGAGCGTATCGCCGTGGGGAGCGCCGGTGTTGTTTGTGAAAAAGAAGGACGGATCGATGCGGCTCTGCATTGACTACAGAGAACTGAACAAGGTCATGATTAAGAATAGATATTCATTACCAAGAATCGATGATCTGTTTGATCAATTAAAGGGAGCAAGATACTTTTCCAAGATAGACTTGAGGAGTGGTTACCACCAACTGAAGGTGAGGCCAGAGGATGTACCGAAGATAGGGTTCAGAACGCGATACAGTCACTACGAATTTTTAGTAATGTTGTTTGGTCTAACGAATGCTCCTGCATCATTTATGGGACTAATGAATGGTGTATTCAAGCCGTTTTTGGACAAATTTGTGGTGGAATTTATAGACGACATTCTGGTATATTCTAAAACCAAAGAAGAACACGAAGAACATTTGAGATTAACGTTGGAAGTATTGAGAAGGGAGAAGTTGTACGCTAAATTTTCAAAATACGAATTCTGGATCGAGCAAGTACAATTTCTTGGTCACGTGATCGATAAAAATAGAATTTCGGTAGATCCATCCAAAGTAGAAGCTGTGATTAACTGGGATCAGCCGAGAACGCCGTCAGAAGTAAGAAGTTTTCTTGGATTGGCGGGATATTATAGAAGATTCATTCAAGATTTTTCCAAGATCGCAACTCCATTAACGAATTTAACTCGAAAAGCTATGAAATTTGTTTGGACGGAGAAGTGTGAGGAGAGCTTTCAAGAATTAAAGAAGAGGTTGAGTACGACACCTGTGTTATCTCTTCCGGATGATACATGAAATTTTGTTATTTTTAGTGATTCGTCGCACAAAGGACTTGGTTGTGTGCTAATGCAAAACGGTAAAGTCATCGCGTATGCATCACGACAGTTGAAGGATTACGAGAAGGGGTATCCGGCCCATGATTTAGAGTTAGCTACAGTTGTATTTGCTTTGAAAATTTGGAGGCACTATCTCTACGGAGAGAAGTGTGAAATATATACGGACCACAAGAGTCTGAAATATATTTTCACACAGAAGGACTTAAATATGCGTCAGAGAAGATGGTTGGAATTAATCAAGGATTATGACTGTGAGATTTTATACCATCCGGGTAAGGCGAATGTGGTTGTTGATGCCTTAAGTAGAAAGGGTCGTGAGAAATTGATGATGTTAACTGCTCAAGAAGAGCTAATTATGGAAATGGATAAACTAGAATTGGAAGTTAAGTACCCAATGGAGATTGATGAGAAGCTATTTCAGATGCAATCTGGTACAACGTTACTAGATAAAGTGAAGGAGGCTCAGCTTCAAGATGATGAATGCAAAAAGGTGGCAAAGAAGATATCCGAAGGGACCGAACCGAGATTTAAGATGGGTAAGGAAGGAATACTGAGATTTGAGAGTAGAATTTGGGTACCGCCAGTACAAGAGATTAAAGAAGATATTTTAAGCGAGGCTCATAGTTCACGATATTCGATTCACCCTGTTAGTACCAAAATGTACCAAGATCTTCGACAACATTTTTCGTGGCCGAATTTGAAGCGTGATGTTGCAGAATGTGTTGCCAAGTGTCTGACCTATCAGAAAGTGAAAGCAGAACATCAGAGACCAAGTGGATTGCTACAACCGTCAGAGATCCCAGAGTGGAAATGGGAACATATTACAATGTACTTCGTGGTTGGCCTTCCGACGACTCAGAAAGGCTACGACGCAATATGGGTTATCGTTGACCGACTGACGAAATCTGCACACTTTCTTCCGAACAAAATAAGATTCAACTTAGATCAGTTGGCTAGGCTATACGTAAAAGAGATTGTTTCGAGGCATGGAGTTCCAATATCAATTATTTTAGATAGGGATCCACACTTCACATCAAATTTTTGCAAACGTCTTCAGGAATGCATAGGTACGCAATTGCGAATGAGTACAGCTTACCACCCTCAAATAGACGGACAGAGTGAGAGAACGATTCAGACATTAGAAGATATGCTAAGAGCCTGTGTGATGGAATTTAAAGGAAATTAGGATGATCACCTACCATTAGTAGAGTTCGGCTACAACAACAGTTACCACGCTAGTATTGGCATGCCGCCTTATGAAGCTTTATACGGCAGAAAGTGCAGAACTCTGCTTTACTGGGATGAAGTTGGTGAAAGATAATTGCTAGGGCCAGAATTGGTACAGCAGACAGCAGAAATAGTCAAAGTAATTCGAGCACGACTGGTAGCGGCTCAAGACCGACAGAAGAAATACGCTGATTCACATCGTAAAACTATCGAGTTTGAATCAGGTAGTTATATTTTCTTGAAGGTTTCTCCCTAGAAAGGGAAGATCAGGTTCAAAAAGAAAGGGAAATTGAGCCCAAGATTCATTGGACCCTTTGAAGTATAGAGAATAATCGGAGAAGTTGCGTATGAGGTAGCCTTACCTCCAGCACTCGAGAATATCCATAACGTCTTCCATGTTTCTGTGTTGCGACCCTACAAGCTTGATTACAAGCATGTAATTGAATACGAACCCCTACATTTTGAGAAAGACTTATCTTACGAAGAAATTCCTGTCCAAATTGTCGACCAAAAAGAACAAGTTCTCAGAAATAAAGTAATACCTTCTGTTAAGGTAATTTGGAGGAACCACAACGCTGAAGAAGCTACGTGGGAACTCGAAGAGAATATGTTGAAGAATTACCCTCATTTATTTACTTAAATATATGTATGCGATTCTGGGGACATAATCTTTGTAAGGAGGGAGAATGTAACGGGTCAAATTTTATTGAATTTATTGAGTCGTGATTCTAGGTACAGAATCCTTTTAAGGGGGGAAAGATGTGACGAACGAGATTTTTGTAAATTAATTTTAATATTTATTGAATTAAATAAATATTTTTTGATGATTTAATTATTGGATTAAATAATTAGTTGATGCAATTGTGGTAGATTAATTTAATTATATGTGTTACATTTATTAAATTAATGTAGAGAAATTTTATTATTCAAGTATATGATTATGTGAACTTATTGAATTAAATGAAATATTTAATTAAGCATGATGTTATTTAATTAATGTAATTATTAATTAGAGATTTAATAAATTCTCATTATTTATTAATGAGGTATTTAATTATGTGACTATGCGAAATTATGAGAAATTATTATATTTTATTTATATTAAATTAAATAAGATATATGAATTATTGTACAAGTGGGCGTGACATGATTTAAACTATATGGTAAATGTTTTATTAAATTAAATGGTTTTGTAATTTATTTAACTAGCCAAACAAGGTCTTATTGGGAGTTGGGATCAGTTACCCATGACGGGGTTAACTAACCACAATGCGCCAGTTTTTTTTACGACGTCTTCTTCTCATTCTTTATTATTTCAAAGTCTGCAAATCAGAGAGGGAGAGAATTAGAGAGTTTGAGAAGTCTGAGAGAAAGTTTGAGTGTATAATTATCAATTACTTGTGAAAGAATCACCACTGATCATCTCTTCCATTAGTTATACTCTGGGTAATTCTCCTTCCCAAATTTATAATTTACGTCTTTTAGTTTTCATAGAAATATGGCTTTCAAAACCTCTGTTATGTCTCTGTAATTGAGAAATTATGTTGTTATATGGATATATATAATAATACGAGTAGCATATCATGTTATTTATATATATATTGCATGATTCCATATCCTAAGTTTCGTAATCTGATGACTTGCATTTCAAAAATATACAGAGTTTGGAATTTTGGCCTTAAGGCCTTATACGTGATTTTAGTATGTTAAACATAAAGGTTTTCGTAAAATTTACACTTTTATTTTATTGTGCATGTTAATACGAAGAAACCAAACTTTAAATGAACGAATTTGGCTTTATAACGAATCCGTGGCGTTGAATTTTAGGAATTTATGTTAAAAACTTTAAGAACATCAAGAACAGAGGAAAATTTTATGTTTTAATTATGTGATTATATGTTTTAATGGGTTAAAATCACTTTATAGACGTTGTATTATGATTATACATGAATTATAACATGTGGGTATGTCTAAATTCGTGTAGTAATAAATTAAATTGAAGTTTTTGGCTGTGTTCTGCAATTTTCGCGAATTGCAGAACAGTTTCTGGTTCGCCGCGCCGCGGCGCCAGATTCACGCCTAAACATCCGCGCCGCAGCACCACCGCGCTAAGATTCCAGCCGCAGCGCCGCAGCGCCATGTGTCCGGCTGCCGCGCCTCGGCGCCGCAGCGTGAAGATAAAGTATAACAGTGGCGCCGCAGCGCCACTCTCCATAATGTCCAGAAATATAATTATTTTAAAATATTAAGTCTAGCAATGTGTTAGTAACATAATGTAATGAACATGTAAACATGTTAGAAATATAATGAAATGATAAAATAGTTGTTTAACATGTAAATAACATAATTACATGTGAATTGAATTATTGAATATATAATTAGCTTGATAATTCATGAAGTACAAATTATTTGACAAAGTGGTAAATTGATTAAGTATAGTCAATAATCAAAGTAGACAAAGAGAATGAGTTTATGATGATTAGTTAAGTTATAATTAACTGGTATTGTGAATGTGAATGGTATATAGGATTTAATCCAAAGAACGTGATTAGTTAAAGTATAATCTACGCGCGAGGCAAGTTCCCTAACCCTACTTGTCATTATTGTTCAAGCTTATTATTTATCTTGAATAAACTATCGTTACTATTATTCAAGTTCAAATGATTTATTAAAGATTGATTATCTTTTCAAAATATGATTTAGTTATACAATAATTGTTCTATTGTATACTTCTTGAGATTATTATTCAAATTGAATATCATTATTGTTGAACCTTATTAGACTAGTGAAACCTTAATGATTCAACTAGTTCATAGTTGATGAGCGTTCTAAATTTCTGAACCCTTGATGAATTATCCAAACCAAACTTCCTTTGGTGCGGACTCGAATGTCAAACTGAGATGAACAACCCTGTGTAGGAGATTATTTACGCTTTAGCATTAAGATATTGTGCACAGTATGGTACTAAGGGCTGATCCCCCTAAGTACGAGAAGAAGGTCCATAGTCTTATGACTGTTAAAGGTTTCAAGTATATCTCTTGTTAACCTAGGATATAGTTCAAGGTCTTATGACCCTCAGAATTCTTTTGATTCTTGTTATTCACTCTTGATTCAAAAGTTGAGTTTTATTCAGATGTCTTGATTTATTTGCATGTTATTATACTATTATTTCATTTTTATACTTGTGGGCATTTGTGCTCACTATTGCTTAATAATAACATTGCAGTTAAGAACGAAAGAACTGATGAACCTTCCACTAGTAAAGGCAAGGGCAAAGTTAGCAAGTGACGAAGACCTGTTGTTTTATATGATGATGTATTTGTTTAAGACTTGAGTTAATGTTATTGTTTAAGACTTATTTGTTTATGGTCTCGCATAGATGTTTAAGGTTAGTTTAACCTAGGATTGTGTTATTATTATTCAGATGTTGTAACCCTTAAGGGGAAGATTTTATTTCTATCTATTGCATGGTTTGCATTTATTATGGGTAGATAGATAGATGATACTTGTACAGTGAATACCAAATCCCGTGAAATCGAAGTACCTGGATTTGGGGGTGTCACAGGAATAAATGAGAGTACTAATATTAAATTAATTTCTAACTCTTTAGAAATTAAAATAATAATAATTGTAATAATATTAATAAGACTCCTCTTATTAATTTATATATTTAATATTTTCAAAATATTAAATAATAAATTTTAAGCTATTTAATTTATTCTATCACCATAGATGAAAAAAAATACACTTAACATATTATTACGATTATGCCATTAACTTCTTAAATAATTATTTTTTCTTTTATGGTGTGACCCTTTAGGTTCTCCATATTAAACCGGTTGTGAATAAATCAATTAGAACAATTCTAATCTTATTTAAATAAATAAATTAAACTATTAATTTATTTAAATAAATAATATTTAGTCTACAATAGGGATAAGTCTCCCTAGCGATCAACGACTTTCTAGATAATATAGATTTCAATATTAAACATAAAAGAACATTTGAGTAAATAGTTACCGTACAATTCAATCCTTCCACTATACAATGTTCCAATTAAATATAATTCATGGAATTACTGTCAAGTCTTATTTTATTTAATTATATGTCTTTCGACTCTTAAATGCACAACTCCAAATAATGCAAATTAGAAACTCCTTTCTAATTTCATTATGCCTTGACCAAGGATTACTATGTTGTCATTTATCGAATCACATAGGACATTTCTCTTCTTTTACTAGAAGCGGTAGATTCTTTATTGATCATACATTATCTCCATGTACAACTTATTATACCCAAGCATACCCTTTGATATACCCTAAGGGTCTTAAGGAATAAGTCAAAGTATAATTCATCATACATAAGATACTATGATGATATCAAGTTCAAGGATCACTTGTACTACTATCACTACAGGAATTCCTATTGACAGACAAGTAAAACTCCATTAGGTATTCCTTAGCAAGCCACGTTCAGTGAACTTATTCTCTAATAAGCACATACATACTTGCTTTAGTGTCTCCACACAAATGATCATGAGATCAATCATCCTCATCCAATGAGCAAGCAACGTATGTACCAATATATCCAGATTCACTAATCCCCAATTTAGTAATCCAACGATTGGGAACTATTTTAGTTTTAAGCTTTCTAAGAATTTAGATCTCATTAGAATGATCATCATCATTATTCTAAAAGCATTGTTTAAAACTATGGGTTTATCACATATTATAAAACAGCATCATGTAGATAATAAAAAAGCCTTTAATAAATTAATACTTTTTATTAATAAATGAATAAGATTGTTACAAAGTATATGCTTTATCATCAAACATGATTGGCTTGTGTGCATACTACTTTCAATCTCCCAATTGCACTAAAGCCAATCGTCATGGTATCTCATACCCTTCTTCTTTAAGTGACGATTATCCTGCTGTTGGATAAGCTTTAGTTAATAGATATGTAATGTTGTTCTTGAGAGTTCACTATCTCTAAAGTGATTTCCCATCTTTCAATGATTCCATAATCAAATGAAAGTTCCACAACACATGTTTAGATCCAAGATGAGATTTACGAACTATTCCTAGTTCTGTAATGAACTTTTCATCCAAACAATTAACTTGCAGCTTCATTTATAGCTATATACTTTGTCATTATCACTAAACCAGCAACTCTTTGCTATTTGAAACCTTTCCTATTCACTGCACATTTATCTTCTCCAGAATATGACCGATCATCATCAGGTCTCATATATTTCATTGCATACATGATTGTCACTCATGCGATCTCTCTTTTCAGGAGTCTATGTGGACTATTAAGAGAGATACACTCCATGTCTCATCAACATGAGACATTTCTTAGAGTTTGCCATGCTAAACGACTTTAGCATCAAATGAATATATGTTCCTTGGGTTAAGTCGAGCATCCTCTTAAATCTATATATATAGATTTGTATCCCCAATTAAAATACTCTTCCCAAAATATTTACGGAGGAATGTTTAGACAACTTTATCTTTACTGATTGTAGCATTGGTATGTCATTCTTTATCCATAGTATATCAACCTATAATATAGGGAATGTCACGACGCTCCCACTGACTCTTTTGTACACACTAGGTTCATTCTTATTTTTTGATAAAATCAAACTCTTTTGATTGTCTCATCAAAATGAATGTTCCATATTTGAGAAGCTTGCTTCAATCCATTTCTCTGAGTGTCTACAACTCTTACCTCATCGTAAGTAACTGGATTATCATCTTCTATGATATGTACTTCATCATCATCATCTATTATGAATCCATACCTCCTAGGTATCTCTATTATGAATCCATACCTCCTAGGTATCTTCGGTACTATTCTATATTTACGATTCGGTTGTGGTACAATAGGTCTATCTACAGTTTCCTCTTATTTGACTTATAGTGTTTTGTGGTTCTTGAACTCTTCAAGATTTATTATCCTCCCACTAGCCCTTTTAATGATAAACACCTTTATCTTAGAAGGTAATGTGTTTCGCAACAAACACCTTTTGCTAAGTAGGATTATAAAACATATACCTAAACTTACTTTAGGATGTCCCATAAATTGACACTTGTCAAATCTTGTCCCAAGCTTATCCTTTGAAATCTTTTTCACATAAGTTGGACAACCCCTTATCTTAACATACTTAAGATTAGGAATCCTCCATGTCCATAACTTTTTATGGAGTCTTGGGGCCGGATTTTGAGGTTACCTTTTTCGTAGATATACAACCATTTCTAGGGCATTATCCCAGAAGGATACTGGAATGTCGATAAAATCATTATGGACCACACTATGTCCAACAAGGTATAATTTTTCCTTTCAGATACATCAATCAATTATTGAGTATCAGGAGGTGTCCTTTGTGAGAAAACTATTTGAGATGATCTAGAAACTTATTGCACAAGTATTTATTCCTCGATCCGATCAAAGAATCCTAATACTTTACCAATTTGTTTCATTTCTGAATTCTTTGAACCTTTCAAATAATTCACACTTGTATTTTTGCAAATACACACATTCAACTCTTTGAATGATCATCTCCTTTTCTTATACTAGTGTGTTCAATTTGCAAAATAATTTTTCTAACGAGAACATGAATACAATAACAACTTATTGGCTTAATAGATTTGCCCATAGGCATTGCTAAACTATAAGTTTCTATGGCTAATGTGGCAACCTTTGCTTCATTTCCCACATATAGGATTACTTATATTTGTTTAGCTTTCTACTTCTGCTTGGTCCCTTCATAAATCTATATTTATGATAACCAAAGCCGATATCCAATACCCAAGTAGAACCTTAACTTAAAGAAAAATTTATTTCAATCATGAACAAAACTATATTTGTAACCGAAACTTCACTAAGTTTCTTCTGGTTAGTCTCTACAAGATGCTTCTTGTAGTTTCTTTCTAGTGTCCAGGCTTGTTAATTTTCATGAACGCAATCAAATTGCACAAAATAAGCAGAAGCATGGAAAATTAGAGTTAAAAATTTTACAAACCATATACCCGGATCATCCTTTATACACAATTATTAATTAAATGAAAAGATATGAAGAACAATAATCATACCCTTGAAGATTCGAGCTTCCTCAGGTACAAGTTCACCTCTAATCATTTTCGCGTTCAACTTGAATTCACCGGGTTTGGTTCCTTCCTTTGATCAACGTTAGCCACCCAAGTATTTAGCCTCTAGAGGTGATCCACCAAGAAAGAATAAAGATTCAAGAAGATGGGTATTTGGCAAAACCCTAGTTTTTTTATCTCTCATAGAAAATGAGCGTACTCTCCAACTATTGGAATTACGTATGTTATGAAAAAGTCAACAACCACACTACACCCATAATAAGACTCCTCTTATTTATAGATGTAGGTAACCCTCCTTAACAATTAAGGAATTAGTTTTTATTTTAATTAATTAAATTTTTTTAATTAATTAGGCTCCCAATATTATTAGGAATAATTAATTAAACTCTTTTAATTAATTAACCTCCTAATCTTATTAGGAATAAATGAGAGTACTAATATTAAATTAATTTTCAACTCTTTAAAAATTAAAATAATAATAATCGTAATAATATTAATAAGACTCATCTTATTAATTTATATATTTAATATTTTCAAAATATTTAATAATAAATGTTAAGCTATTTAATTTATTCTATCACCATAGATTAATTTAAATACACTTAACATATTATTACGATTACGCCATTAACTTCTTAAATAATTATTTTTCTTTTTATGGTATGACCCTTTAGGTTCTCCATATTAAATCGGTTGTGAATAAATCAATTAGAACAATTCTAATCTTATTTAAATAAATAAATTAAACTATTAATTTATTTAAATAAATAATATTTATTCTACAATAGGAATAAGCCTCCCTAGCGATCAATGACTTTCTAGATAATATAGATTTCAACATTAATCATAAAAGAACCTTTGAGTAAATAGTTACCGTACAATTTAATCCTTCCACCATACAATGTCCCAATTAAATATAAGACATGGAATTACTGTCAAGTCTTAATTTATTTAATTATATGTATTTCGACTCTTAAATGTACAACTCCAAATAATACAAATTAAAAACTCCTTTCTAATTTCATTTTTCTTAGCCAAGGACTACTAGGTTATCATTTATCGAGTCACGTATGGCATTTCTCTTCTTTTACTAGAAGCGATAGATTCTTTATTGATCATACATTATCTCAATGTACAACTTATTATACCCAAGCATACCCTTTGATATACCCTAAGGGTCTTAAGGAATAAGTTAAAGTATAATTCATCATACATAAGATACTATGATGATATCAAGTTCAAGGATCACTTGTACAACTATCACTATAGGAATTCCTATTGACAGGCAAGTAAAACTCCATTAGGTATTCCTTAGCGAGCCACGTTCAGTGAACTTATTCTCTAATGAGCACCTGCATACTTGCTTTAGTGTCTCCACACAAATGATTATGAGATCAATCATCCTCATCCAATGAGCAATCAACGTATGTACCAATCTATTTGGATTCACTAATCCCCAATTTAGTAATCCAACGATTGAGAACTATTTAAGTTTTAAGCTTTCTAAGAATTTAGATCTCATTAGAATGATCATCATCATTATTCTAAAAGCATTGCTTAAAACTATAAGTTTATCACATATTATAAAACAGCATCATGTAGATAATTAAAAGCCTTTAACAAATTAATACTTTTTATTAATAAATGAATAAGATTGTTACAAAGTATATACTTTATCATCAAACATGATTGGCATGTGTGCATACTATTTTCACTGGAAGCCAACAAGGTAGCCAGCAGCAAAAGAAGTTTGAAGCATGTGCAACATGAGGAAAGAATCACACTGGCATGTGCTTAAGGGGTAAGCGAGTATGCTTCAACTGTGGCCAAGAGGGTCACATTGCCCCTAATTATCATCAACCGAAGAAGAATGTTTGCTACATATGCGAGTCCAAGGATCATTTTTCTTGCGAGTGCCCTAAGAAGAAAGTTGGAGAGACAACATGAAGCAAGAGAGGTAGCAGTGGAGGTACATTGACCATTGTTGGACCAACGTCATCAAACAGACCCACAGCCAGAACGTTCAACATGACTGTGTAGGATGCTGTACAATCAAAAGATGTTGTGTCAGGTATTATGTGACACCCTCAAATTTAGGTACTTCGATTCTCACATGATTTAGTGTTCACTATAGAAACATCATGTCTATCTACCCATAATAATGAAACCATAAAATAGATAGAAATAAATCCTCTCCTTAAGGAGTTACATCAACTGAAATAATTACATCAATCCCAGGTCATACTAACCTTAAATCTTTAATGCGGAAACATAAATAAATAATAGTCTTACATAACATTAACATAAGTCTAAAACATAAATATATAACATAATCACATAAACAACAAGTCTTCATCACTTGTTAATCTTGCCATTGCCTTTGCTAGTAGAAGGCTCGTCGAACCTTTCGTTCTTAACTGCAATGTTATTATTACGCAAGAGTGAGCACGATTGCCCACAAGTATAATAATGGAACAACAATATAATAACATACGAGTGAAGCAAAGACTTATGGAATAAAAAACTCAACTTTTGAATCAAGAATGAATAATAAGAATCAAAAGAACTTCTGAGGGTCATAAGACCTTGAACTATGTCCTAGGTTATCAAGGGTTATACTTGAAACCTTTAACAGTCATAAGACTATGGACTCTTCTACTCATTCTTAGGGCTATCAGCCATTGGTACCATACTGTTCACAATATTTTAACGCTAAAGCATAAGTAATCCCCTATATAGGGTTGTACTTCTCAGTTTGACATTAGAGTTTGCACCAAAGAAAGTTTGGTTTGGATAAATTCAACAAGAGTTCTAAAATTTAGAACGTTCATCAACTATGGACTAGTTGAATCAATAAGGGTCCGCTAGTCTTAAATGATTCAACAATAATTGACATTCAATTGAATAAAATTCAACAAAAGTATACAATCGAATAAGTATTGTATGACGGAATTTAAGCTTTAAAAGAATTATAGCATCTAATATGAAGTCTTGAACTTGAACAATTAAGAACAAGAGCTTACTCGATATAAAATACAATTCTAAGACTTGATCAATGAGTAATTTAGAATTTAAGGAACTGGCTTAACAACAATAATTTAGAAATAAAATATTTGTTCAATATAAAAGAAAGGTTTAGAAACTTGTCTCTTGCACAAGCTATGATTAATTCATGTTCTTTATTAAATCCTACATATCAATACATTCACAATATCAATTAATCAATAGTTCGATATACCTATCGAATTCCAACATTAGTCTATGAATATGTTATTGGACTTTTAAGTCTTATTAATTAATCACATAAAGTAAGTTAACTAACATATTATTATATGCTTGACATGTCTTCATGTTCATTACATTAGGTTTTAAAAACACATTTTCAAAACTTGAACACTTAGAAACATTTCTGAAGTTCTGGAGGTAAGGCGCGAGCGCGCTGCATGGTGCGGGCGCGCTACATTTGCTCTTTAAAGAGGTGTGGGCACGCTCCATTCGTTCTTTGGAGCGGCGTGGCCGCGCTACGACACAGACCCAGATTCTGCAGTTCGCGAAAAATGCAGGACAAGCCAAAATATACCAATTTCTTTATATATACATGAATTTAAACATACCTAGACATTATAATATACACATAATCATTACTCAACCTTCCTAGGATGATTTTAACAGGTTAAAACATACAATTACTTGAATCAATTCATGTAATTTCAGTGTTCTTGGTGATTTTGAAAATATTGAACATGAAACAAAAATTTGGCATTACGGGTTTGTTATAACACCAAATCTGACCATTCAAAGTTTGTTTTATTCATTTTAACATACATAAGTGTATGCAAGTGAAAATTTTTTGATACAACATATGATTGACGCATTTAATTTGTACGTAAGGGCCATATGGGCCATATATACAACTTTCATATTCTATAACTTCAAAAAATCTAATTACGACATATTTATATACAATTAATGTTATGAAAACATACATATATGATAAAAACATGTTATGATGACATATTATCATACATATATATATATATATATATACACACACACACACACACACACACACAATTATTACTCTTATCAATTAAAGAGACTTGAACAGAGAGTTGAAAGCCATTTTTCATGAAAACTTCAATGACGTAAATTAAAACTAGGTTGAAGAGACTACCCTAAAGCAATCCTTCTGACTCTTCACGTTCTTCTACAATGTCACAATTATTCTCAATGTTTCTCTCTAATTCTCTGAAACTCTCTAAGTTGTTGCTAACAATGAAAGTACGTAAAAAGGAAACTGATCATTTATGCGCACAGTTGGGGTCAGTTAATCCATACGTGGTTTAACTGCTCCCAACTCCTCATAAGGCCACGTTTGGCTATACTTAAAAACTCATTCCCATTTAATTTAATTAACATATTATAATATAGTTTTAATCATGTCACACCCAAATACACAATAAATCAAATATTTTATTTTATTTAATTTAAATAAAATATAATAATTTTTTATTAATTCACATAGCCACATAATTAAATTTCTCATTTATTAATTATGTCAAATTATTAAATCTCTAATTAATTATTAAATTAATTAATTAAAATAACCTTATGCTTATTAAATATTTTATTTAATTTAATAAGCTCACATAAATACATATTTTGAATAATAAAAATTCTCCACATTAATTTAATAAATATAAAAAAATATAATTACATTAATCTACCAGAATTTGATCAATTAATTATTTAATCCAATAATTAAATCATCGAAAAAAATATTTATTTAATTAAATAAATATTTAAATTAAATTACAAAATCTCGTTCGTCACATCTTTCCCCCCTTAAAAGGATTCTGTCTCTAGAATCACGACTCAATCAATTCGTCCCGTTACATTCTCCCCCCTTTACAAAGATTCTGTCCCCAGAATCGCTTGCACATAAATTAAGTAAATAAATGAGGATAATTCTTCATCATATTCTCTTCGAGTTCTCACGTAGCTTCTTCAGCATTGTGGTTCCTCCAGATCACCTTAACAGAAGGTATTACTATATTTCTAAGAACTTGTTCTTTTCTATCGACAATCTGAACAGGAATTTCTTCACAAGATAAATCCTTTCAAATTGCAGGGGTTCATATTCAATCACATGCTTATAATCGGGTTTGTAGGGTCGTAAAATTGAAACATGGAAGACATTGTGGACATTCTCGAGAGTTAGAGGTAAAGCTACCTCATACGCAACTTCTCCGATCCTTCGCAGTACCTCAAAGGGTCCAATGAATCTTGGGCTTAATTTTCCTTTCTTTTCGAACCTGATCTTTCCATTCTAGGGAGATACCTTCAAAAATACATAACTACCTGATTCAAACTCAACATTTTTATGGCGTGGATCAACTTATTTTTTCTACCTATCTTGACCTGCTACCAGTCTTGTTCAGATCACTTTGACTATCTCTGCTATCTGTTGTACTAGTTCTGGACCTAGCAATTGTCTCTCGCCAACTTCATCCCAGTATAGTGGAGTTCTGCACTTTCTGTTGTATAACGCTTCATAAGGCGGCATGCCAATAGTAGCTTGGTAACTATTATTGTAGCCGAACTCTACGAGTGGTAGATGATCATCCTAATTTCCTTTGAAGTCCATTATACAAGCTCTTAACATATCTTCTAATGTCTGAATCGTCCTTTCAATCTGGCCATCTGTCTAAGGGTGATATGCCGCACTCATTCTCAACTGCGTACCCATGCATTCCAGTAGACGTTCCCAGAAGTTTGATGTAAAGCGCGGATCCCTATCGAAAATAATTGACACTGGGACTCCGTGTCTCAAAATAATCTCTTTTACATATAATTTTGCCAACTAATCTAAGTTAAATTTGATTCTGATTAGAAGAAAGTGTGCGGATTTTGTTAGTCGGTCAACGATAACCCATACTGCGTTATAGCCTTTTTGAGTTATCGGAAGGCCAACCATGAAATCCATCGTAATGTGTTCCCATTTCCATTCTGAGATCTCTAACGATTGTAGCAATTCACTCAGCCTCTGATGTTCTGCTTTTACTTTCTGACATGTCAGACATTTGGTAACACACTTTGTAACATATCGTTTCAAATTTGGCCACCAGAAATGTTGTCAAAGATTTTGGTACATCTTGGTACTACCAGGGTGAATTGAATATCGTGAGCTATGAGCCTCGCTCAAAATGTCTTCCTTAATCTCTAGCATTGACGATACCCAAATTTTGTTTTCAAATCTCAGTATTCCTTCATTGTCCATTTTGAATCTCGGTTCGGTTCCTTCGGATATCATCTTTTTCACCTTCTCACATTCTTTGTCATGAAGTTGAGCCTCCTTAACTTTATCCAGCAAGGTTGTACCGGATTGCATCTGGAATAACTTATCGTCAATTTCCATAGGATACTTCACTTTCAATTCCAACTTCTCTATTGCTAAAATTAGCTCCTTCTAAGCGGTCAACATCAGAAATTTCTCCCGACCCTTTCTACTTAAGGCGTCGACAATAATATTTTCCTTACCCGGATGGTATAAAATTTCACAATCATAGTCCTTAATTAACTCTAACAAACTTCTTCGGCGCATATTCAAGTCATTCTGTGTAAAAATATATTTCAGACTCTTGTGGTCTGTATATATTTCACACTTCTCCCCATAGAGATAGTGTCTCCAGATCTTCAAAGCAAAAACCACGACAGCTAACTTCAAATCGTGGGTCAGATACCCCTTCTCATAATCCTTCAATTGTCGTGATGCATACGCAATAACTCTGCCGTTTAACATAAGCACACAACCAAGTCCTTTATGCGATACATCACTATAAACTATAAAATTTCATGTGTCATTCGAAACAGATAACACATGTGCTATACTCAACCTCTTCTTAAGTTCTTGAAAGCTTTCCTCACACTTCTCCATCCAAACGAATTTCACAGCTTTTCTAGTCGAATTCGTCAATGGAGCTGCGATCTTAGAAAAGTCTTGAATGAATCATCGGTAATATCCTGACAATCCAAGAAAACTTCGTACTTCTGACGGCGTTCTCAGCAGATCCCAGTTCATCACAGCATCGGCTTTGGAAGGATCTACTGAAATTCCATCCTTATCAATCACATATTCGAGAAATTGTACCCGCTCAATCCAAAATTCACATTTCAAAAATTTGGCATACAACTTTTCCCTTCGCAACGTTTTTAACTTCACCTTCAAATTCTCTTCATGTTCTTCCTTGGTTTGCAAGTATACCAAAATGTCATCGATGAACACCACCACTAATTTATCCAAAAACTACTGGAACACTCCATTCATTAAGCCCATGAATGCTGCAGGAGCATTTGTTAGACCAAATGACATCACTAAAAATTCATAATGACCATATCGCGTTCTAAACGCTGTCTTCGGTACATCCTCTGGTCTCAACTTCAGTTGATGATACCCACTCCTCAAGTCTATTTTTGAAAAGTATCTCGCTACCTTTAATTGATCAAACAGGTCGTCGATCCTCGGTAATGGATATCCATTCTTAATCGTGACCTTATTCAGTTCTCCATAGTCGATTTAGAGTCACATCATCCCGTCCTTCTTCTTCACAAATAACACCGGCGCTCCCCAAGGTGATATGCTCGGTTTAATGTACTTATTGTCCAGTAATTCTTGTAGTTGTACCATCAATTCTTTCATCTCTACCGGTGCCATTCGGTATAGTGCCTTCGATATTGGAGCCGTTCTTGGCGCCAAATCGATCATAAACTCAACCTCTTTGTCTGGCGGAAGTCCTGGCAAATCGTCTGAAAATACGTCTGTGAAGTCCCTCACTACTGGTATCTCCTCTATTTTTAGATTCTCTTTACGACTGCCGACTATGAAAGCTAGATATCCTACACAGCCTTGTCTTAAGAACTTTCTAGCCGACATCATCGTCAGACAACTCGCTTGTCTAGGGGGCTTACTACCATAAAACACAACCTTTGACGGAATCATAAGGTTAATACGCTTCTTCTGACAATCAGTTACATCCCCGTAATTGAATAACTAATCAATTCTCAGGATAACGTCAAATTCCCCAAGTCTGATAGGTATAAGATCTACGTTCATAATATTACCATTAATATCCACCCTACAGTTCTTATGTACGTACTTAACAAGGATTATTTCTCGATTCATAATTTCTATGTTCATGGGGTATTCTAACTCATCCTTAGCCAATTCTAAGTTCTTAGCAAAGTTATCAGATATATAAATGAACAAGTAGTACCCAAATCGAATAATACATAAGCATTAACTTTATTGATCAGAATGATACCAAACACCACATCACGAGACTGCACAGCATGCTGCACTGTCATGTTGAAAGTTCTGGTGGTTGGTCTGTTGGTTGCAGTTTGTCCCGTGATAGCCAAAGCACTTCCACCGCTGTTTCCCCTATTTTCTCCTGATCCTGCCCCTCCAGATCCCTTCTTAGGACAGTCCCTTGCAAGATGGTCCTTTGAGCCACAAGTGAAGCAGGCACCCTTCTTTGGGTTAGGACAATATGTAATTTAATAATTATCAATAAATGATCTTATATGAAACTTTTGGGTGATTTCGTTTATCAGATGTATATGTGTTGTACATATATATGTTATTTCAAGATATGTGATGAGATATATTTAAATGGTTGGGTTAGTTTTATTTAACTGTTTAAATTGATTAACAAGGGAATTAATCTATTTGTTATGTGGGATGGTATTAAATCATGAGCTGGAGTTTGGAGTGGAATTTAGAGGCGCAGACTGCGTATTCGAGTCTGGAACGTCAAAATTAGTCAGGATAGACTGTAACCATGAAAAAGTGTCACGGTTAACTTTTTGGTCAAAGTCAACCAGTTGACTTTTTTGAGGAAAAAGTCAACTACAAATTTCAGAGGTGAATTTGACTGAACTGATAGTCCCATGATGTCTAGAACATCAACTTTAGTAAGAATCGATATACGTTTCGCAATGTTCGGCTACGAAGGGCAAAATGGTCAAAGTAATTTATTAATTGATTATTATAATATTTTATTTAAACAAGTCAGCAGCTAGTGGAACCCTTGTGACTCACGAATTGGGACAAGGGAGGGAGTATACCTATGTTACATAATAGCTAAGGAGGGAGTACTTTATTTTATTCCTTCAAACCAAAATCCTTTCATTTTCTCTAACTTCCACATTCTTCCTATTAATTAACTAAATTATTGTATTATTAAGTATTGTGAGTAACTAATAATTAGAGTTAGGGGTTATGGGAGTTGTGGGTTATGGGAATCAAAAGACTCTATCAAGCTATACATATATACACATCACTCAAACATCCTTTTTTTAAAGAAAATTCCACCAAGTGAGTAAACGTGGAGAGAAATTGAGAGTGATAGATAGTGTGGTAGTATTCTGGAGTTTTGGGGAGTCTAAACAAGCAAGTGAGGAGGATTTTCAAAAGCTAAACAAGAAGAAATTCACATCAAGTAAGCAACTCATGAACCTTTATATGTTTTCAAGGGAAATAGCTAGAACATGCCTCTTAGTTGCTAATTTATTCAAATCATGGTAATTTAGTGAGTTTGTCTGTTGTAATATGTTCATATATGTTAGTAGTTGGATCTGGATAGTAGGAATCAAATCCATGCATGCTAAAATCAAAATCATGATTTTTTTCAAAGTTGGTTAAAAAGTGTAATCTGTGATTTTCGGGTTTTTTGGAGCCTTGGATTCGTGGTTTATATGACTCGATTAGCGTATGTAATAATTTTATAAAATAATATGTAGTATGAAGTCTAATCTGGTACACCCCCAAATCTAGGTACTTCATTTCCATATGATTTGGTGTTCACTATCCAAACATTCACATCTATCTACCCAAACATAATAAAAAAATTAAATCATAAATCCTCCCTTTAAATAGGGTTACATCGTTAAATAAAAAAATCTTCCCAGGTTGTCTAACCATTAAACATCATATGAGTGCGGAAATACACTTATTACATCAAATCATTATTTAAAAGTCTATGATCATAACAATAAATAAAATTGCAAGTCTTCATCACTTGTACATTTTTTCCTTTCCTTTGCTAGATGAAAGCTCATCTACCTTCTCAACTTTAGCTGCAATGAGTGTATAAATATGCAAGAGTGAGCAAAATAATTGCTCACTAGATATAGCAATGAATCAACCACAATGAAATAACTGCCAATGAATAGGCTCATCAAGAATTAAATAGTACTATATCAATAATAACCAACGACTGGAATCAAAATACGGAATACATAAAACTGAGGTTTCAACTTCAACTTTAACAGTCATAAGACTATAAGGACTCCTCGTACTTAGGGGGATCAACCCTTCGTACAATGTATTGTGCATAAACATTTCAACGCTAAGCGTAAATTATCTCCTAATAATAGGGTTGTTCATCTCAGTATTTAGAATACTAGTCCGCCCCAAAGTAAGTTTGGTTTGGATACGTTTCAAGGTAATTTGGAATTCAACGAACATCAACAAAGGATTAGTTGAATAAAAGGTAATAACGTTATGCTATGGAATAAATCATAACTGGATCGACATTGTAAATTAAGGTCATGCTTTAGGAATAATCTAATAGCATAAGTATTGAATAACATAACATACCTTGCTTGTACAATATTAAGATTGAATACTGAGCATGCATAACAAATAGTAAATTGAATGATACAACTTGTTCGATAGTAATATATCACCATATGTAAACTTGCAATCTAGATAACAAGTTAAAGACAAGAAAAGCTTGTTCAATATCAGAATAAGATCTAGATTTAGAAACCATAAACAAACTAGATACAAGAACTTGCATAATAGTAAGAATAAACTTGCACAATTATTATAAGAGTAGAGTTAAAGAACTTGCTCAATCAAAAGAATGAAGTTACACAATGTAATAATAGAACTAACTCAACGAAAGTGTAGAGTTAGAAAACTTGCCTCGAGCGTAAGCTAAAATATTAAAACTCACGTTCACCTATACACAGTATTAAAACCACAAAATCTATTAGACATACTAATATTCACTTTTCAATATAAAATGCATTACTAGCTAAACTTGTTATTTTAGCACAAGTCTTATGCTACCATATATATTTCAGAATTCTTAAGTGTTAACATCACAACACTTATCTAACATTCATTGTATAAACTAAGTTACGCATAACACGTTCGTAACTTACTAATCACTTTTACAACTTTGAATTTACAATTCACCTAACATGACTCTATTTAACCTTGTTGTTACATGATTCTCACATTAACCTAACATTAAGCTAAGTTACATTGAACGTCCAAAGTCTGCATAATTAGCAGACTTCATTGTCTATGACAGGGTACTGGCGCGGCCGTGCCAGTTTTATACTGGCTTGCAGCGCGCCCGAACTGCACACCAGTTCCAGTTTTGCAGAACATGGTTACGACAGTTTTCTTAAGCCAACTAACACGAATTTCACCCACCAAACAATATTAATAACATGTAAAAATGGTATAGAACTATCACAAACATATTTGCGAACATATTCCACCACATAAAATAATTTAACAACAATTTAAGCTAGGTTAATTTCTCAAATTCTATATTTTTCATATAAAACTCAATTTTTGATATTCACCCCAAAAATCATCACTGTGAATTCAATATTTGGCCAAATCACTCCATTCAAATTACGTTATGCTCGTTTCTTAACGAACTAGCATAAGCAAGCTTAAATTCATAATTTAGCATACAAATTAACCACTAAATTTGGTACTTACATAAGCCATATGAGAAAATATTCATACGAACATACAATTTCATTATTTTTCTACTGTTATTTGAAATTAGCATGCAATTTCCTTGTTTAAACACAACTTCTAATCATCATAAACACATATAATCACAAGTAACCCATTATATAGCAACAATTCAACAAATTTAAAATTCACAAAATATATAAAATTTTGCCGTAAACTCATATATGCATTTACATATATATATATATATATATATATATATATATATATATATATATAATATAGAGATTGTGAAAAATACATTTTGTTGCTTTAAAATCCTTAATAACACCACCGAATTTGTTTTGAAACTCTGAACTTCCTCTCAATTTTCTCAAGGTTTCTCTCTCAATTCTCTGTATTCTCTAGGTTTAGCAAATAAGGCGTAAAACCAACTGATAAACCTTATGCGTAAAAAAAATAAAACTGATACGGCTTTAACAATTATAATAACTATTATCAGTTACCAAAATAACGTATAGATTATAATTATATTTTATTTATTATTTTAATTTATTTTATTTATTTTATTTATATAATTCAAAATTTAAAAATCTCAAAAGTCATAAGGATTTGTTTGGCAAAACCATTTAAAATTAAAGACTTAATATATTTAAGCCTTGTTTGGGTTAAATCAATTTAAAAGTATTTTAATTATTTTAATAAACAACTTAGTTTATAATTTATAATCACATATTACTTATTTGGATCTCCATATCCAACATTAATCAAATAAATTAGTTACACACTATATTTTAATTAAATATACCATTTAAATAAATAACACAAAATTATAATTTTATTATAATTTTATTTAATAATTTAATATACCATTTAAATTATTAAATCAACACGACAATATAACATCCCATATTATATTATAACTCCCTAAATTATAAATTAATTTAATTTAGAATATTATCTAATAAATTTAGATTCATAAATATTTATTAATAACCATTACAACAATAAAATATTTATTTAACAATAAACACCTAAAATAAATATTTATATAATTTAATAAATATTTAATATTACAATTTGAAATTCCTGATTGTTACAAATTATCTGTCCCATATTTTTTTAGAATCGGAGTTATAATGAGCAAGTTATGAAAATCGTAAGCAAGCATGTTCATAACAAAATCTGCAAAAAATCTGGAATTTCCAGATTTTTTCCAAGTATAGAACCAGTGCTAGCACGTTTATCTATATAGTTGGTTTGTGATCTTAGCATGCTAGTTTCATGAATGTTATATTTTTGTAAAATTCCTTCCTGTATGAAGTTTATTGTGTCCAAATATCATGGTCATATCATCTGTAGATTAGTGGGAATAAAATCGCAAAAGTGGCTGTAATAAACAAAAAATTGATGCCTTTCTTGGGACTGTTAGGATCAGTCTGTCTCGGGGGCATTTTCGTCCACTATTTTTTACTATAAAAATTCTGAAAAAATTTGAAGTATTAATATAAGAAGATATGAATGTCCTGTAAAAATTTGAGAATTTTTGGCCAAACAGTTTGAGAGTTATGAATTTTACTGCTAAGGACACTATTTGAAAAGATACCCGAATAACTCTCTGTGTATAAGTCCAAAAATTACGAAATTTTTATGGAAGTACATGTATATAACAGGAGTTAACCCTGAAAATTTTAGAATTTTTGGAGCTAATCTCGATTTATGAAAAATCTTATAATATTTGGCTATTATAGACTATTTAAAAATAGTAGATGGAATTTAAAAAGTTCGAGAAAATTAATTGTTCAATGTGGGACTATATTCTACAAAATTCCCGAAAAAAAATATTTTTGAGACTAATTTGGTATTTTTCATATAAATGATGTTATATTGATAAACGAGTATAATTAAATATCTGATGTTATAATTATGAAAAATGAGGTTTTTCGACTTGAGACCCTTAAGCATATTTTATGCAGATTTTTGATGGAGGTTTTGGTCCGAAAAATGTCAGAAATTTATGTTTCTCATATTCTTTTATTTAACCACGTGACCTATACGTACCAACATGTTATGTAATTGAATTATAGTTGAGTACGTGTGGGTTTAATCATCTTATTAAAATGAAAGGGAACCATTACACTTCAAAGTGGTGTTCGAGAATCAAATTGCTTAACGTGACATGTGTGAATAGGTTACGTGAAGGGCTAGTAGATAGCGGTAAATTGTAGAAGACGTATCAGGTAAGTTTCTTACCCTATTTTTCATTATGAATTTATTCATCTCTTATTCAGTTGATTGCAGCGAGGGTAAGTTCGGGCTTGTGATTAATTAATCATTCGTGCAAGCTCCTTTATTGTAAAGTTCTATAACTTTAATTGTTTTGCGAAACGTTATTAATGATTATTCAGTTCCTATTGCAATTGCTATGTTTTAAAGTTCTTATTCCCTTAATGAACTATATTCAAGTATGCTTTCTAGCTTTCGTTCCAGCTAGATGTTATTGATGCACACATAGTATATTGTTTAAACAATTCTAATCCTTTGAAGCTATTTAATGTCTACCAATCCAAACTTCTTTGGTACGGTCTCGCATGATTACTAAGATGAACAACCCAAATAAACGGGCAAACAGATGTCGGGCAAATAGTCCCATTTATGCTTATGCAGTTTAAACTTAATACTTGTGCACAATGTAGGGTACGATATGCTGATCACCTGGAGTACTTATAGAGACCGTTTACAATCTATTTGATTGTTAAACCGTCTGATGATTTTCGATGAAACAAAGTAATGTTCAGGGAATTCTACACCCCTTAGAATGATATTGAGAATTCTTCAAATCTTATTGTTGATATTCCTGCCTAACACTTGATATTTCTTTCAACTGTTGAGATTTAGCTATTCAGATGATTTTACTCCTGACATATGCTTTCCATCTATTCTATATACTTGCTGGGCAATTTGTGCTCATTCTTGCTTAAACCTTTCAGTTAAGGCTGATAACGCTGAGGGCTTGGGCAAGGGCAAGGGAAAGTCTAAGATGAAATGATCAGAGTTACTTATGTAATAAGTTATATCTCCACATATGATGTAATCTAGAGATAAACACTAAGTTAAAGTTTCAGTTTATTTAAGGTTGTAAAGACTTGGGACTTTATTTTGAATAAGTATGTAATAGTTATTATTATTATTATTATTGCTAGAGTTTCTTAGATAGATGATGATGTATGTTGTATCGTGAGCACCATGTCCTGTAATCGATGTTACACGAATTTGGGGGCGTCACATACTGCGTCATAGCCTTTCTAAGTTGTCGGAAGGCCAACCATGAAATCCATCGTAATGTGTTCCCACTTCCATTCTGGGATCTCTAACGGTTGTAGCAATCCACTCGGCCTCTGATGTTCTGATTTTACTTTCTGACATGTTATACATTTGGAAACACACTCTGCAACATCTCGTTTCAAATTTTGCCACCAAAAATATTGTCGAAGATCTTGGTATATCTTGGTACTACTAGGGTGAATTGATTATCGTGAGCTATGAGCCTCGCTAAAAATGTCTTTCTTAATCTCTGGCACTGACAGTACCCAAATTCTGTTTTCAAATCTCAGTATTCCTTCATTGTCCATTTTGAATCTCGGTTCAGTTCCTTCAGATATCTTCTTTTTCACCTTCTCACAATCTTTGTCCTGAAGTTGAGCCTCCTTAACTTTATCCAGCAAGGTTGTACCGGATTATATCTGGAACAACTTCTCATCAATTTCCATAGGATACTTCACTTCCAATTCTAACTTATCCATTGTTGAAATTAACTCCTTCTGAGCGGTCAACATCATCAATTTCTCCCGACCCTTTCTATTTAAGGCGGCGGCAACCACATTTGCCTTACCCGGATGGTATAAAATCTCACAATCATAGTCCTTAATTAACTCCAACCACCTTTTTTGGTGCATATTCAAGTCCTTCTGTGTAAAAATATATTTCAGACTCGTGTGGTCTGTATATATTTCACACATCTCCCCACAGAGATAGTGTCTCCAGATCTTCAAAGCAAAAACCACGGCAGCTAACTCCAAATCGTGGGTCAGATACCCCTTCTCATAGTCCTTCAGTTGTCGTGACGCATACGCAATGACTCTGCCATTTTGCATAAGCACACAACCAAGTCCTTTATGCGACATATCACTATAAACTATAAAATTTTATGTGTCATTCGAAAGAGATAACACATGTGCTGTACTCAACCTCTTCTTAAGTTCTTGAAAGCTTTCCTCACACTTCTCCATCCAAACGAATTTTACAGCTTTTCTAGTCAAATTCGTCAACGGAGTTGCGATCTTGGAAAAGTCTTGAATGAATCTTCGGTAATATCCTGACAATCCAAGAAAACTTCGTACTTCTGACGGCGTTCTCGGCTGATCCCAATTTATCACAGCATCGGCTTTGGATGGATCTACCGAAATTCCATCCTTATCAATCACATATCCGAGAAATTGTACTCACTCAATCCAAAATTCACATTTCAAAAACTTGGCATACAACTTTTCCCTTTATAACGCTTCCAACGTCACCTTCAAATGCTCTTCATGTTCTTCCTTGGTTTTCGAGTATACCAAAATGTCATCGAAGAAACCAAAATGTCATCGAAGAACACCACCACGAATTTTTCCAAAAACGGCTTGAACACTCCATTCATTAAGCCCATGAATGCTGCAGGAGCATTCGTTAGACCAAATGACATCACTAAAAATTTGTAATGACCATATCGCGTTCTAAACGCTGTCTTCGGTACATCCTCTAGTCTCACCTTCAGTTGATGATACCCACTCCTCAAGTCTATCTTTGAAAAGTATCCCGCTACCTTCAATTGATCAAACAGGTCATCGATCCTCGCTAATGGATATCAATTCTTAATCGTGACCTTATTCAGTTCTTTATAATCGATGCAGAGTCGCATCGTCCCATCCTTCTTCTTCATAAATAACATCGGCGGTCCCCACGGTGGTTCGCACGGTTGAATGTACTTCTTGTCCAGTAATTCTTGTAGTTATAACATTAAATCTTTCATCTCTACCGGTGCCATTCGATACGGTGCCTTCGATATTAGAGCCGTTCTTAGCGCCAAATCGATCACGAACTCAACCTCTCTGTCTGGCGGAAGTTCTGGCCAATCGTCCGGAAATACGTCTGCGAAGTCCCTCACTACTGGTATCTCCTCTATTTTTGGATTCTCTTTACGACTGTCGACTATGTAAGCTAGATATCCTACACAACCTTATCTTAAAAACTTTCTGGCCTGCATCATCGTCAGACAACTCACTTGTCTAGGCGACTTGCTGCCATAAAACACAACCTTTGACATAGTCATAAGGTTAATATGCTTCTTCTGATAATCAATTACAGCCCCGTAATTGAATAACCAATCCATTCCCAAGATAACGTCAAATTCCACAAGTCTGATAGGTATAAGATCTACGTTCATAATATTACCCTTAATATCCACCCTACAATTCTTATGTATGTACTTAACAGGGATTATTTCTCTATTCGCAATTTCTATGTTCATGGGGTATTCTAACTCATCCTTAGGCAATTCTAAGTTCTTAGCAAAGTCATCAAATATAAATGAACAAGTAGCACCCGAATCGAATAATACATAAGCATTAACTTTATTGATCAGAATGATACCAGACACCACATCACGAGACTGCACAACATCCTGCACTATCATGTTGAAAGTCATGGCGGTTGGTCTGTTGGTTGTGGTTTGTCCCGTGATAGTCAAAGCACTTCCACCGCTGTTTCCCAATTTCCTCCTGATCCTGCCCCTCCAGATCCCTTCTTAGGATAGTCTCTTGCAAGATGGTCCTTTGAGCCACAAGTGCAACAGGCACCCTTCTTTGGGTTAGGACAGTTAGGTGCTACGTGGCCTTCCTGACCAGAATTGTAGCACACTCGTTTTCCTTTCATGCAAACTCCCAGATGAGCTTTCCTACAGGTCGGGCATGCCTCAATCCTCTTCTTCTGACCTCCTTGCTGATTTCCAGTTGATTAGTTATCGGACCACCTTCTCTTTTGATTGTTACTTCCTCCCGTGTTACTTCTACTGGCCTTATTAATTCCCTCATTCTCACTCTTCTTCTTCTTCTTATCCTGATTATACTTAGTCACCGCATCGGTTCCACCTTCAGCGAGTATGGCATTCTCCAGTACTCCAGCAAACGTCTTCAACTGAAACATCGACACTTTACTATACAACCAGGGCTTCAGTCCTTGTTCAAACCTTCTTGCTTTTCTCTCATCTGTGTGCACTTGATATGTGGCGAACCTAGCCAACTCATTAAATCTTCCTACATAGTCTGGCACAGACATATTCCCCTGTTTCAACTCCAGAAACTGGACCTTCATTTGGTTCTGCGAGCTGGTCAAAAACTACATCTCGAAAAACATCTCCTTAAACCTCTCCCAAGTAATCATACCTTCTCCTCCACGGACTTTATTTGTTTGCCACCAATAACTAGCTTCGAATTTTAGCATAAACATTGCGTAGGCGGTTTTCTGGTCCTCTCTGACTCTGGCGACGTCAAAAACTTTCTCCATCTCCATAACCCAGGTTTGAGCTGTTATCGGGTTCATGGAGCCTTTAAACTCTGGCGGTCCCAAGGCCTTGAAATCCTTGAACGTTGTATTGGGTGGAGCTTAAGGTTGATTGTTAATCGCTCCAGCAAATAGGTTCATCAATTGCTGAACGGGGTTAGCATTGGTGTTGTTGTTGTTCGTCGATTCTTCTTGAGATGGTTGACGGTTTTGTCTTCTTCTCGGTGGCATATTTCTGTTAAAATATACTCTTATTAGATCTTTATTCAAATCTCTAAATATTTAAGGCTTCACTCAAACAATTTAACATAATCACTTAACACATTTTCTCAAACAACTTGATATATTAATTTAATCAAAAGTTTTAACAAACTACGATAGCATCACTGCTATTTACATCAACTATCCCGAGATAAAGAAAATATTCCTTTGTTTATAAACACATCAGAATTTATATTTTTAACTACCAGATAGGTTTTTACATAATTAAACTATTCCTATCACTGCCTGTTAATGCGTTGAATAGCCTTGCTACGCTCTTCTTCCATAATGCGGGACATCGTCCTACGATCTAGCATGTACGATGGTAGTCCTTCGAACTGAATTGGGTATCTCATAACTCGATACTGGTCCTCATCTATTGCATTATGAAGCATATAGTACATCTCACCAAGCTTATCTTTCTTCGCACGACAATCCTCTTTCGCAAGATCAGCACAACGTGATTCCCTTACCCAGGCCTCCTCTGCTATGGTCAGCCTTGCTGAGTTCTCTTTCAGTTCATTCTTTAACTTCTATATTACCTTGGACTTCTCCTCAGTTTGACCCTTCTCGTGAACCAAATCCCGCTCTATGTTTTCTAAACGTGTGTGAAGAGTCACAATTTCCCTATTCCTCTGCTCGATGGTAAGCTTCTGAATAACCGTCCGCTCATTCAGCTCCTAAATAGTATCACGCAACTCTACGTTACGATCATATATCTCGTCGTACATCTAAACATTGATATAGTTCGGTGGGAACTCATCTTCCTCCTCTTCTTCCTCAGGATCCTCCTTTGGATCAGTCTCAGGCTCATGCTCCCGACCAACAACGGTGATCAACGGAGATGACTCTCTCTGTATCAACTGCTCCCTGACGACATGAATGTCTCGGGGTTCCTCCTCCACAGGTACTCGGGGTTCCTCCTCCCCAGTTCGACTAGCTCCTCTAACATCCGACATCCTGACAACACAGTTTTAAGTTTTAGTTACTAAGCTATATTAGCGAGCACATAAATTTATCACATAAACACATAAAGTCTTTTATTATCTTCAATGAATTAAGGAATTCATTTCTTAGAGCTCGATAAGAGTTTTCCATCACTATGTTCTTCTTATAAGGCTAATACCTAAGGTTGTTCCGCCACCTAAGGTTTGTAACCTATAGCTTTGATACCAACCTGTGACACCCCAAATTCGGGTACTTCGATTTCCATATGATTTGGTGTTCACTATACAAATATCATATGTCTATCTATCCATAATAATGAAACCATAAAATAGATAGAAATAAATCCTCTCCTTAAGGAGTTACATCAACTGAAATAATTACATCAATCCAAGGTCATACTAACCTTAAATCTTAAATGCGGAAACATAAAAAAATAATAGTCTTACACAACATTGACATAAGTCTGAAACAGAAATACATAACATAATTACACAAACAACAAGTCTTCGTCACTTGTTAATCTTGCCTTTACCTTTGCTAGTAGAAGGCTTGTCGGACCTTTCGTTCTTAACTGCAATGTTATTATTACGCAAGAGTGAGCACGATTGCCCACAAGTATAATAATGGAACAACAATATAATAACATGCGAGTGAATCAAAGACTTATGGAATAAGAAACTCAACTTTTGAATCAAGAATGAATAACAAGAATCAATAGAACTTCTGAAGTACATAAGACCTTGAACCATGTCCTAGTTTATCAAGGGTTATACTTGAAACCTTTAACAATCATAAGACTATAGACTCTTCTACTCGTTCTTAGGGGGATCAACCTTTAGTATCATACTGTGGACAATATCTTAACGCTAAAGCATAAGTAATCCCCTATACAGGGTTGTTCTTCTCAGTTTGACATTAGAGTCCGCACCAAAGGAAGTTTGGTTTGGATAAATTCAACAAGGGTTCTGAAATTTAGAACGTTCATCAACTATGGACTAGTCGAATCAATAAGGGTCCGCTAGTCTTAAATAGTTCAACAATAATTGATATTCAATTGAATAAAATTCAACAAAAGTATACAATCGAATAAGTATTGTATGACTGAATTCATGCTTTAAAAGAATTATAACATCTAATATGAAGTATTGAACTTGAACAATTAAGAACAAGAGCTTACTCGATATAAAATACAATTCTAAGACTTGATTAATGAGTAATTTAGAATTTAAGGAACTGGCTTAACAACAATAATTTAGAAATAGAATATTTGTTCAATATAAAAGTAAGGTTTAGAAACTTGCCTCTTGCACAAGCTACGATTAATTCACGTTCTTTATTAAATCCTACATATCAATACATTCACAATATCCATTATTCAATAGTTTGATATACCTATCGAATCCCAACATTAGTCTTTGAATATGTTATTGGACTTTTAAGCCTTATTAATTAATCACATAACGTAAGTTAACTAACATATTATTATATGCCAGACATGTCTTTATGTTCAATACATTAGGTTTTAAAAACACATTTTCAAAACTTGAACACTTAGAAAAATTCCTGAAGTTCTGCAGGTAGGGCGCGGGCGTGCTACCTTTGTTCTCTGAATCGGTGCGGGCGCGCTACATTTGCTCTTTAAAGAGGTGTGTGCGTGCTCCATTCGTTCTTTGGAGTGGCGCGGCCGCGCTACGACAAGCCAAAATATACCAATTTCTTTATTCATACATGAATTTAAACATACCGAGACATTATAATATACACATAATCATTACTCAACCTGTGACGCCCCCAAATCTGGGTACTTGAAACCCGAACTCAGTGCTTCACGATACCATTTCTATGAGCAGAATTCTACGAATAATAATAATAATAATATGAATAACAACTTAATTTACATAATTATCAGAGTTTATCTCCCCAGGTACGAGACCTTAAAGTACATTCCATATAATACATGATATTATTTATATATATATCATTGTCTTAATAATATAAACTATTACAGCAACTACCACAAATCTTATTCAGTTAGCTTTTCTTTTTCTTTGTTTCTGCACGAGCTTTCAGGTTAATCATACATAACTGAAAACATTTAATTTAAGCAAGAGTGAGCATTTGAGTGCCCAGCAAGTAATAGCAATTATATATATAAGTTGAAAGAATTTAAATGTTTTCTTTGCATAACCCTTCTACAACGAATCAATAGTTGTGAAGTAATATGAACCGATAATAATAACATAACAACTCTCTTTCAAATTTTTGAAAACTACGTACTGACCATAAATGGGGTTTAAGTAACATACTATGAACATTCTTTTCATTTTCGAAAAGGTTTAACAGAACTTCATCCGCAAACCGTCATAACTTATGGGCACGGAGGGTGATCAGCCCGTTGTACCCTGTATTGATCAACACTACATTATAAGAACGATGTTATCATTCACTCTGTCTGTCTTAGGCGCATAAAAAAGTTTTCCAATATAAGGATGTTCATACTTGTCATGGTTCCAAACCAAAAGGTTTTTATCTTGCTCAACAATAATCTATACTTCAACATATACATATACGGGTAATTGACAAAGGTGTATCAACATGTGAATAAATATCATGATTATCCAAGTAGGAACACTTGTATAACCATTCATAGCAATTAACGAACAGAATATATATATCTGGACTAACATGTTGATAATCAATGAGCGTTTATAATATAATCATCTGTATAGTAATAATATAATTCTGAAATATTCTTACTCATGTCCATTGCATAACAAAATGCAAAGGTAGGATACTTGCCTGATCTGCTGCTTACAATTCTCAACTTAGTTCTATTTCTTTTATCACGACCTATTATTAATCAGATCATTCGTTCGATTAGAATAATATATCATAACATATAGTACTGTCTATTACAGTCAGCACATAACCTAATCACCTTGCCACACATATTCCATAGTTATTAAATCACAAACAATCAGTAATACAGTCAAAATATCTAAGTCTAGATCAATTTCTGAAATATTTCGGTGTACCAACAGCTTTATCGGGTAATTATTGAGTCTAAGACTCTATTTTGTATCTCAATATCTGTAAGTATCGGTCATATTATTTTTAAATGACCTAAAATAATTTTTAAACACTTATTATAATTTATCATGAATTTTCAAATATCGGAATCATTATTAAATGATTTAAATATTAAACAATTCTATTATCATTAATATTCAATTAATATCAAATTATTAATGAAACCATTGCCAAAATATAAAAGGTATTTATAATAACTCAAACTATTTTTAAAACATTTATATTACCCTTAAATGATTTAAAAATAATTAAAATCATTTTAAATACTTACCATTAATAATAAAATATTGATGCATTATCTATCAAAATATTAAAAGTCATTAATTATAACTTAAAATATTTTTAAATCCTTGATATCCTTTTTAAATGATTTTTAAGTAAATAAAACTATTTTTAAACTATTTATTTAATATAAATATTAAATAAACTTTATATTACAAATCATTAAATAAATATCATTAATATTTAATTATTAATGAAATTAACTTTTAAATATTAAAAGTTATATTTTATAACTTAAAATATCTTTAAACACTTTATTTCCATTTAAAATGATTTTTAAAATAATAAAATCATTTTTAAACTAAATTATTTAATATAATTATTAAATAACTTTAATATCATTAATAATAATTAATTAATAAAATTCACCACAAAATATTAAAAGTCATGGAAAATAACTTAAAATATTTTCTTATACCATAATATAATTTTTCATGATTTTTCATGAATTAAAACCATTTTTAAATAATTTATTTAATATTATAATTAAATAAATAAATACCTTTTATTTTCAAAAAATACTATATATTTATGAAATATATTAAAAATTATTAAAAACTAATTTTCAGACCTTAAAATAATTTTTCTGAATTTATTTTGTATTTTTAATAATTAAAAAACAATTTTTCTCTATTTTTAATCAATTTTCGGAAAATACAGAAATTAAAATTAATAAAGTCTGTCGCTAAAGCCTATTGCGACAGAAAAGCGTAGCCTTAGGTGTTCTTGAGCCCAAGGACTCTGACAGCTTCGGTTACCAACATACTAAGTTTGACCAGATTTAAATTACAATATGATAAATTTCTGGACTAAATTAAGATTTTATATAGTATTTCACATGTAATACTACAGTTATAAAGTATCAACTTGGTCAAACAACAACATAATTTAATGATATGTGTCCCCAAAAATACTGGCAGAACGATTCTGGGTTTTCTGCAAAATCCCAGAAACCCAGGCAGTCCGAGTGGTGCTTTTCTAGCTAACTTTTATCCATGTCCTGATCATCGTTCATGTGGTTTCAAGGTTTAAATATGTATTACTCGTGTCAAGGAACAACACTACAACAACAGATAAGTTTATCATCAACAGATTTACAAGATCTAGCTCGGTCAAAGGCTGTCAGAAGCCGTGTTCTTCATATTTTCTGGAATTTCCAGAAATGAAATCGTGATCATTTTTAGTCACTTTGACCGTCCATAAAATTCAATATATGTAACTTATAAGTGACATAAAGACAGAAATTTATACTCTAACTATCAGGCTACAAAATTCATATAACAACAACATCAAAAAACATTAAATCAGTCAGATCTGGGCCTCCAAAACTCTTATCAGACGCTGGTAACCATTTCTGGGTTACCCAGAATTTGGTCCGGTCATGCCCGGTCAACAGGTTTTGACCGTGAATAAAATGAAATCTGTCTACCCAATTGCTATGATTATTGTTCCAGATTAAAGATAACATACCAGACTATCGACACAAAACTTAAAACATTACAAAACATGAACTGGGTAATATCTGAAGCAACTGACATTTGCTTGTCAGAAAATTCTGGAAACTGGAGATTTTCTGGGTTTTCCAGAATCAGCTTCATGATCGGTCAATGTACTTTGACCATTAATAACTTTTGATATATACATGATCTAGGCTTGATTCAAGTTGCAGAGTAAAGACCACATATCATAGAAGATATCCAAAACATAAAACACATAAAACACCTAATAGACACGGATCTAAAGGCCCTGACATTTGATGTCAGAACACAAAAATAACTTTTTCCAGATTTTTTAAAAATCATCAAATTGAGTACTTAGATGTTATGGGTCTATAAGATACTAACCCAGATCATCTATTAACACCTTATTCAACAAAATTAAACATAAAAACACCAAATCCAACTTAGCATAGAAGATCAAATTGTAAAATTAGTTTTATACCTTTAAGAATCAATTCTTGATTCCATGTTTCTGATTTGTTGTTGTTGATCGTGGGGCTGTCTTTTGGGACTGATATACTATGTATTTTCGTGGGTGAGGATAGAGAGAGGGTTTGTTGAGCATTGGTTGTATAAATGGGCAATAATGTACACTTTTCTCTCTCTTAAATAATGAAATGAAATGATTCCATGTGCTTGTAATAGCTGATCATTGATGGGTAATGTTATAGTGCCATATGTGAATTCTAGAATAAAGTTAGAGGGCCAGATTTTTCAAGATTGCTAGCAATAATACACTAATAATTCATTAATGGGACAAAAAGGGTAAAATAGTAATTTCACTTGTAATTTCAAGGGCATTCTTGTCCAAGGTGATTAAATCTAGGGTTTAATCACTAGATTGTAAATCTTAAAATTACCCAAATAATTCATAGGGTTTGAAAATTTAAAATAATTGTACAATAACATTTTAATTAAACACAATAAATTAAAATTAGGGTTTTTAATTAGAAAAATAGGGTTTCTTGATATTAACAATTAGGGTTTCCTAATTAACCATTAGGGGTTCCTAATTGTCTCTGTATTTTACTAACACATTAATTACGATTTCTACTTTCAACTAATTAGGGTTATTTAAATAATAATTAGGGTTTCTCCTAATTACGGAAATTCTAATATACACAATAAAATTCATATAACGCAATTTCTACTCAGTCTTGATCTCACAACTGAGTTTAACAATTAAGGCTTAAAAATACGATATAAGGGTCATGATATAAATTTACCATAATTAACCAATCATTTTCTGTCCACACATATACAGTACATATATATAGCACTGAAAATTCAAAATATATATAATATTATATTATTATTCTCATCTCTTGATAAAAATTCAATTTAGGGTTTGGATTCCATAACTGACTTATCCATCGTATACAACATCAATAATCAAGTTAAAATAATTAACTTAAATATTCTGAACAGATTCATATAATAAAATATTTATTATCATAATTCTAATTGTCTCTTCATATATTATTTAAATAATATCCAATCATGTTTTCATGGAAAATAATTAATAAAAACATTTCTGCTTACAGAAATTAATTACCATAAGAATATAATTTGTAGTAATTAATAATTCTAAAATTATTTCTAATTTTTCAAGTAATAAATATATTTGCATTTATCGTATACATTACTTGACACTTATTCTAAAAAAAAATTCATATGCAAAAATTCCTTATTTATTTTTATAGAAAATATCGGGTTATTACATTCACCCTCCCGTATAAGGATTCCGTCCCCAGAATCACCGTTTTAAAACGCATACGTATAAGGATACATAACATATATAATCATTGCAAGTAAACCTCTATCATAATTGATCGAACTAATCTGTAACTATTCATCATAAAGTTTGTCTATCTGATTAAACAAAAATTTGATTTCTAAAAGAACTCAAATTCCTCCTTCAAAATTTCTTTATAAAATAATTTACTATATATATAAAAAAAATCATATAAAATATATAAGTTATTCGAATAGCACCTGGAGTTCCATTTCCAGCTGCCACAGTATCCTCGACCGTCATGTTGAAGACCCTCGCAGTTGGGTTGTTGGTTGAGGTCGGTCCTTTGATCGCCAAAGTCCCACTACCTTTCCCTGTGGTTACATTCCATGTCTCCATTCTCCTCTTTGGACAATCCTTCACCTGATGTTCAGTCGATCCACATATAAAACACCCACTGTTCATCCTTGGGTTGGGGTAGTTGGGAGAGATATGACCCTCCTGCCCGCACTTGTAACATACAAACTTACCCTTCAGACACTCGCCAGAGTGATTCTTCCCGCAATTCTTACACTGCACAATCTGTTTCCTCACACTTTCCTGCTTCACTTGGACATTCTCGTAATAATTCCCTTTTCTTTTCTCACCCCTATTTCCTCTATTTCCTTCCACTCTCAAAGATCCTTCTGCCTTACTTCTGTTCTTCTTCTTCTTGTTGAAGAGGCTCATGGCCTCACTCCCCTCCTCAGCTATGATAGCCTTCTCCATGAGTGCTGTAAAAGTATTGATTTGCAATACTGCCACCTTATTGTAGAGCCAGGGTTTTAAGCCCAGCTCAAACCTCCTTGCCTTTCTAGCCTCCGTATCAACTTGATGTGGAGCAAACCTAGCCAACTCATTAAACTTTGCAACATACTCCGCAACAGTCATGTTTTCTTGCTTTAACTCCAGAAATTTCACCTCCATCCAAGCTTGCATAATAGCCGAGAGATAATTTTCGAAAAATAAAGTCTTAAACCTATCCCAAGTAACTACTCCTTCTCCTGCCCTAGTTTTATTTGCCTCCCACCAAAAGTTGGCTTCCCCTTTTATCATATAAGTGGCAAAAGCAGTCTTTTGCCCCTAATCTACCCTAGCAATTACGAACGCCTTTTCTATTTCATTAACCCATGTTTGGGCTTCTATAGGGTCAGTTGATCCTCTGAATTCTGGTGGTCCTACTGCTTTGAAATCTTTAAATTTTGCCAAGCGATTATCTAGCTGGTTTCCTGCGGCTGGTATTCTCTGCTGCATAGCCTGACCTACCATGTTTTCAAAATTTTGCATCGGGTCTTGTTGTTGTTCCTCAGTGTTGTTGAGAGATTCTTCTACCATTTGGTTTTGAGTTTGACGTCTTGGCGGCATTATCTGGTTAAGTAAAACCATAAATTATACTTTATTAACTTACATTCTAAACTTTATTGCATAAGATTAATATATTAAACTTGTTTCATTTCTCAAACTTAGATTCATATTCATTCATCGAATATTTTACATAGCATAGAACATACTACTTTACACACCAGCTATCCCTTTGTGACTACAAAAGTCGGGATTTACAACATTGACCAACACAAAAGTTGAAAATATTTTATTACACTAACATACTTATCACACATATTACCTTAAACATACCTACACAACAGAACCTATACTACCTATTTACTAAGCCTCTCTCTCGGACAATCTTTTTATCGATGACCTTCCATCCCACAAACAAAACGTACGCCTAGATTAAAGTCGGAACAATGATGAGAGGTATGTCCCTCATGTTTGCAATTGTAACATATCTTTTTCCCTTTCTTCTTATAAGGTTTTTCTAAATCATGGTCTTCTATCTTTCTTTTTCCCTTATCTCTCGGAGCTGCACACGATGTGTTGATTGAGGCTCCTATCTGATCAATTTGGATTTTAAGCTTATCCTGCTCTTCCATTGTTTCTATTAACGCCTGATGCAGTTGAATATTCAACAACTTTTCTATTTCCCACAGCTTTTTTTAAAGAAGAAACCTTGTTCCTCAAATCCTGCACCTCCGTTGATGCTTGATCAGGTTCAACTTTAGTGTCCGAATCACTATCTGTCAGTTCCACCATTTTTGAATCTGGTACTACATTTTCCATAATAACCACCTCGTCCGAGTTGGTTTTATTGTGAGCCTTTATTTCAGCTATTGGCTTCGATATTAGCTCGGGTGTATGGATCTGATTCTTCATCAAGTTATAAGCCCATAACAATCCTTTTCCACCAGATATCTACACACATAAATTATCCTGATTAGCATATAGTATATACACACAGCAAACAATAGTTTTATAAGAGTTATCTTTTATTTTGTTCAATGATGAATTTATTAAATTCATCTCCTTTTAAAACTCTATATGAGTTATTTGTATTTTCAACGTTTCCCCCTGTCCTAAGGTTATAGCCTAAGGTCGATCCCACCTAAGGTTTCTAACCCTAAAGATCTGATACCAACCTGTGACGCCACCAAATCCGGGTACTTGAAACCCGAACTCGGTGCTTCACGATACCATTTCTATGAGCGGAATTCTACGAATAATAATAATAATAATATGAATAACAACTTAATTTACATAATTATCAGAGTTTATCTCCCCAGGTACGAGACCTTAAAGTACATTCCATACAATACGTGATATTATTTATATATATATCATTGTCTTAATAATATAAACTATTACAACAACTACTACAAATCTTATTCAGTTAGCTTTCCTTTTCCTTTGTTTCTGCACGAGCTTTCAGGTTGATCATACATAACTGAAAATATTTAATTTAAGCAAGAGTGAGCATTTGAGTGCCCAGCAAGTAATAGCAATTATATATATAAGCTGAAAGAATTTAAATGTTTTCTTTACATAACCCTTCTACAACGAATCAATAGTTGTGATGTAATCTGAACCGATAATAATAACATAACAACCCTCTTTCAAATTTTTGAAAACTACGTACTGACCATAAATGGGGTTTAAGTAACAAACTATGAACATTCTTTTCATTTTCGAAAAGGTTTAGCAGAACTTCATCCGCAAACCGTCATAACTTACGGGCACGGAGGGTGATCAGCCCGTTGTACCCTGTATTGATCAACACTACATTACAAGAACAATGTTATCGTTCACTCTGTCCTCCTTGGGTGCATAAAAAAGTTTTCCCATATAAGGGATGTTCATACTTGTCATGGTTCCAAACCAAAAAGTTTTTATATTGCTCAACAATAATCTATACTTCAACATATACATATACGTGTAATTGACAAAGGTGTATCAACATGTGAATAAATATCATGATTATCCAAGTGGGAACACTTGTATAACCATTCATAGCAATTAACGAACATAATATATATATCTGGACTAACATGTTGATAATCAATAAGCGTTTATAATATAATCATCTGTACAGTAATAATATAATTCTGAAACATTCTTACTCATGTCCATTACATAAAAAAAATGCAAAGGTAGGATACTTGCCTGATCTGCTGCTTACAATTCTCAACTTAGTTATATCTCTTTTATCATGACATATCATTAATCAGATCATTCGTTCGATTAGAACAATATATCATAACACATAGTACTGTCTATTACAGTCAGCACATAACCTAATCACCTTGCCACACATATTTCATAGTCATTGAATCACAAACAATCAGTAATACAGTCAAAATATCTAAGTCTAGATCAATTTTTAAAATATTTCGGTGTACCGACAGTCTTATCGGGTAATTATCGAGTCTAAGACTCTATTTTATATCTCAATATCTGTAAGTATCAGTCATATTATTTTTAAATGACTTAAAATAATTTTTAAACACTTATTATAATTTATTATGAATTTTCAAATATCGGAATCATTATTAAATGATTTAAACATTAAACAATTCTATTATCATTAATATTCAATTAATATCAAATTATTAATGAAACCATTGCCAAAATATAAAAGTTATTTATAATAACTCAAACTATTTTTAAAACATTTATATTACCCTTAAATGATTTAAAAATAATTAAAATCATTTTTAAATACTTACCATTAATAATAAAATATTAATGCATTATCTATCAAAATATTAAAAGTCATTAATTATAACTTAAAATATTTTTAAATCCTTAATATCCTTTTTAAATGATTTTTAAGTAAATAAAACCATTTTTAAACTATTTATTTAATATAAATATTAAATAAACTTTATATTACAAATCATTAAATAAATATCATTAATATTTAATTATTAATGAAATTAACTTTTAAATATTAAAAGTTATATTTTATAACTTAAAATATCTTTAAACACTTTATTTCCATTTAAAATGATTATTAAAATAATAAAATCATTTTTAAACTAAATTATTTAATATAATTATTAAATAACTTTAATATCATTAATAATAATTAATTAATAAAATTCACCACAAAATATTAAAAGTCATGGAAGATAATTTAAAATATTTTCTTATACCATAATATAATTTTTCATTATTTTTCATGAATTAAAACCATTTTAAGTAATTTATTTAATATTATAATTAAATAAATAAATACCTTTTATTTTCCAAAAATACTATATATTTATGAAATATATTAAAAATTATTAAAAACTAATTTTCAGACCATAAAATAATTTTTCTGAATTTATTTTGTATTTTTAATAATTTAAAAACAAATTTTCTCTATTTTTAATCAATTTTCGAAAAATACAGAAATTAAAATTAATAAAGTCTGTCGCTAAAGCCTAAGGCGACAGAAAAGCGTCGCCTTAGGTGTTCTTGAGCCCAAGGACTCTGACAGCTTCGATTACCAACATACTAAGTTTGACCAGATTTAAATTACAATATGATAAATTTCTGGACTAAATTAAGATTTTATATAGTATTTCACATGTAATACTACAGTTATAAAGTATCAACTTGGTCAAGCAACAACATAATTTAAAGATCTGTGTCCCCAAAAATACTATCAGAACGATTCTGGGTTTTCTGCAAAATCCCAGAAACCCAGGCAGTCCGAGTGGTGCTTTTCTAGCTAACTTTTATCCATGTCCTGATCATCGTTCATGTGGTTTCAAGGTTTAAATATGTATTACTCGTGTCAAGGAACAACACTACAACAACAGATAAGTTTATCATCAACAGATTTACAAGATCTAGCTCGGTCAAAGGCTGTCAGAAGCCGTGTTCTTCATATTTTCTAGAATTTCCAGAAATGAAATCGTGATCATTTTTAGTCACTTTGACCGTCCATAAAATCCAATATATGTAACTTATAAGTGACATAAAGACAGAAATTTATACTCTAACTATCAGGCTACAAAATTCATATAACAACAACATCAAAAAACATTAAATCAGTCAGATCTGGGCCTCCAAAACTCTTATCAGACGCTGGTAACCATTTATGGGTTACCCAGAATTTGGTCCGGTCATGCCCGGTCAACAGGTTTTAACCGTGAATAAAATGAAATCTCTTTACCCAATTGCTATGATTATTGTTCCAGATTAAAGATAACATACCAGACTATCGACACAAAACTTAAAACATTACAAAACATGAACAGGGTAATATCTGAAGCAACTGACATTTGCTTGTCAGAAAATTCTGGAAACTGGAGATTTTCTGGGTTTTCCAGAATCAGCTTCATGATCGGTCAATGTACTTTGACCATTAATAACTTTTGATATATACATGATCTAGGCTTGATTCAAGTTGCAGAGTAAAGACCACATATCATAGAAGATATCCAAAACATAAAACACATAAAATACCTAATAGACACGGATCTAAAGGCCCTGACATTTGATGTCAGAACACAAAAATAACTTTTTCCAGATTTTTTAAAAATCATCAAATTGAGTACTTAGATGTTATGGGTCTATAAGATACTAACCCAGATCATCTATTAACACCTTATTCAACAAAATTAAACATAAAAACACCAAATCCAACTTAGCATACAAGATCAAATTGTAAAATTAGTTTTATACCTTTAAGAATCAATTCTTGATTCCATGTTTATGATTTATTGTTGTTGATCGTGGGGCTGTCTTTTGGGACTGATATACTATGTATTTTCGTGGGTGAGGATAGAGAGACGGTTTGTTGAGCATTTGTTGTATAAATGGGCAATAATGTACACTTTTCTCTCTCTTAAATAATGAAATGAAATGATTCCATGTGCTTGTAATAGTTGATCATTGATGGGTAATGTTATAGTGCCATATGTGAATTCTAGAATAAAGTTAGAGGGCCAGATTTTGCAAGATTGCTAGCAATAATACACTAATAATTCATTAATGGGACAAAAAGTGTAAAATAATAATTTCACTTGTAATTTCAAGGGCATTCTTGTCCAAGGTGATTAAATCTAGGGTTTAATCACTAGCTTGTAAATCTTAAAATTACCCAAATAATTCCTAGGGTTTGAAAATTTAAAATAATTGTACAATAACATTTTAATTAAACACAATAAATTAAAATTAAGGTTTTTAATTAGAAAAATAGGGTTTCTTAAAATTAACAATTAGGGTTTCCTAATTAACCATTAGGGGTTCCTAATTGTCTGTATATTTTACTAACACATTAATTACGATTTCTAATTTCAACCAATTAGGGTTATTTAAATAATAATTAGGGTTTCTCCTAATTACGTAAATTCTAACATACACAATAAAATTCATATAACGTAATTTCTACTCAGTCTTGAACTCACAACTGAGTTTAACAATTAAGGCTTAAAAATACGATATAAGGGTCATGATATAAATTTACCATAATTAACCAATCATTATCTGTCCACACATATACAGTACATATATATAGCACTGCAAATTCAAAATATATATAATATTATATTATTATTCTCATCTCTTGATAAAAATCCAATTTAGGGTTTGGATTCCATAACTGACTTATCCATCGTATACAACATCAATAATCAAGTTAAAATAATTAACTTAAATATTCTGAACAGGTTCATATAATAAAATATTTATTATCATAATTCTAATTGTCTCTTCATATATTATTTAAATAATATCCAATCATGTTTTCATGGAAAATAATTAATAAAAACATTTCTGCTTACAGAAATTAATTACCATAAGAATGTAATTTATAGTAATTAATAATTCTAAAATTATTTCTAATTTTTCAAGTAATAAATATTTTTGCATTTATCGTACACATTACTTGACACTTATTCTAAAAAAAATTTCATATGCAAAAATTCTTTATTTATTTTTATAGAAAATATCGGGTTATTACACAACATTCCTAGCAAAATTTTAACAGGTTAAAACATACAATTACTTGAATCAATTCATGTAATTTCAGTGTTCTTGGTGATTTTGAAAATATTGAACATGAAACAGAAAATTTGGCATTACGGGTTTGTTATAACACCAAATCTGACCATTCAAATTTTGTTTTCTTCGTTTTAACATACATAACCGTATACAATTGTAAATTTTTGATACAACATATGATTAACGCATTTAATTTGTACGTAAGGGCCATATGGGCCATATATACAACTTTCATATTCTGTAACTTCAAAAAATCTAATTACGACATATTTATATACAATTGATGTTATGAAAACATACATATATGATAAAAATATTTTATGATGGCATATTATCATATATATATATATATATATATATATATATATATACACACACACACACACACACACACACACAATTATTACTCTTATCAATTAAAGAGACTTGAACATAGACTTGAAAGCCATTTTTCATGAAAACTTCAATGATGTAAATTAAAACTGGGTTGAAGAGATTACCCTAAAGCAATCCTTTTGAATCTTCACGTTCTTCTATAATGTCACAATTATTCTCAATGTTTCTCTCTAATTCTCTGAAATTCTCTAAGTTGTTGCTAACATTGAAAGTACGTAAAAAGGAAACTGATCATTTATGCGCACAGTTGGGGTCATTTAATCCATACGTGGTTTAACTGCTCCCAACTCATTCCCATTTAATTTAATTAACCTATTATAATATAGTTTTAATCATATCACACCCAAATACACAATAAATCAAATATTTTATTTAATTTAATTTAAATAAAATATAATAATTTCTCATTAATTCACATAGCCATATAATTAAATTTCTCATTTATTAATTATGTCAAATTATTAAATCTCTAATTAATTATTAAATTAATTAATTAAAATAACCTTATGCTTATTAAATATTTCATTTAATTCAATAAGCTCACATAAATACATATTTTGAATAATAAAAATTCTCCACATTAATTTAATAAATATGACACATATAATTATATTAATCTACCACAATTTTATCAATTAATTATTTAATCCATAAATTAATCATCAAAAAAAATATTTATTTAATTCAGTAAATATTCAAATTAAATTACAAAATCTCGTTCGTCACATATTATCCCAATCAATTATATAAATGTTTATGTATTATTTGATTCGGGTGCTACTTGCTCGTTTATATCTGATGAGTTTGCTAAGAGGTTAGAATTGCCTAGCGAAGAATTGAATTTCCCTTTAAACATAGAAATTACGAATAGGGAGGTAATTCCTGTTAGGTTCGTATACAGGAATTGTAGGGTGAATATTAAGGGGAATATCATGATAGTAGATTTAATCCCGATTAAACTTGGAGAGTTTGATGTTATATTGGGAATGGATTGGCTATTTAATTATGGAGTGATAATTGATTGCCAAAGAAAATGTGTAAACCTTATGACTCCATCAAAGGTAGTCTTCTATGGTAGCAAATCACCTAGACATACGAGGTGTCTGACAATTATGCAGGTCAAGAAGTTGTTGAGTTAAGGTTGTGTAGGATATTTAGCTTACATAGTCGATATTAAGAGGAATGGGGTGAAACTGGAAGAGATACCAGTGGTTAGGGAATTTATAGATGTGTTTTCGGAGGATTTACCAGGACTGCCACCTGACCAAGAGATCGAGTTTGTTATCGATTTTGCGCCAGGAACTGCTCCGATATCGAAGGCCCCGTACAGGATGGCTCTGGTAGAGATGAAGGAACTGATGGTACAATTGTAAGAGCTGTTAGACAAGAAATACATTCAGCCGCGTGTACCATCGCGGGGAGCACCGGTGTTATTCATGAAGAAGAAGGATGGGTTAATGCGTCTTTGCATTGTATATAGGGAATTAAAAAAAGTCACTATTAAGAATAAATATCTATTGCCAAGAATAGATGACTTATTTGATCAGCTGAAGGGAGCTAAGTACTTCTCGAAGATAGATTTGAGAAGTGAGTATCATCAATTAAAGGTAAGGAAGGACGATGTACTTAAAACAACATTCAGAACTCGGTATGAACATTATGAGTTTTTGGTAATGTCTTTTGGTTTGACCAACGCCCCTGTTTCATTCATGGATTTGATGAACAAGGTGTTTAAACCATTTTTAGTTAAATTTGTGGTGGTATTCATCGATGATATCTTGGTATACTCCAAATCTTAAGAAGAACACGTGAAACATTTACGTTTCGTGTTGGAGACGGTAAGAAAGGAAAAGTTGTACGCAAAATTTTCTAAATGTGAATTTTGGTTAGAACGTGTATAATTTCTTGGACATGTGATTGACAAAGACGATATTTCAATAGATCCATCAAAAGTCGAAGTCGTAATCAATTGGGAACAACTAAGGACACCATCGGAGGTGAGGAGTTTCTTGGGACTGGCCGGCTATTATAGACGGTTTATTTAAGACTTTTCCAAGATTGCCACCCCGTTAACAAATTTGACAAGGAAAGCTGTAAAATTTGTTTGGACAGAGAAGTGTGAAGAGAGCTTTCTAGACTTAAAAAAGAAGTTAAGTGTGGCACCTATGTTGCCATTCCCAGATAATACATGAAACTTTGTGGTGTATAGTGATGCCTCATATAAAGGATTAGGGTGTGTCCTTATGGAGAATGACAAAGTCATTGCATATGCATCAAGAAAATTTAAAGACTACGAGAAAGGGTATCCGACTCATGATTTAGAATTGGTTGCGGTGGTATTTGCTCTGAAGATATGGAGACACTATCTCTATGGAGAGACTATCTCTATGGAGAAAAATGTGAGATATATACTGACCATAGGAGTCTGAAGTATATTTTTACATAGAAGGACCTGAACATGCGTCAAAGGAGATGGATGGAGTTAATAAAAGATTACCACCCAAGAGGAGCTTATTTCAGCAATGATAAAGCTAGAGTTGGAAATAAAATTTCCAAAAGAATTCGATGAACGACTATTCCGGATAGAAGCTAGTCCAACTTTGGTGGACAAGGTAAAGAATGCTCAATTACAAGATGAAGAAATGCAGAAAAATAAAGGAAAGTATGGTCGAGGGTAGTGAGATGAAGTACAAGATCGATACCGAAGGACTACTAAGATTCGAGGGGAGAATATGGGATCCAGCAGTACCAGATATTAAAGACGAAATATTGATCGAAGCTCATAACTCAAGATACTCGATTCATCCGGGATGTACGAAAATGTATTAAGATTTGCGGTGACATTTTTGGTGGCCAAACATGAAAAGAGATGTTGAAAAATGTGTCGTGAAATGCTTGACATGTCAAAGAGTCAAAGCCGAGCATCAGAGACCAAGCGAATTACTACAACCATTGAAAATACCAGAATGGAAGTGGGAACATATCACAATAGATTGTGTGGTAGGTCTTCCAACTACTCAGAGAGGATACGATGCGATTTGGGTGATAGTGGACAGGCTGACGAAATCAGCACACTTTTTGCCAATAAAGATTAGATTCAATCTTGATCAGTTGGCAAAGTTATACGTTAAAGAAATCATTTCAAGACATGGAGTTCCAGTGTCAATTGTGTCAGATAGAGATTCGCGATTCACGTTAAACTTCTGGAAGAGACTACAAGAATGCATAGGAACACAGTTGAGAATGAGTATGGCATACCACCCGCAAACAGATGGCCAAAGCGAATGAACAATCCAGACATTGGAAGATATGCTTAGAGCATGCCTCATGGATTTCAAAGGAAACTGGGATGCACATTTACCATTGGCAGAATTCACCTACAACAACAGTTACTATGCAAGCATCGGCATGCCGCCTTATGAAGCATTGTATGGCAGAAAGAGTAGAACTCCACTGTGCTGGGATGAAGTCAGTGAACGTCAACTATTAGGAGCAGAACTGGTATAGCAAACTACTGAGGTTGTCAAACACATCAAGACAAGATTGGTAGCTACTCAAGACAGACAGAAGAAGTATGCTGATCAACACAGAAAAGATCACGCGTTTGATGTAGGGAATTTTGCATTCTTCAAAGTTTCTCATTGGAAGGGGAAAATTCGTTTTGGTAAAAAGGGAAAGCTAAGCCAGAGGTTTATTGGATCATTTGAAGTGCTGCGAAGAGTAGGAGAGGTGGCTTATGAGGTAGCTCTACCTCCAGAGTTAGAACACGTTCACAATGTTTTTCATGTTTATGTGTTATGACAGTATAAACCCGATTACAAGCACGTGATCAAGTACGAACCATTACAGTTCAATAAGGACTTATCTTATGCAGAAGTTCATATCTAGATAGTTGACAGGAAAGAACAAGTGCTTAGAAATAAAGTAATATATTCCGTGAAGGTGATATGGAGGAACCACAATGTTGAAGAAGCTACGTGGGAACTCGAAGATAAAATAATGAAAGATTACCCTGAGTTATTTGTTTAATCTATGTCTTCGATTCTGAGGATAGAATCCTTGTAAGTAAGGAAGAATGTGACAAATGATTTGTTTGAGTTGTGATTCTGGGGACAGAATCACTGTAAGGAGGGAAGGATGTAACAATCTAGGTTTTTTTTGTAATTCTAAATATTTATTGAATTATATAAATATTTTAATTGATGTGTTTATTATTGAATAAATATTTGTTTGATGTGAATAAATATTTATTTAATGTGATTTGATTTGATTATTTATTTGTTAAATAAATAATTAATGAGTTAAGGAAATTAATTATTATGAGATAATATTCTAATTTAATTTAATAATTAAGTTAGAGAGTTGATAGGGATTAAATGAATTATTATAATATTTTTAATTTAATTTGGTAATAAAAGTGTGGCAATAAACTATACTATAAATGAGTTATTATATAAATTAAAGAAGTTTAATTTAGTTTTGCCAAACAAGGCTTAAAGACATTAATTTTTTATTTTTTTAAAAGTGTTTTGCCAAACGAAGCCTTATGGTTTTTGAATTTTGAATTTGAAATATAATGTAAATAAAATAAATCAAAATAATAAATAAAATATATTGTTATAACTGATATACATTTAAGTTTTTGTAACTGATAAATTAAGTATGCGTAGTATTATGGCTATCAGTTTATAATTTACGCATAAGTGTTAGTTGGCCTAAACCTGAGAAGAAAAGAGAAGAGAGAATACAGATAAAAGAAATTTGAGAGAGAGTTCTGTGATTCCAAAACAAATTATGTGTTTTAGCAAGGATTGTTCAAGCAAGAGAAGAGCAAGAGAAGGTATACTTCTATAACCTTAATATGTTATATATGAAAGTTTTGTGTTCATGAATTTCAAAGTCTCTGTGAATTCCAATTTGATGAATTGTTGTTATATAAAGTGTAAATTGTGTGTATATGTAATTGTGATGTTAGAATTAACATCTAGACAAGAATTTAGTATACTAATTATGTTCAAAAATAAGAAAAACTGATTACAGTGCATATGTATATGAAAATGGCTTGTTAGAGTTCAAAATTGATATTTGGTTTGTAAACTAGTCTTGAATGTATTAATTCAGTAAGTAACGAAGAGAACGTAGCTTGATTGAGTTAATTTGATGTACAATGGTGATCACGGTGTAAATTTTGTCAAGTATGTTAAAAATTGAGTTTTGGTAAAAATACAGAATTCAAAATACTTAATTTGATTGTAGTTGTTGTTAATTGTTCTAAATATATATATATATATATATATATATATATATATATATATATATATATATATATATATATATATATATCAAGGGTAATGTTTATATGAAATCTATGTAAGTATTATGGGTTAAATTGGTTGCTAGAAACTAAGCGTAGAACAAATTTGGCTTTACCTATGCTCGAGTTACCCGAAACTGAACTACGGCGCCGCAGCTCCAAGTCTCATGCCGTAGCACCAAGTCTCGCATCGCAGCACCAGGCATGTGCCTCGCGCCGCAGCGCCGGTGCCGCGCCGCAGTGCCGTTCCCAGTGTAAACTGGGGCGCCATAGCGCCGATTAGCAGTATGGACATAAAGGTTATTTTTATTATACAAAAATCTGTAATTATTGACAAAGTGAAATGTTAGGACTGTTGAAATGTAATTTTTATATTGTGGTGTTTTAGTACCAAGGGTAAGAATATTATTAACTATTAATGAATTATGTTAATAGTATAACTTTACTATTTGATTAAAACCAAGCCATACATGATGTAGATACTTAATTGTATACGGAGTATATGTAATAACTAATTATGTCATGATGACATGTGTATACGATACTGAGAATCAAGTTATTACTGTTTAGCTTACACGCAAGGTAATTTTTTCTGATCTTTAACTTGTTTCTTAGTATACAAGTTTCTTAACTCTATTTTTATATTGTGCAAGTTTTCTTTACCCTACCTTGTTTACTATTGAGCAAGTTATTCCTAATACTATTTATACAATTTAAATATATTCGTGCAAAGCTATTTAACCTAACTCTTACTTTGAGAAGGTTTCCTACTTTAACTTGTTTATTGGCATGCAAGCTTCTAAATTCTGATACACTTATGTTGAACAAGTTTTATCGTTCAAATTGCTATTTATTATGCATGCTCAATACTCAATTCTAAACAAAATTCTAACCTTAGCTTAATATTGTTCAAGCAATGTATGTTACGTTATTAAATGCTTATACTTTTAGTTCATTTCTAAAGTATGACCTTAATATACAATGTTGATTCATTTATGACTTATTCCATTGCATATTATTATTACACTTTTATTCAACTAATCCTTAGTTGATGATCTTTAAACTCTAAATCACCTTGAAACTTATCCAAACTAAATTTACTTTGGTGCGGACTTGTATTCTAAAACCTGAGATGAACAACCATATTATAGGGGATAATTTATGCATCGTGTTTAGATGTTTATGCACAATACATTGTACGAAGGGCTGATCCCCCTAAGTACGAGGAGTCCCTATGGTCTTATGACTGTTTAGGTTTAAGTTGAAAGAATACTTATAACTTTGGACATAGTTCGTGGCCTTATGACCCTCAAATATATATATTTCAAATTTTGTTCCTGATTATCATTGATAGAGAATATTATTCAGTTCTATTGAGCCTATCCATTTGGCAGTTGTTATGTAATATTATTCATTGTCACTTCAAGTGAGCACTTGTTTGCTCACTCTTGCTTATATAAATATTACAGCTAAAGTTGAGAAGGTCGATGGTGTAATACCCGAGAATTTCCACGTTTTAATAAATAGAAATGTTAATGGAAATGAATATTTATTTGAGTATAAACGATTTTTGTGTTACAAGATGAGTTACCTCAAGTATAATTGAATAATTGAGAATATGTGGAGTTTTGCGATGAACTCATTGAAGCCTTGTGTGGCATGGTGATGAGAGATATTAATTGTAATATTAATTAATGAAGGAATTATAAAGTAAACAATTAAGTAATATCAATTGTTAATTGTTGTTGTAGTATACTATTAGTTGATAATTGATGTGTGGTATATTAATTATTTAATATTGAGGATTAATTAATGATTATATTAATTAAGTGGCGATGGTTGTCGTAGAATATTGAATTTTTAGTAATTAACTAATAATGTGCGATTACTATTATTTGCAACATATTATAAAGATGAATAATGATTATGGAAACCCATAAATATACTAATTAATGGTCGGAGTAATTAATATTGGTGTTAATAAAGTAAGGAAGTGCATTATTTAGTTATTTAACATAAATAAGTAAGTTAGTAATATAATAATAATATATTGACAGTTATGTGCACATGAGTAATAATACAACTATATCATATAGTGTAGTGTGACATTTATGTGGCTATATATATATATATATATATATATATATATATATATATATATATATATATATAGAGTCTGATAAAACTATATTGTATGGGCATTATAATTAAAAATATTGGAACTATATGTTGTAAATACATTATCTATGTGACAATATGTATGTGGGTAGGTATTAAAATAATATACCATGAGCATGTTGTAAATTAGTATTTTAATAAAGTGAATCAGTGTGATAAAATGTACATGGATTATATGTAAGATACATTTTCATATCACATCTACTACCTCGAAATGTTAAAACATGTTGTGACATTAAGTTATAGTGTATAGTTGATATGTACATGAGAGAAAAATAGCAAGAGTGGGAATTTATATAAGTATACATGATGGCTGAGTTAGTCCCAAAATGATTGTCCTAATTACCTCTCATTTCTCATTCACGTGTAATAGAAAAAGGCTAGCCTATTTCTTCTTCCAAGCTTCTAGCTAGTAATCATGGGAGGGGAGTGGTGCTCATGATGCAAATCAACCACGAATTACCAACTCCTTGATAACCTTCATGTAAATCTTCCATCCTTTGGGTTGAGTTCTTGGATAATGGCTTGGCATGGTCAAGGAATGCCCTATAAATTGAACACTTCCCTTCATTCTTTGTGTTGCTTGAATTGTTTGAGAGGTGCAATAGGGAGTGTGAGCTGCTGAGAAATTGAGGGAGTGTAATCATTGTGTTGAAGAATTCCATTAAGCTTCAAGAGGTATAATTCTACTTGGATATTCTTGAGCTTGAGTTTTGTCAAATTCTAGAATTTGTTGAATTCTCTGTTAATTGATGTAGAATAGCATGCTATTGTGTTATCTGAGTTGGTACACATATTTTGGAACATGGTAGCTGGTCTGGTTGCAGGTGTAACATCTCTTGTGTTAAGGCTCTGCTTCTGCAGAGCTATTTTTTTTCAATCTGTTCGAAGTGGCGCGACCGCGCCACTTCCATAGGCTTATACCGCGCGGCCGCGCTTGGTACTTTTATTAGATGCTGATTTGAGGTTTCTGATTTGTTTTGAGCATGCTATGGTAGTTAGGTTAAGCCTATAAATGACCCTATCATGTGGTTAGATATTGTTTTGAACATGTTATGTTGTTTTAGCTTGAATTGAGCTAGGTTTTCAAGAAAACTTCATGTTTTGGAAAAGCTAGAAATGGTAAACTTGAATAATGCGTATTCTGATCTTGCAAGCATGCTAGTATGGTTTTGAAATGCATGTCGGACATACTAACTTAAGTATATGAATTTCATATTGAAGCATGAATATGTTAGACTTATTAGTAAGTTTTACTAAATGAAAATATGAACTTTGAACGTGAATGTTTATATACTACCTTGAGTGTTGAAATCTGATAATTATGAACATGTCGGATAATACTCTTAGACTCACTCATGTATCATAAATTTATATATTATCATACTTAGGTATCGAAATTCAAGAAAATCATAAACGAAGCATATTTAGAAACAAAACGATGTTGATAACACGTATGTGATATGAATACTCACAAGCATGTCTAATATGATTTATATGACTACTTTATATCTTTAAGAATCAAGCATGTTGGACTTTGTGGTTTCATAACCTCAAATAGCCTTAAATTGTTGGGATGTCCAACTTAGAACCGTATTGTGCAAAATGGGACCTAGATTGAACTTGAAAGATACGAAAGGACCCTTGATATGTTAATATATGTTATGTGTGTAAGGATGGACAAGCTAGGCCAAGCAAATAACTGCTCAGCCCTGGTTTGAACTGGGACCCGCGCGGCCGCGCGTCTCCTTAGTACAAATCAGGCACGACCGCGCCAGTCTGGAATCACAGTTAGTGAGTTCTGACTTTTGGACAGTAACTTGTATGATGCCTATAATGCTAAATGTGATTTAGAACCTACTGATTTGTATATATACGTGTGATGCTTAGTCGATAAGTTGGTGTTGCATTGAAATGAAATGTCCATATGTAAGGAGGTCTTAACCTTGAGCATTCTTGATTTTCTTATGAAGTAACTAAGTATTTGATTTATGACGACGTATAAATTGATTTTGTAAAATATATACCTACTTGTATCATGTCAAGCTTGATTAAAGACCATGTTATCTAATGAACATCTTGAACATATAATACGTTATAAATAGGATTTGAAAGTGTTGAGTTCTTAAACGAGGATAAACTACGCGTAAGGCAAGTTTCTAAACCTATCTTATTATTGAGCAAGTATCCTGAACCTTGGCATTACTATATTCGACGAATGTCGTAAGCTTATCTCTTTGAATACAAGTTATATTGTTTTCTCGTTCAAATGAACCATTATGCTTAAACCCTTGTAAAAACTATTATTTATAATGAAGTTAGTATTGTTCTTGAATATTGTGAAAGAGTCAATGCCATTTGACTCGGCTAGACTATATGCATGTTTATAAAACTGTCCAAACTAATTGATTGGTGCGAAAATCTTAAAAACTGAGTTGAACAACCCTTATGGTAAAGGGATTGTATGTTGTTGGAAACCCCAACACATGAGTATATTATTACTGTGGTGTTATGTATAAAGTGGAGTATTGTAGACTGATCCTCTACATTACTTAATTCTTTTAAATTATCAGTTTAATATTGGTAATTCTAGTAGATGTTCAATAGTCCTTAGTGATTGCTCAGAATAAATTGTTTATCCAGTCAGATACCTTGATAGTCGTTGAATTCATATATATCAGTTTATTTATATTGAGTTGTCGTTCTTATTATAAGAATTATTGATATTCATTACTCATGATATTATTCTGAAACTTTGAACTGTCCTAAAAATGACACTTCGATATTTCAAACCTTGTGATATTATATCCTACACCCTTGTTGTATATTACTTGTTGGGTAATTTGTGCCCATCCTTGCTTATTTAAAACCTTTCAGTTAAGAAAGAATAGGGAGGTGTCTCTGGAACAGACAAGGGAAAGGGCAAGGCTACCGACTAGCTTGTCCCTTTTATGTTTAAGTTATATTGAGTTAAGACTATGTTTAAACTTAAGTAAGATTATGTAATAGATCTTTATTCGATACTATTATGTAATCTATTAAGTACTGTAGGTTGCGAGACTTGGGGGAATAATTATAATAAATCATTGTATATTATTCTAATTTAGATTCTCTGTTGTGAATATATGATTTTACTTATTATGGTAATACTTTAAGAAAGTGACGAACCGAATTTTGGTGACCAAGGGGAGGTCAGAATTTGGGGGCGTCACAGGTTAGTATCAAAGCTATAGTTATAAACCTTAGGAACAAGAGTCCTTAGATTATAACTTAGGAAAACTTAGAAGTAAAGAAGGGGATAAAACTCATGTAGAGTTTTCCTTGAGAGACTTAGTGTGTTATGAAATGTAACTTCATTCTATACAATGAACTTATGTTTATTTAACATTCTGATGTAGTTGTTGTTTGTCTTGTCTTATGTTGGTGTTTGTAGGATGACTGACATGGGAGGACCTAGCCGAGTAGTAGAGGAGGAGCCGCGTGATATCCACGTAGTCTATGAGGCACCCTTGATAGCAGAGCCTATTTCGGTAGTTGCCCCTATTGATGATTATGATGATTAGGAGGAGGAGATGGAGCCTCTGCCTGAGGAGTCTGATCCAGAGGATGAACCCGTGGAGGAGGAACCCGAGCCCATAGAGGACTCCGAAGGGACTACTTTCGAAGATCGGATGTGAGGAGAGTACGAAGAACATATTTTGGAAATAGGGTATAGAGTCAAGGAGTTAGAGACTGAGTCTCTTGAGAGGCAATTAGTGATGCAGGAGATGGAGGTAGAAATTGCTCACCGAAAGGAGGCAGGGATCCAGATGAGAGCCTTGTTTCGCCGATAGGTGGCGAGGAACGTTGAGTTGGCAGGAAAGCTAGAAGAAATGGAGCAGAGGGTTTTGAGTGAGAGGACGGAGAAGGAGGCTCTCCGAACTCAGTTGGAGATGGAGGTGATGGATAGGATTCACTTCGAGGAGAAGTGGGAAGATTCCAGTGATAGGGTCAATGATCTAGAGGATGAGGTGTAGTGCAAGAGGAGGAAGATGAACAAGATGGGCTATGCTCTACGCACGACCATGGAAAGATTGATCGATGGGGTAAATCACTACCCAGCTGAGCAAGGACAGACCCAGCATACCATAAGTCGGGATATGGTAGCACTCATTATGCAGAAGGAGTATCAGAGCGTCGTGGAGCGTGGGATGTTAGATTGAGTCTAGAGGGAAAAGCTCAGTAGTGTAGTAGTTTTATTTATGTGTTGTTAATATGTTGTTGTAATCTCCATCTTTTGTGTAAGATATGAGACAGTGGTAACCCCAAACTTTTGAAAAATGTTAGAGGGGTAGTAAGCTAGTGTTGTCCCCGTCTTTTGTGATATTAGGGGATATGTGTTTTCATTTATAGCAGTATGCTAGAAAAGAACATGTATTGTAACCCTTTGGCATATGAATATAAATGATCTTATTTCAGAAACGTGTTATATACTTTTGGTTCTTTTCGTTTGAGAAATGTCTAAATATGATAATTAGATAATAAATGGGAAATTTGTGATGCAGAAAATGCCGCCCAGACGTAGAATAACTGTCCTGGAAGAGTCAGTTAATGATGAGAGAGGTCATGTAGATCTGATACAGAGATTTGTAGATTTATTGGGAGAAGCTCTGAGGGAAAGAAACGAACCCGTACCACCCGTTCCCCAAGCTGTCCCAGTAACAACCTTCAAGGATTTTAAGAGTGTAGGACCCCCAGAGTTCACAGGAACTACTGACCCGATCGTTGCGCAAACATGGATCAAGGAGATCGAGAAGGCCTTCACTATAGCTCACGTGGGTGAAGACCAGAAGACCGTATTTGCCACATACATGCTGAGAGGCAAAGCGAACTATTGGTGGGAAACTAATCAGCAGAGAGTGGGGGAAAGAACGATAACTTGGGAGAGGTTTACAATGCTATTTTTCGAGAACTATTTCTCGAAGAGTATGAAGAGTAGGATGGAAGTAAAGTTCCTAGAGTTGAAAAAAAGAGATATGACGGTGGCGCAATACGCTGTTAAGTTTAATGAACTAGCGCAATTTACAGAACACCAAGTTGTGGATGAGGAGAGGAAAACGAGATGTTTTCAGCAAGTGTTGAAGCTGTGGTTGTATAATAAGGTATCGGTCTTCTAGATTGATTCCTTTACAACATTGTTGGAGAAGGCAATCATTGCAGAAGGTGGTAGTGAGGCCTTAAGTTTATATCATAAGGAGAAGAAAAACAAAAACACTGGTAGTGAGCATCGCGGAGGAAGCAGCAGCGGAGGAAGTAACCCCGGAAAGAGGAAGTGGGGAAATCACAACAACAACAACCACATAAACAATAAACAAGGTGGAAGCCACCAGGGAAACTTCAAGAAGAGGACCGAAGCTTGCAACAAGTGTGGGAGAAGCCATCAGGGAGAATGCTGGAAGAGGAAGACCACATGCTAGAATTGCGGCCAAGAGGGGTACATCTCGCCAAATTACCCAAAGCCAAAGAAGATCAGAGGATGTTTTACTTGTGGATCGACAGAGCACCAGATAAAGGATTGCACGAAGAAAGGAAGCAGTGGAGCTGGCGAAGGCCAGGGAGGAGGAAGCAAGTTAATGATTGGTGGACCTGAACAACCCAACCGATCGACCACTCGAACCTTTAACATGACCGTCCAAGACGCTGCAGCTGTAAAAGACGTGGTGTCAGGTATAATCCCAATCAATAATATAAATGCTTATGTATTATTTGATTCGTGTGTGACCTATTCTTTTGTATCTGAAGAATTTGCTAATAAACTTAATACACCCCGAGAACGTTTGGAAGATTCCTTGAGCGTAGAAGTTGCAAATTAGGAAATAATCTCCGTAGAATACGTTTATCGAAATTATCGCGCAAACATTAGAGAACATAAACTGAGCGTAGACTTGATTCCTATTAGACTAGGAGAATTTGACATAATAATGGGAATGGATTGGTTATATAACCATGCCGCTATAATTGACTGTCAAAACAAATGTGTGAACCTTCAGACTCCGAGTAAGTCTAAGGTAGTGTTTTATGGTAGCTCACCGCTTAAGCAATCGTGTTGCATTACGATGATGCAGACCAAGAAATTGTTGAGAAAAGGATGTGTAGGTTATTTAGCTTACATCGTAGATACTCGTAAAAAGGGAGTAGAGATTAAAGATATACCCGCAGTGAATGAATTTTGAGACGTGTTTTTGGACGATCTGCTTGGTCTTCCGCCAGACAGAGAAATCGAATTCGTAATAGACTTAGCACCGGGAACGACACCAATTTCGAAAGCTCTATACCATATGGCGCCAGTAGAAATGAAGGAATTGATGATACAACTTCAGGAGTTATTAGATAAGGGTTACATTCGACTGTGTGTGTCTCCTTGGGGAGCACCAGTGTTATTCGTGAAGAAAAAGGACGGATCGATGAGGCTCTGTATCGATTATCAAGAATTAAACAGAGTAACGATCAAGAATATATATCCATTACCGAGGATAGACGACTTGTTTGATCAACTGAAGGGAGTGAAATGTTTCTCGAAGATTGACTTACGAACAATATATCATCAACTGAAAGTGCGGGATGAAGATATACCAAAGACCGCGTGTCGAACCTGTTATGGACATTACGAGTTTTTGGTAATGTCATTCGGTTTAACTAACGCTCTGGCAGTACTCATGGACTTGATGAATCGAGTTTTCAAGCCATACTTGGATAAATTTGTAGTAGTTTTCATCGATAACATTTTGATATACTCGAAGACAGAGGAAGAACATGCTGAACATCTGAAGATTGTTTTGGAGGCACTACGAAAGGAGGAGATGTATGCGAAGTTTTCAAAATGTGAATTTTGGATGAAGAAGGTTCAATTCTTAGGCCACGTGGTGGATGAGAATAGAATCTCAGTAGACCCCAAAAAGGTCAAAGCAGTAAGTAGTTGGGAACAACCTAGAACACCGACGGAGGTGAGAAGTTTCTTAGGATTAGCTGGGTACTATCGAAGATTCATCCAAGATTTTTCTAAGATAGCGACCCCGTTGACTAATATGACAAGGAAAATAGTGAAATTTGTATGGACCAACAAATGCAAAGAGAGTTTTCAAGAGTTGAAGAAGAGGTTAAGCGTTGCGCCTGTATTATCCTTACCAGATGATACGAGAGGATTTGTGGTGTATAGTGATGCATCGCATAAAGTACTGGGTTGTGTGCTGATGCAACATGGCAAAGTCATTCCGTATGTGTCACGACAATTGAAGGATTATGAAAAATGATACCCTACTCATGACTTAGAGTTAGCGACAGTAGTTTTTACGTTAAAAATATGGAGACATTACTTGTACGGAGATAAATATGAGATATACACGGACCATAAAAGTTTGAAATATATCTTCACACAGAAGGAGTTGAATATGAGTCAGAGAAGGTGGTTAGAATTGATCAAAGATTATGACTGTATGATTCTTTATCACCCGGGGAAGGCAAACGTAGTTGCCGACGCTCTGAGCAGGAAAGGAAAGGAGAAATTGTTTCAACTGACAACTCGGGAGGAGTTAATACGAGATATGGAGAAATTGGAAATAGAAGTGAAGGAACCTGAGAGGTCTGAAGAGAAATTATTTATAATGGAAGCTTGTCTGACATTGTTGGATAAAGTAAAGGAAGCCTAGGAGAAAGATGGAGAGTGTGAGAAAATCAGGAGAAGGATCGTGGAAAATGAGGTAGAAAAATTTCGAATAGATAAAGACAGTATTTTAAGATTCGAATGGAGAGTGTGGGTACGAGCGGTAACCGAGTTAAGAGAGGAGATTTTGCACGAGGCACACAATACGGCATATTCCGTTCATCTGGGAGGCACAAAGATGTACCGGGACTTGAAGCAACATTTTTGGTGGCCAAATTTGAAACGAGAAATCGCAGAGTACGTTAGTAGATGTCTTACGTGTTAATGTGTAAAAGCAGAGCATCAGCGGCCGAGTGGGTTGCTACAATCGTTGGAAATACCAGAGTGGAAATGGAAGTATATTATGATGGATTTCGTAGTAGGACTTTCGGTCACGCAAAAAGGGTTAGATATCATTTGGGTTATCGTGGATCGACTTACAAAGACCGCACATTTTCTACCGATCAAGATCCGCTACAGTTTAAATCAATTAGCGAGTCTGTACGTAAAGGGAATCGTTTCACGACATGGAGTGTCGGTGTTGATTGTTTCTGATCGAGATCCGCGTTTCACGTCAAAATTCTAGAAAAGTTTGCAAGAGAGGATGGGAACACAATTGAGGTTGAGTATTGCTTATCATCCTCAGACAGACGGACAAAGTGAGCGAACAATACAAACGTTGGAGGACATGCTTAGGACTTACGTGATAGATTTCAAGGGAAATTGGGACGACCACCTACCCTTAGTCGAATTTGCGTATAATAATAGTTACTAAACGAGTATCAGATTGCCACCATACGAAGCTCTTTACGGAAGAAATTACAGAACGCCATTATGTTAGGACGAAGTCGGAGAACGACGAATACTCAGACCAGAGTTAGTACAACATACCGCAGACGTGGTGGCAGTGATAAGGGCTAGACTAGTGGCAGCTCAAGATCGCCAGAAGAAGTATACAGATTTGCATCGGCAAGATCGAGACTTTGAAATCGACAGTTTTGTATTCCTGAAGTTATCTCCATGGAAGGGAAAGATCTGTTTTGGCAAAAAAGGGAAACTAAGTCCAAGATCCATAGGATCGTTCGAGATACTCATGAGAGTGGGCGAAGCAGCGTACAAAGTTGCACTACCACCTGAGTTGGAGCACATCTATAACGTGTTTCATATATCCGTGTTGCGTCCGTACAAGCCCGACTACAAACACGTGATTTCTTACGAACCTATTCAAGTGGAGAATGTGAGAACCCGGGTAAGGGTTTGGTTTTAAGAAATTCTGAGGATGGAATTTTTATAAGGAGGGAAGAATGTAACAACCTGGAATTTTGGAATATCCAGAATTTAGGTTTAAAGAATTAGTTATTAATAAAATAAATTTTTATTAATATTATTCTATGCTATGTGTTTATTAATCGTTCTATGACCTAGGATGATTATAAGTCGGGAGTATTCTGGCTACGAGCTAGTTTAAGCGAGTAAGAATTTTCAAGATGAAAATAGAATTTTTTCGGGAACAAAAATATTTTCGGGGAAAAAGACGAAATAGGCACTATTCCTCAGTTTCTGCTCGGAGTTTTATTTTGAAATTTTGAGAAGTTATTGATTACGTAAAATGTTGAGACGTGATGGAATATTTAATAATATTTCAGTTATAGCAAAAACGAAGTTTTCGCCTGAGGACGTAAAATCTAAGGGTTAGGAAAAGTGATTTCCGAGAATACTATGAGTACGTATAATAACTAGGGTTATTATGCGTGAGAGATACAAGTATAATACTAGTTATTATACGAGTATAGTACGAAGATTATTTCGACGTATAATACAAATATCGTACGAACGATATACGAAGAGAATACTAGAATAGAATGCGTAGAATACGATTAGTCTTAATGGACTTTGAGTTCATGGACTTTGTAGAATCCAATTGGACTTGGATTATGTCAAGCCCAATGATTTGTGAAATCAAACCCAAGTTAAGCCCAATAAGAATTAGGGTTAAGGCCCAAACCAGGAAAAAAAACCGCAGATCGAACCGATGGGTAAACAGATGGGTAAGAACCATTGGGGCAACCCATGGGATGACCCATGGGCATGTAGGCCGGCCACTTGGCCACCAAGTAAGGGTGGAGGCCAAGTTTACTTGGTGGCTAAGTGTTGGAGGAGGTAGGAATAGTAAGGAGGTGGGGGCGAAATGACCAATATACCCTAAGCTTTGGTTTTATATAAATAGGAAGCTAGATTTCATTATTTTGAGATTTTGAAAATTCTACACCTTAGAGAGAGAGCTTGAGAGCTTGGAGAAGAAGGAGAAGGAAGTGAATGAGCATGAAAGCTCGGATCAAAAGTGATCGAGAAATAGAAAAGCTCGCAAATCGCCGGCTTTGTATAATGGAAGAAGAATAAAGAAGAACGGTAATCCGAACCCTAGTCTCTTCTAATATTTTCTTTAAGTTTTTATGTTCAAAAACATAGCTTAACGAGAATAGAGAGAAGATAATGTCAGAAATGATTTCATATGGTTGAAATCATGAGAAAATGAAGAAATAAGAAATAGAAATTTAGTTTATAAATTTCTTAAGGAAGTATAAGATTCGTAAGGATTTTGAGCGATCCAAACGAATATTATGAACGAGTAGATAAATTAAGTAAGGAATGGTGTTCTATAACATCAAATTCCAAGAAAAAGTAGAATCGTAATCCAAAATATCGATTAAAACGAAGAACACGAAGAACGCCGTTGATGGACAAATTTAAAACTATTGTAGGATAATTGTTGTTGATGGACAAAGTTTAAAACCATCGTACGATAATTGTTGTTGATGGACAAGCTTAAAACCATCGTGAAAGTTAGTTGCATATTGCTTGGATAGGAACAGAAGAAACGTTCATGAAAATCGGATTAAAACGTAGCTATAACGAAGTTATGGCGAAATTTTCGTAAAAGATGAACAAGAATTAGGAAGTTAGTAAATGAACATGAACATGTAGGGTTTCATAAGAAAGTAAGAAAATATAGAAAACGTGAGTCGTGGACTCAAGAACGATCGAGTTTCGAGTTCGGATGACCGAATTACGGACGAATGAGCAAAAAACGTTAAAAGCGTAAAAATGATCAAATGGTGTAGATTAAGCCAATCGAATGGCATGTTAACGGATTTAGAATGAAGTTCTTTATGAGGGGTACTGAAGTACATAAGATAAGGAAGAGAATGGATTTGGAACGATCTCGTTCCGAGTTATAACGAAGAAGTTATGAGAACGGGAAGTAAGCGACTCGAATCGGATTTAACACTTTGAAAAATTTCTAGAGTTTTGGCTCGGCGCCACAGCGCCGACTAAGCTTGTAGAAGTGGTGCCACAGCGTGAGCTCGGAGCCTCAGGTACTGTTAGTTGGTGCCGTAGGGCGAAAGATAACGAAGGGTTTGGTGCCACAACTCCAGACCAACGGAAGAGAGAGAGGTAGGTAGCGCCGCAGCGCGAGAGAAAAGAAGGGGCACGGCGCCGCAGCGCCGATGCAGGGCAAGGCTCAAAAATGAGACTTTATGTGCTCAATTACTGGGGGATGTGCAAGAAAGAAATATGTACATATAGTTCATGTAACGTAACACTTAAGCAAGTGAGTTAAATCTTTATTAAAGGTAGAACGAAAAGATTAAAAGAGATTAAAAGATAGAGAATGTAAGCGCTAAATTACGTAACCGATATCCAGGGACCATAGTCGTAATGAACGAACATGAGGGATTGTTATGGTTGTGATTCCTTAGACGTTGAGTGATGAAGGTCATGAATAACATTCCGATGTTATGTCATGGTAATGAGAGATAAGTGTAAAGCGCATAGACGCTGTGAATGCAACGTTGTTGCGATGAACAATCGATCTTAGCATACAGTGAATATTATGGCTTCGACAATAAGAAAGAATAATGAACATGGGGTTCATGGGTTGGATAACGAATGAAAGTGATTAAAACCTTGAGCAAAGGTTGAATGAGAGATTAAGAGATGAGCAACGTAAACGTCAAATACATAAACGATCCTCGTGAATTGTATTCGTGTCAAACGAACGTTCTAATTATACAATGGTTCTATGACTTAGACGTTGATGAAGGTAGTAAGGAGATATGATTTATTGTAAGAAAGCCGTAACGAACGGTAATAAGAGTAATGAAGGTCCGTGTATGGGTCGGATAGAGAATGTTAGAATAAAGTAAGCATTAAACACTTTGACCAACGTAAGGGTTGAGTGTAAGTGAATATTAAATGGGCAGAACCTACACTCCGTGTATGGTTTGACCGTAAGGTAATGAAGACTAAGATTTAGCCGTGAACGGTGAAGAAAATGAATGGAAGATAATAACGTATAACGTTAAGAAGCTGAGTTAGTAGTTTTAACTTTGATAACGTTCCGAGTCGAGTGAACCTGATGTGGTAAGATAAGAATAAGGGATTGTAAAATGTTTCACGCTATGACCTCATAGTATTGACATTGAATGATTGCTTTGAGTATGCGAAGGACTGTATGACTTAGACGATAAAGAATGAATCTTGAGGTATGGAATTTAGTTTCCAGAAAGCCGTAAGGAATATGAATTTGACTTAACGAACATCATAGTTAAATGGGTCGGATAAGTTAAGAGAAGTTAGGTTGTGGTACAATCGTAACCTTTGATGGTTGACATATGGGAGCTGGGCTAAACAATTTCTTCAGAGAGTGAAGGTATATACAAAACTGGCAACCGATCTAACTCACTGTGTGGGCAGTGTAGATGAGACGAGAACTTGTTTGTTGGTTATTTGTGAGAAACCACTTAGAGTACCATATGGACTACTAGCAGAGACACGATGTGTGTTGAGTCCTAGCAGAGTTATAAGAAGAAGATAAGAATGTAAATCATCAATGATGATGAACGTTTTGAGTAAGACATCTCCGAATGTCATAAAGCCGTAAACTGGTAATGAAAGTTAGTCGCGTAAGCTTAAATTACAAGAACGCGAACCTTAAGAAGTAAAGTTAAGTAAACCAATGCATAAGTCAAGTATATGACTAATTGGTATACGTGCTATTTTCTTATGTACTATATAGGAATTGGAATGAGCAGTTCAGCATAAACTATAAGCTGTAGCTATGCGTAAGGCAAGTTTTTCTAAGTTCATTCATATTTTACGTGAATGTTAGTTTCTTAAACTTTTCAGATGTTAAACTTGAAAAGTTCTGTATGTGCGTGAATGTGTGATATTTGTACAAAGTGGTAGAACGTACGAGGTCTGGTGCCACAATGTGAACACTTCGGTGTTTCTTTGAGATGAACTGTTCTGTGATTGAACTGTTCAATACAAGTATGTTCTGTTTATACATGAACCGTTATTGTTAAGTCTGTGCTAATGATTCTAGCCAGACAGGATATGTATGGAAAAAGGTAGAAGAATGAAAGTAGTGTAAAGAGTATGTGATGAATGTTGTAAAAAGATAGGAATCGAGACTATTCCTATTATTCAAGCTACTTCATAACCTTTGTTCGGTTACCGAAGTTCTGAAGAATGTTTAAACTCTTGAAGTTGTTTGTTCAACTGTTATTACTTACTGGGCAATTGAATACTCACACTTGCTTTAAAAGAAAAACAATTTTAGCGTACGATGTTAAAAAGAACTTAAGGATCCCTTAAAGATCAAGCTGAGCGGTATCCAGAAGAAGTGCCATTCAGTATGTGAATGTGCATGAAGATCAAGTGAAGACTTGTAATGTAGAAAGATGAATTGAACTATAGAATAGTTTAATAAACATTATGTATCCTTGGTGGCGGATGAAAGTCACTTGCGCAAGATGTAAAGAATAATGTAATTATCATTATTTATAATGAAAGAGGTTTTATGGGTTCCATAACCTGGGTTTTGAGAAGATATGTTGTTATATTTAACTATATAATGATGTGTGTTTGGTAAGAAGCAGAACCGTGACGCACGGAATTCGAATATGAAAGTAGACCGGATTTCGGGGCGTTACAGAGTGGTATCAGAGCTATAGGTTATAACTCTTAGGTAAGAGTACCTAAGACTATAATAGTAGAGAGAAGGATAAGAAAATCATTGAGTTAAACGATTAAGGAAGAAGATCACCACGTGATCATAGTGAATCGCAGTAACAGATGAGCTGTTAAACGATGAATGATTTATAGCTAATGCTATGCATGAATGGTACTACGAAGTAGTACGGGTGAAGAAGAACTCAGATTGAGTTGTAAGGGATAGCATACGAATTAATGAAAATTCGTATTAAGTAAAGAGAAATTTAGAAGTTGTAAGATTTCAATTGAGGACTCATGTGATGGCTGAGTTGTATGAACCTTTGTGTATGGGCAGAGGTATGTGCTTCGGTGTAACAACTACTCATTTATTACAGTGATAATCATTGGAATTAGTCGTGCTACTAAGATGTATATGACGAGAAGGTGAATCTTTTTTCATGTATATACTTGATAGGTAGAGAACTATAAAGTAGGTGCGAGTTCTTGAAACTCATACTTATGGTAAGTTCGTGATTCATAATAATATGGTATGTTTTCGAATGTCTCGGCGAGTGGACGCCTAAGGTCTATCTGGATGTTCTTAAACTCATACTATTATGGAAAGTTCCTGATCTCATAATGTGTGGTAAGTTGATGAACTGTACTAAGGTATAAGAATGTTTAGACTGAAAACAAAGTATTTTCGGTAGACTTAGCATTAAAGGTGCTAGAGAAGTTTAAGTATTGTCGCAGTAAGATAATTAAGGAAGATGGAGAATAAGATATTCCATATCCTCTAGCTATGCTACATTTCGAAGTTTATTCAAATCGTGCTGAAATGTACATTTTGAAAAAGAAAGAATTGGTTCAACTTTTGGAACCAATGGATTTTAAAAGAGCTATTCTCTTTATGTCTATGCTAGTTGCTTCAGCTAGACAGAAGTTGATTTGAAATATCAAAATGAATTTTATATCATTTATGCATTTGATGCAATGATGGTAAAAAGATGGAGTTGTTAATGCAATTGAACCTAGTGGGATGTGATCTTAGGATCAACAAACCACTATGGTATGATGTATAATGACGAAGTCATAAATTGACGAAGTCCTCAATGTAATGTGAAAAGTGCGGTATCATGACGTCATAAAATGTTTTGATGTATTGCGAAAAGAATTTAAAGAAGTAGTCGATGTCAATTGAGTTGACTAGACGAATGTTTCAAGTTGATGTCTAATTTATTGGTATGGTCTAAGCTAATTGACTTAGCTAAGACAAATGGTATGTCATGTTATAAGAAAATCGAGCTTTCTTTGAAAAAGTTATGCCAAGCCAGATTGTTTTGGTACGGAATCTAATGATTAAGTCTGAGGTGAACATACCCCGAAATGGGGATATACGATAGGTTGATCACCTACGTATGGAAAGAGGTAGTTTACCTTCTTTTTGATTGTAAACTTACCGTGGAAAGTAAGGTTTACGACGAAAGGCTGTTTAACCTAGTAAAGAGTTCATGGCCAATTTGACCCCTCAGCAAAAGTATGAAATGTTTTAAAGGATATTTTATATTCCTTGCTATTCCTTCTACTTCATGATTCTTGATAGGTTATGGAGGTTGGAATGATATAAAGATAAGAACTTCTTTGAAGAGAAGTTGAGAAGAAGTGTAAGCTAAAATTTCGAGGACGAAATTCTATGAAGAAGGGAAGAATGTGAGAACCCGGGTAAGGGTTTGGTTTTAAGAAATTTCGAGGACATAATTTTTATAAGGAGGGAGGAATGTAACAACCTGAAATTTTGGATTATCCATAATTTAGGTTTAAAGAATTAGTTATTAATAAAATGAATTTTTATTAATACTATTCTATGCTATGTGTTTATTAATCGTTCTATGACCTAGGATGATTATAAGTCTGGAGTATTCTGGCTACGAGCTAGTTTAAGCGAGTAAGAATTTTCAAGACGAAAATAGAATTTTTCCGGGAACAAAAATATTTTCGGGAAAAAAGACGAAATAGGCACTATTCCTCAGTTTCTGCTCGGAGTTTTATTTTGAAATTCCGAGAAGTTATTGATTACGTAAAATGTTGAGACGTGATGGAATATTTAATAATATTTCAGTTATGGCAAAAACGAAGTTTTTGCCTACGGACGTAAAACCTAAGGGTTAGGAAAAGTGATTTTCGAGAATACTATGAGTACGTATAATAACTAGGGTTATTATGCGTGAGAGATAAGAGTATAATACTAGTTATTATACGAGTATAGTACGAAGATTATTACGATGTATAATACGAATATCGTACGAACGATATATGAAGAGAATACGAGAATGGAATGCGTAGAATACGATTAGTCTTAATGGACTTTGAGTTCATGGACTTTGTAGAATCCAATTGGACTTGGATTATGTCAAGCCCAATGATTTGTGAAATCAAACCCAAGATAAGCCCAATAAGAATTCGGGTTAAGGCCCAGACCAAGAAAAGAAACCGCGGATCGAACCGATGGATAAACGGACGGGTAAGAACCATTGGGGCAACCCATGGGATGACCCATGGGCATATGGGCCGGTCACTTTGCCACCAGGTAAGGGTGGAGGCCAAGTTTACTTGGTGGCTAAGTGTTGGAGGAGGTGGGAATAGTAAGGAGGTGGGGGCGAAATGACCAATATACCTTAAGCTTTGGTTTTCTATAAATAGGAAGCTAGATTTCATTATTTTGAGATTTTGAAAATCCTACACCTTGGAGAGAGAGCTTGAGAGCTTGGAGAAGAAGAAGAAGGAAGTTAATGAGCATGAATGCTCGGATCAAAAGTGATCGAGAAATAGAAAAGCTCGCAAATTGCCGGCTTTGTATAACGGAAGAAGAATAAAGAAGAACGGTAATCCGAACCCTAGTCTCTTCTAATATTTTCTTTAAGTTTTTATGTTCAAAAACATAGCTTAATGAGAATAGAGAGAAGATAATGTCATAAATGATTTCATATGGTTAAAATCATGAGAAAATGAAGAAATAAGAATTAGAAATTTAGTTTATAAATTTATTAAGGAAGTATAAGATTCGTAAGGATTTTGAGCGATCCAAACGAATATTATGAACGAGTAGATGAATTAAGTAAGGAATGGTGTTCTATAACATCAAATTCTAAGAAAAAGTAGAATCGTAATCTAAAATATCGATTAAAACGAAGAACACGAAGAACATTATTGATGGACAAATTTAAAACTATTGTAGGATAATTGTTGTTGATGGACAAGTTTAAACCCATCGTAGGATTATTTTTATTGATAGACAAGCTTGAAACCATCGCGTATAAGTTAGTTGCATATTTCTTGGTTAGGAACGGAAGAAACGTTCATGAAGAACGGATTAAAACGTAGCTATAACGAAGTTATGGCGAAATTTTTGTAAAAGATGAACGAGAATTAAGAAGTTAGTAAATGAACTTGAACGTGTAGGGTTTCATAAGAAAGTAAGAGAATATAGAAAATATGAGTCATGGACTCAAGAATGATCGAGTTCCGAGTTCGGATGACCGAAATACAAACAAATGAGCGAAGAACGTTAAAAGCGTAAAAATGATCGAAGGGTGTAGATCAAGCCAATCGAATGGCATGATAACTGATTCAGAATGAAGTTCTGTCTGAGGGGTGCTGAAGTACGTAAGATAAGGAAGAGAATGGCTTTGGAACGATCTCGTTCGGAGTTATAACGAAGAAGTTATGAGAACGGGAAGTAAGCGTCTCGAATCAGATTTAACACTTAGAAAAATTTCTAGGGTTTTGGCTCGGCGCCGCAACGCGGGCTAAGCTTGTAGAAGTGGCGCTGCAGCGCGAGCTCGGAGCCTCAGGTACTGTTAATTGGCTCCACAACGCGAAAGATAACGAAGGGTTTGGCCCCGCAGTGCCAGACCAAGGGAAGAGAGAGACGTAGGTAGCGCCTGTAACGATCCCAAAATCTATACAATTTAAATCCCGACTTCGGTCGTTAACCATACATTCAACCTCTAAATAATACATCATTATTCTATGTTAAACTTAATAAAATTGCGGAATATTTAAAACTTTTATACATTTCCTTCTTTCTTGCCCTGAATCGCAACCATTACATTACATCTCTTTGATTCAATCTTATGTCATGAATCGTTACAACAAAATGACTATACAAAGTCTTACATCATAACTAAATATCCATATACATTAGATAGCTCAACTTACATTTCAACAACATATTACGTTCAATATATGAAATACATTTCTCATAAAACATAAGTAATCTTTGTGAATATAGATCTCTATAACTCACATAGCACGTATCTTTACCTTAAAATCTTGACCTGCAAAAGTGGTTATTTGCAAGAGTGAGCTCGACAGCCCAGCAAAGTCTAACAGTTTTCATGCATCACATAGCACATAATAACATGCTCGATATATATCTCATTAAAGTAACATGGCATACATGCTTTTAATTCACATAGCAAATATAAAGATCGAGTTCCTTACTCAATCATCATTACTTAGCCAAAACAATGCAGTCATATATTGACTTTAACATTTCATGATTTCAACATGCATAACATATCATGCAATTTAAAATAGTTCATCAAGTCCACGTAAAAAAATAGGAACCGAAAGACTTGCCTTGATCGTTGTTTACCAATAATAGCTTAACAGCTTACAGTTATCTGCACTTCACGTGCCCTAAACAATTATATAATCATACACATCAACTATTAGTCACATAAAAACACATAGCAATTGTAATGTAAACTCTACTCCACATCTCATAATCTTTCTTATTAATAAATACACAATGGTCAATTAGATTGTGTTAACTTTTCAACTTATGACTCACTATATTTCTTCTTAGTCAAACTCGAAGTTCAAGTGCTTAAGTCTTGCTAGGACTACTTATTGGTTTTATATTAAACCCATTTCATATCTTATAATATCCATTTCAATGGAATTGAAACACTTTTTAAGTTCATTAACACTTGGCACGGCGTTTCGACGTTCAATCGTCACACGCCCGATTTGCCTCTATTGTGTATACTTACTATGCTTCTATAACTTATGTAATACATTATTTATTAATGTTAAGCATCATTATATTTATTAAGATTCATGTTTTATAACTTAGGACATCATCTTTTACGGTTTGGAGCACTACACATGCATATGTGCATGCCCGACACCCTCCGATTGCCTCCAAAAACAGAACAGTCCTAAAGATGACCATTTTGACCAATCCTAATGACCTTAAATTGAACAACTTAAAGAAAGAAAGTTGTAGGTCTACTCGTCCTCGTTTCGGATCATCTTGAATCACCTCAATCGGAGTTCGTATGAGGAAGTTATGTGCATTTTACTACAGGAGGTCAAAACTGTCCAAGTCAGACTTCTGTCCTCGCGCTGGGGCGCGAGGACTAAGCCAACAAGTGGCGCTGGGGTGCGAGATTGGCTCTGGGTCGCGAATTTCAGCGCTGGAGCGCCAACTTCTGGCGCTGGGGCGCGAATTTTGGCTTCGGGGCGCGATTTTTGGTGCTGGGGCGTGAATTTTGACGCTGGGGCGCCGAAACTCGCAGAACCCAACCACGAAGAACAGAACAACTGATTTGTTTGTCTATTACTTCAATTCTAACACTAATTAACAACCAGAACTTCATCGCAACTACACATAAACATTTAACAATCATCCATATAACAATTACCGACAATTAAACAACTACTTTAGAAAACTTCATTATTTGAAAACACTATTTTTAAGAAAAACTCCATTGTTAACGTTGTTTAACACTGTAATATCAATAATAATCCAAACTTGATTACTTTAAAGTACGATTATCTAAAATTCATACCCAATTAACATAATCACACTTCAATTTTACATTTAGCGTACAATTGTATCTATAACCTTTGATTTTGTACAACTCAATTTTTTACACGTTTTCACTGTAAAACCAATTCTTTTCTCTCTGTGAATGCTAGCATACTTCTCATATATACATACATGTGCTAATATAACAATTACAGTTACAAATACACATAATATCATACATAATTATAAAAACATGATTTCTATACAATTTTTGTAAAACTTTATAACATACACAGTGATATTCAATAAAATTATACCGTAATATGTTTTAGGTTTTATATAACATACCTTCACTTGCTTTTAGAAAAACCATTCACTGAGAATCGCTACTCTGAACTAACTTTTGAAATCACAGTCCTTTGTTAAATGCTCTCTCTGAAATTTCTCAGACTCTTTTCTTTCCTTAAACACTTCCCTTTTTCCTTTCTCAGACTTAACCAAATACAATATACGTAACACAACATAAAACTAATGCAGACGTTTCTTTTTTTTAAAAAAAAACTGACATTATAATAATTGACCCTAATCAATTATCAGTTATAAAATTATTATATATATTATTTATATTTTATTTATTTAATTTATATTTAATAAATCAAATTTAAAAATCCAAAAGCCATAAGGCTCCGTTTGGCAAAACTCTTTAAAATTAAAGACTTAATATATTTAAGCCTTGTTTGGCAAAATAAATTAAAACTACTTTAATTTATTTTAATAACCACTTATAATATAGTTATTTGTCACACTTCTAATTAATTAAGTTTTCATACTTAATTTAGATAATTCTAATAACAATTCATTGCATAATATAATAATCTATTTAATCATTATAAACTCTCTAGCTTAATTATTAAATTAAATTAGATTACTATTTCAAAATAATTACTTTCCTTAACTCATTAATTATTTATTAAATAAATAAATAATCAAAAAAAAATCAAATCAATTAAACAAATACTTATTCAACGATAAACACAACCATTAAATATTTATATAATTCAATAAATATTTAAATATTTAATTAAAAATCTGGACTGTTACATCATTCCCTCCTTACAAGGATTCTGTCCTCAGAATCACAACTCAAACCACTCATTCGTTACAATCTTCCCTACTTACAAGGATTCTGTCCCCGGAATCGAAGACACAAATTAAACAAATAACTCAGAGAAATCTTTCATCATTTTATCTAAATATAGATTTTATATTTCCTACTACATTCATTACCTAACAAATTCTAGGTTTCATTTCATAACTTTCATTTGAACTCAATTATATTTTGAGTATTATATATCTTTTAACTCATTCATTTCCTTTTCTAAGGATCATTATCATAAACACTCGGGATATTACATTCACCCTTTCTTCTAAGAATTTCGTCCTCGAAATTTTATTTATTAATTTTTATTCATCCATTTTATCAATTTAGATTTTACATTACTACTTCATTCATTCCTTAGGTTCTATAACCACTTCTTCTACAAAGATCATTCTATAATTCATACAATTATTAACTTTTCTATTAAAAGTTTCACATTATTCTTTAATAACTCATATCGTTCTGACTTCAAAATCTCTTTTCTCACTTATTCGACATATTCATCATTCAGTGTCGCATTATACGACTTACTTCTTTATAAGGAATATTTTCCTTTTTCACTTCCATCTTGCAGAGTAACAAGAATCTTCTACAATTGTTCAATAATTGGGAAGTAGTATGAATAACTCAGGAATTTAAAAGATTCCAAATCATGCTGAGGGTCATAAGACCACGAACTATGTCCACAGTTGCAAGTAATCTTTCAACTTCAACTTTAACAGTTATAAGACTATAAGGACCCCCGTACTTAGGGTGTTAAGCCCTTTGTACGATGTATTGTGCCCAAACATTTAACCGCTATGCATATGTCCATAGTTATAAGTAATCTTTCAACTTAAACTTTAACAGTCATAAGACTATAGGGACTCCTCGTACTTAGGGTGATCAGCCCTTCGTACAATGTATTGTACACAAACATCTCAACGCCTCCGTGTAATCCCCTGTAACAGGGTTTTTCATCTCAGCTTTTCAACATCTGAATCCGCACCAAAATAATTTGGTTTGGCGTAACTTCTCAAGAAACTCTTGAATTTCATGAACATCTTTCAATATTTGTCTAGCTGAATCAAATAGCATAGACCTCTACAATAACTCGGACGTTAACCGAAATATACATATATATACATATATATGTATTCTCATATCTTAAAGAAATCTCAAAAATCTTTTTTTTTGACGTCATGATACCGCACTGTATTTACAGTCCGTTGAGGATTCCGTCATTTGGTGATTTTATCATACTACATCATACCATAGTGGGTTGACGATCCTTAGATCACATCCAACACTAGGTAATACTGCATTGATGACTCCATCGTTTTTATCATCTTTGCACCAGGTTACATGATGCATTAATGATATAAAATACATTTTGATATATTGCAAATCATTTTTGTCTAGCCGAAGCAATTAGCATAGACATACGAATAACAGTATTGTTGTTAAAACTCATTGGTACCATCATTTGATCCAATGTTTTTCAAGAAAATAAAAGTGTAAACATCAGCACGAAGTCAATAAATTTCGAAAGTCTAGCATAACTAGTAGATTTAGAATACCTATGCTTCCACCATCAACTCCAATTTCTATAATGATCCATTGCTTAATAGGTCTATCTATTCCTATCATCCTCAATACTCCATTCACACTTAATTATACCCTAGTTCATCAAACTTACCACACGTTATGAGTTCAGGAACTTGCCACAATCATATGAGTTTAAGAACTTATCCTAGTCAGACCATAGGCGTCCATTCGCTGAGGGGTTCAAAAACATACCATATAATTATGAGTCACGAACCTACCATAAGTATGAGTTTTAAGAACTCGCACTTAACCTTATAATATTCTCTAACTATACCCTACCTATCTGTTATACACATGAGAAAAGAATCACCTTCTCAACAGGCATATAGCAAACAGCGCGACACAAACATTCCAATGATTATCAATGTGATAAACTGAGTGCAAGCACAAAACCCTCGCCCATACAAAGGTTTGTACAACTCAGTCATTACATGAGTTCTCAATTGAAATCCCACCTAACTCTATCTTTCTTTTAACTTGCTCTTTGCTGGATACGAATTTCTCGTATCACATCATCTATAACTCCTCATGAGTTATCTCGTACTATTTCATAGTACACCATCTTCATAACATTAAGCTATAATCATTCAAACATTACAGACCATCTTTCTTTTATAACTTAAACAGATCACGTCGTGACTTTATTCTATAATTATCTCCCTTAAAATTCTTTTCTTAACTCGTGATCGTTTTGTTTTACGATTCTCATTCTTTCTCTTTTTCATCATTTACGACATTATTCGTTATCTTGGCTATTGGAGTTAGGAAACTCCCATTTCTTATCTTTATATCTCTTCAAGATTCTTCTTTGAATTTTCTTGTTTATATAACAATTCTTCCTTTAAGAATTTCTAACTTCATTTACATCACTCAAAATTTCATTCAAGTTCTAAGATCTCATCATATGTGTCCATTTCTACACTTGGTACACATCTAGTCTCTAACAGTTTCAATATGGTACGCTGAGTGGTTTCCCACAAACAACCAACAAACTAGGTTCCGAGTTGCTAGTTCGTATAAACCTCCGCTCCATGAAGGAATCGTTTAGCCCAGATACTATACATCAACTATTAAAGAGTACAATTGTACCACACTTAGACAAAACTCTCTATTCATAACTTCTTTATCATTCTCTTTTTATAGACATTGTCTATTTATTATCACCTTACATCCTTATTATTGGAGTTGGGTAACCCCACATTTATATTCCTTATAACTCTGCGAGATTCTTCTTTGAATCCTTTCACGCAAGTTTAAATCCCCTCTTTATAAATTGCTTAAATTACTTCTTATTGTTCAAACTCTATTTGAGCTTATTCATTCATTATCTTCACCTCTCTTTTCTAAGGTTATAGCCTACGGTACTCCTACCTAAGGTTTATAACCTACAGCTTTGATACCAACTGTAACGATCCCAAAATCTATACAATTTAAATCCCGACTTCGGTCGTTAACCATACATTCAACCTCTAAATAATACATCATTATTCTATGTTAAACTTAATAAAATTACGGAATATTTAAAACTTTTATACATTTCCTTCTTTCTTGCCCTGAATCGCAACCATTACATTACATCTCTTTGATTCAATCTTATGTCATGAATCGTTACAACAAAATGACTATACAAAGTCTTACATCATAACTAAATATCCATATACATTAGATAGCTCAACTTACATTTCAACAACATATTACGTTCAATATATGAAATACATTTCTCATAAAACATAAGTAATCTTTGTGAATATAGATCTCTATAACTCACATAGCACGTATCTTTACCTTAAAATCTTGACCTGCAAAAGTGGTTATTTGCAAGAGTGAGCTCGACAGCCCAGCAAAGTCTAACAGTTTTCATGCATCACATAGCACATAATAACATGCTCGATATATATCTCATTAAAGTAACATGGCATACATGCTTTTAATTCACATAGCAAATATAAAGATTGAGTTCCTTACTCAATCATCATTACTTAGCCAAAACAATGCAGTCATATATTGACTTTAACATTTCATGATTTCAACATGCATAACATATCATGCAATTTAAAATAGTTCATCAAGTCCACGTAAAAAAATAGGAACCGAAAGACTTGCCTTGATCGTTGTTTACCAATAATAGCTTAACAGCTTACAGTTATCTGCACTTCACGTGCCCTAAACAATTATATAATCATACACATCAACTATTAGTCACATAACAACACATAGCAATTGTAATGTAAACTCTACTCCACATCTCATAATCTTTCTTATTAATAAATACACAATGGTCAATTAGATTGTGTTAACTTTTCAACTTATGACTCACTATATTTCTTCTTAGTCAAACTCAAAGTTCAAGTGCTTAAGTCTTGCTAGGACTACTTATTGGTTTTATATTAAACCCATTCCATATCTTATAATATCCATTTCAATGGAATTGAAATACTTTTTAAGTTCATTAACACTTGGCACGGCGTTTCGACGTTCAATCGTCACACGCCCGATTTGCCTCTCTTGTGTATACTTACTATGCTTCTATAACTTATGTAATACATTATTTATTAATGTTAAGCATCATTATATTTATTAAGATTCATGTTTTATAGCTTAGGACATCATCTTTTACGGTTTGGAGCACTACACATGCATATGTGCATGCCCGACACCCTCCGATTGCCTCCAAAAACATAATAGTCCTAAAGATGACCATTTTGACCCATCCTAATGACCTCAAATTGAAAAACTTAAAGAAAGAAAGTTGTAGGTCTACTCGTCCTCGTTCCGGATCATCTTGAATCACCTCAATCGGAGTCGTATGAGGAAGTTATGGCCATTTTACTACAGGAGGTCAAAACTGTCCAAGTCAGACTTCTGTCCTCGTGCTGGGGCGCGAGGACTAAGCCAACAAGTGGCGCTGGGGTGCGAGATTGGCGCTGGGGCGCGAATTTCAGCGCTGGGGCGCCAACTTTTGGCGCTGGGGCGCGAATTTTGGCGTCGGGGCGCGATTTTTGGCGTTGGGGCGTGAATTTTGACGCTGGGGCGCCGAAACTCGCAGAACCCAACCACGAAGAACAGAACAATTGATTTGTTTGTCTATTACTTCAATTCTAACACTAATTAACAACCAGAACTTCATCGCAACTACACATAAACATTTAACAATCATCCATATAACAATTACCGACAATTAAACAACTACTTTAGAAAACTTCATTATTTGAAAACACTATTTTTAAGAAAAACTCCATTGTTAACGTTGTTTAACACTGTAATATCAATAATAATCCAAACTTGATTACTTTAAAGTACGATTCTCTAAAATTCATACCCAATTAACATAATCACACTTCAATTTTACATTTAGCGTACAATTGTATCTATAACCTTTGATTTTGTACAACTCAATTTTTTACACGTTTTCACTGTAAAACCAATTCTTTTCTCTCTGTGAATGCTAGCATACTTCTCATATATACATACATGTGCTAATATAACAATTACAGTTACAAATACACATAATATCATACATAATTATAAAAACATGATTTCTATACAATTTTTGTATAACTTTATAACATACACAGTGATATTCAATAAAATTATACCGTAATATGTTTTAGGTTTTATATAACATACCTTCACTTGCTTTTAGAAAAACCATTCACTGAGAATCGCTACTCTGAACTAACTTTTGAAATCACAGTCCTTTGTTAAATGCTCTCTCTGAAATTTCTCAGACTCTTTTCTTTCCTTAAACACTTCCCTTTTTCCTTTCTCAGACTTAACCAAATACAATATACGTAACACAACATAAAACTAATGCAGACGTTTCTTTTTTTTTTAAAAAAACTGACATTATAATAATTGACCCTAATCAATTATCAGTTATAAAATTATTATATATATTATTTATATTTTATTTATTTAATTTATATTTAATAAATCAAATTTAAAAATCCAAAAGCCATAAGGCTCCGTTTGGCAAAACTCTTTAAAATTAAAGACTTAATATATTTAAGCCTTGTTTGGCAAAATAAATTAAAACTACTTTAATTTATTTTAATAACCACTTATAATATAGTTTTTTGTCACACTTCTAATTAATTAAGTTTTCATACTTAATTTAATTAATTCTAATAACAATTCATTGCATAATATAATAATCTATTTAATCATTATAAACTCTCTAGCTTAATTATTAAATTAAAATTAGATTACTATTTCAAAATAATTACTTTCCTTAACTCATTAATTATTTATTAAATAAATAAATAATCAAATCACATCAAATCAATTAAACAAATACTTATTCAACGATAAACACAACCATTAAATATTTATATAATTCAATAAATATTTAAATATTTAATTAAAAATCTGGATTGTTACATCATTCCCTCCTTACAAGGATTCTGTCCTCAGAATCACAACTCAAACCACTCATTCGTTACAATCATCCCTACTTACAAGGATTCTGTCCCCGAAATCGAAGACACAAATTAAACAAATAACTCAGAGAAATCTTTCATCATTTTATCTAAATATAGATTTTATATTTCCTACTACATTCATTACCTAACAAATTCTAGGTTTCATTTCATAACTTTCATTTGAACTCAATTATATTTTGAGTATTAGATATCTTTTAACCCATTCATTTCCTTTTCTAAGGATCATTATCATAAACACTCGGGATATTACAGCGCCGCAGCGCGAGAGAAAGGAAGGGGCAAGGCGCCGCAGCGCCGTTGCAGGGCAAGGCCCAGAAAATGAAAATTTATGTGCTCAATTACTAGGGGATATGCAAGAAAGAAATATAAACATATAGTTCACGTAACGTAACACTTAAGCAAGTGAGTTAAATCTTTATTAAAGGTTGAACGAAAAGATTAAAAGAGATTAAAAGATAGAGAATGTAAGCGCTAGATTACGTAACCGATATGCAGGGACCGTAGTCGTAATGAACGAACATGAAGGATTGCTATGGTTGTGATTCCTTATACATTGAGTGATGAAGGTCATGAATAACATTTCGATGTTATGTCATTGTAATGAGAGATAAGTGTAAAGCGTATAGACGCTGTGAATGCAACGTTGTTGCGATGAACGATCGGTCTTAACATACAATGAACGGTATTGCTTCGACATTAAGAAAGAATAATGAACATGAGGTTCATGGGTTGGATAACGAATGAAAGCGATTAAAACCTTGAGCGAAGGTTGAATGTGAGATTAAGAGATGAGCAACGTAAATGTCAAATACATAAACGATCCTCGTGAATTGTATTCGTGTCAGACGAACGTTCTAAGTATACAATGGTTGTATGACATAGACGTTGATTGTAACAATCCAGATTTTTAATTATAATATTTAAATATTTATTGAATTATATAAATATTTAATGGTTGTGCTTATCGTTGAATAAGTATTTGTTTAATTGATTTGATGTGATTTGATTATTTATTTGTTTAATAAATAATTAATGAGTTAAGGAAAGTAATTATTTTGAAATAGTAATCTAATTTAATTTAATAATTAAGTTAAAGAGTTTATAATGATTAAATAAATTATTATATTATGCAATGAATTGTTATTAGAATTAATTAAATTAAGTATGAAAGCTTAATTAATTAGAAGTGTGACAAATAGCTATATTATAAGTGGTAATTAAAATAAATTAAAGTAGTTTTAAATTATTTTGCCAAACAAAGCCCTATGACTTTTGTTTTTTTTTAAATTTTGAATTTTAATAAATAAAATATAAATATAATATATATATTTGGTAACTGATAATTGAATAGGGGTATTTAGTAGGCGTCAGTTTTGTTTTAAATGTTTTATTTTTACTATACGCATATTGGTTATCAGTTTTACGCATTTGAATTATTTGCTAAATTGAGAGTAAGAAGGAGTTCTCAGAGAGTTTGACATAGAGTTGTCAGCGTTTGAGAAAGGCTGGTGAGGGAATTGTCTACTATTAATGTTGATTTCTCTAGCAACAAGAAGATATTTTTTCCATAATCTTATATGTTTCACATCGTGATCCTTAAGTCGTGTTCTTCTATTTCACTGCAAATATAAAGTTTTTACAAAATTCTATAGTAGTTGTTATATAACTGAACTATGGTATTTTTATGGGTGTATGATGTTAGAAGTAGTGTTTAAACATGAAGGGTTATGTTAATTTTATTAAAAGAAAGGGAAACTGTTTCTCAATGTATGTTCTTATACATGGATAATGACAGTAGCAAAATTGGTGGTTGAGGTGTATACTAATTGCAAAATTTAACTTTGAATTCGTTAATTGAGTAAGATATTAAGCAGAACATGGTTCAAAGGAATCAAATTGGTAGGATGACAGTGTTCACTGTGTAAACAAACGTCGGTTATGGAGTATTGTTGGTTTAAAAATAGTGCTTTCAAGGATTTAAGTTTTCTAAAATTGTTGTTAAGTGGTGCTGAATTGGTATATGTATGATAATTAAATGTTTATGAGTAATCTTTTTAAGTTTTACGTCTTAATTTATATGTTAGCAGTAGTAATTAGTCCAGAGTTTAGTTATTCTATTCTTCGTGGTTGGGTTCTGTAAGTTTCGCCGCCCCAGCGCCAAAATTTGAGCCCCAGCGCCAAAAATCGGGCTCCGGTGCCAAAATTCGCGCCCCAGCGGCAGAAGTTTGTGCCTCAGCGCCAAAATTCGTGCCCCAGCGCCAATCTCATGCTGCGGCGCCACTGGTTAGCCTAGTTCTCGTACCGCGGCGCGGGGACAGAAGTCTGAGTCAGACAGTTTTAACCTCTTTTAGTAAAATGGTCATAACTTTCTCATACGAACTCCGATTGAGGTAATTCAAGATGATCCGGAACGAGGACGAGTAGACCTACAACTTTGATGCTTTAAGTTTTTTAATTTGAGGTATTTAACAGTAGACAAAATGGTTATATTTAGGACTATTGTGTTTTTGGGGGCAATCGGAGGGCGTCGGGCATGCACATATGCATGTGTAGTGCTCCTGACGATAAAAGATGACGTCCTAAGTTACATAACATGTATGTTAGTAAATATAATGATGCTTAACATTAATAAATAATGTATTAAATAAGTTATAGAAGCATAGTAAGCATACACAAGAGAGGAAAATCGGGCGTGTGACGATTGAACGTCGAAACGCCGTGCCAAGTGTTAATGAACTTAAAAAGTGTTTCAATTCCATTGAAATGGATATTATAAGATATGGAATGGGTTTAATATAAAACAAATAAGTAGTCCTAGCAAGACTTAAGCACTTGAACTTCGAGTTTGACTAAGAAAAAATATAGTGAGTCATAAGTCGAAAAGTTAACACAATCTAATTGACCATTGTGTGCTAATTAATAGAAAAGATTATGAGATGTGGAGTAGAGTTTATATTACAATTGCTATATATTGTTATGTGACTAATAGTTAATGTGTATGATTATATAATTGTGTAGGGCACGTAAAGTGCAGATAACTGTAAGCTGTTAAGCTATTATTGGTAAACAATGATCAAGGTAAGTCTTTCGGTTCCTATTTTCTACGTGGATTTGATGAACTGTTTTAAATTGCATGATATGTTATGCATGTTGAAATCATGAAATCTTAAAGTCAATATATGATTGCATTATTTTGGCTAAGTAGTGATGATTGAGTAAGGAACTCAATCTTTATATTTGTCATGTGAATTAAAAGCATGTATGCCATGTTACTTTAATGAGATGTATGTCGAGCATGTTATTATGTGCTTTGTGATGCATGAAAATTGTTAAACTTTGCTGGGCTGTCGAGCTCACTCTTGCAAATAACTACTTTTGCAGGTCAAGATTTTAAGGTAAAGATACGTGCTATGTGAGTTATAGAGATCTATATTCACGAAGATTACTTATGTTTTATGAGAAATGTATTTCATATTTTGAACGTAACATGTTGTTGAAATGTAAGTTGAGCTATCCAATGTATATGGATATTTAGTTATGATGTAAGACTTTGTATAGTCATTTTGTTGTAACGATTCATGATATAAGATTGAATCAAAGAGATGTAATGTAATGGTTGCGATTCAGGGCAAGAAAGAAGGAAATATACAAAAGTTTTAAATATTCCGCAATTTTATTAAGTTTAACATCGAATAATGATGTATTATTTAGAGGTTGAATGTAAGGTTAACGACCGAAGTCGGGATTTAAATTGTATAGATTTTGGGGTCATTTCAGTTGGTATCAAAGCTGTGGGTTATAAACCTTAGGTAGGAGTACCGTAGGCTATAACCTTAGAGAAGAGAGGTGAAGATAATGAAAGAATAAGTTCAAATAGAGTTTGAACAATAAGGGATTAAAACATGCGTGAAATGATTCAAAGAAGAATCTCGTAGAGTTATAAAGAATATGAATGTGGGGTTACCCAACCCCAATAATAAGGATGTAAGGTGATAATAAATAGACAATGTCAATAAAAAGAGAGTGATAAAGAAGTTAAGAATAGAGAGTATGGTGCAATTGTACTCTTTAGTAGTTGATGTATGGTATCTGGGCTAAACGATTCCTTCATAGAGCAGAGGTATATACGAACTAGTAACTCGGAACCTAGTTTGTTGGTTATTTGTGGGAAACCACTCAGCGTACCATATTGAAACTGTTAGAGACTTGATGTGTACCAAGTGTAGAAATAGATACGTATGATGAAAGTGTAGAACTCGAATGAAATTTTGAGCGATGTAACTGAAGTTTGGAATTCTTAAAGTAAGAATTGTTATATAAACAAGAAGATTAGAAGAAGAATCTTGAAGAGATATAAAGATAAGAAATGGGAGTTTCCTAACTCCAAAAGCCAAGATAACGAATAATGTTGTAAATGATGAAAAAAAGGAAAGAATGAGGATCGTAAAACAAAACGATCACGAGTTAAGAAAAGAATTTTAAGAGAGATGATTATAGAATAAGGTCACGACGTGATCTGTTTAAGTTATAAAAGAAAGATGGTTTGTAATGTTTGAATGATTATATCTTAATGCTATGAAGATAGTGTACTATGAAATAGTACGAGATAACTCATGAGGAGTTATAGATGATGTGATACGAGGAATTTGTATCGAGCAAAGAGCAAGTTAAGAGCAAGATAGAGTTACATGGGATTTCAATTGATGACTCCTGTGATGGCTGAGTTGTACAAACCTTTGTATGGGCGAGAGTTTTGTGCTTGCACTCAGTTTATCACATTGATAATCATTGAAATGTTTATGTCGCGCTATTTGCTATATGCCTGTTGAGAAGGTGATTCTTTTCTCATGTGTATAACAGATAGGTAGAGTATAGTTAGAGAATATTATAAGGTTAAGTGCAAGTTCTTAAAACTCATACTTATGGTAGGTTCGTGACTCATAATTATTTGGTATATTTTTGAACCCCTCAGCGAATGGACGCCTATGGTCTGACTAGGATAAGTTCTTAAACTCATATGATTGTGGCAAGTTCCTGAACTCATAACGTGTGGTAAGTTTGATGAACTAGGGTATAATTAAGTGTGAATGGAGTATTGAGGATGATAGGAATAGATAGACCTATTAAGCAATGGATCATTATAGAAAGTGGAGTTGATGGTGGAAGCATAAGTATTCTAAGTCTACTAGCTATGCTAGACTTTTGAAATTTATTGACTTCGTGCTGATGTTTACACTTTTATTTTCTTGAAAAATATTGGATCAAATGATGGAACCAATGAGTTTTAACAACAATACTGTTATTCGTATGTCTATGCTAATTGCTTCGGCTAGACAAAAATGATTTGCAATATATCAAAATATATTTTATATCATTAATGCATCATGTAACCTGGTGCAAAGATGATAAAAATGATAGAGTCATCAATAAAGTATTACCTAGTATTGGATGTGATCTAAGGATCGTCAGCCCACTATAGTATGATATAGTATGATAAAATCACCAAATGACGGAATCCTCAACGGACTGTAAATACAGTGCGGTATCATGACGTCCTAAAAAGATATTTGAGATTTCTTTAAGATATGAGAATACATATATATGTATAGATATGTATATTTCGATTGATGTTCGAATTGTTGTAGAGGTCTATGCTATTTGATTCAGCTAGACAAATATTAAAAGATGTTCATGAAATGCATGCGTTTCTTGAGAAGTTATGCCAAACCAAATTGTTTTGGTGCGGATTCAGATACTGAAAAGCTGAGATGAACAACCCTTTTATAGGGGATTACGCGGAGGCGTTGAGATGTTTGTGCACAATACATTGTACGAAGGGCTAATCACCCTAAGTACGAGGAGTCCCTATAGTCTTATGACTGTTAAAGTTTAAGTTGAAAGATTACTTATAACTATGGACATACGCATAGCGTTTAAATGTTTGTGCACAATACATCGTACGAAGGGCTTAACACCCTAAGTACGGGGGTCCTTATAGTCTTATGACTGTTAAAGTTGAGGTTGAAAGATTACTTGCAACTGTGGACATAGTTCGTGGTCTTATGACCCTCAGCATGATTTGGAATCTTTTAAATTCCTGAGTTATTCAAACTACTTCCCAATTATTGAACAATTGTGGAAGATTCTTGTTATTCTGCAAGATAGAAGTGAAAAAGGAAAATATTCCTTAGAAAGAAGTAAGTCGTAGAATGCAACACTGAATGATGAGTATGTTGAATAAGTGAGAAAAGAGATTTTGAAGTGAGAAGGATATGAATTATCAAAGAATAATGTGAAACTTTTAATAGAAAAGTTAATAATTATAGAATGATCTTTGTGGAAAGAAAGTGGTTATAGAAACCAATGAATGAATGAAGTAGTGACGTAAAATCTACTTTGATAGAATGAATGAATAAAAATTAATAAATAAAATTTTGAGGACGAAATTCTTAGAAGAAAGGGTGAATGTAATATCTCGAGTGTTTATGATAGCGATCCTTAGAACAGAAAATGAATGGGTTAAGATATATAATATTCAGAATATAATTGAGTTCAAGTGAAAGTTATGAAATGAAACATAGAATTTGTTAAAGTAATGAATGTAGTAGGAAATATAAAATCTATATTTAGATAAAATGATAAAAGATTACTCTGAGTTAATTGTTTAATTTCTATCTTCAATTATGGGGACAGAATCTTTGTAAGTAGGGAAGATTGTAACGAATGAGTGGTTTGAGTTGTGATTCTGAGGACATAATCCTTGTAAGGAGGGAATGATGTAACAATCAAGATTTTTAATTATAATATTTAAATATTTATTGAATTATATAAATATTTAATGGTTGGGTTTATCGTTGAATAAGTATTTGTTTAATTGATTTGATGTGATTTGATTATTTATTTGTTTAATAAATAATTAATGAGTTAAGGAAAGTAATTATTTTAAAATAGTAATCTAATTTAATTTAATAATTAAGTTAGAGAGTTTATAATGATTAAATAAATTATTATATTATACAATGAATTGTTATTAGAATTAATTAAATTAAGTATGAAAGCTTATTTAATTAAAAGTGTGACAAATAGCTATATTATAAGTGATTATTAAAATAAATTAAAGTGGTTTTAAATTATTTTGTCAAACAAAGCCCTACGGCTTTCGTTTTTTTTTTAATTTTGAATTTTAATAAATAAAATATGAATATAATATATATATTTGGTAACTGATAATTGAATAGGGGTATTTAGTAGGCGTCGGTTTTGTTTTAAACGGGCGTGCGTTGGTTTTATTTTTACTATACGCATATTGGTTATCAGTTTTACGCATTTGAATTATTTGCTAAACTGAGAGTAAGAAGGAGTTCTCAGAGAGTTTGACATAGAGTTGTCAGCGTTTGAGAAAGGCTGGTGAGGAAATTGTCTACTATTAATGTTGATTTCTTTAGCAACAATAAGGTATTTTTCCTATAATCTTATATGTTTCACATCGTGATGCTTAAGTCGTGTTCTTCTTTTTCACTGTAAATATAAAGTTTTTACAAAATTCTATAGTAGTAGTTAGATAACTGAACTATGGTGTTTTTATGGGTGTATGATGTTAGAAGTAGTGTTTAAACATGAAGGGTTATGTTAATTTTATTAAAAGAAAGGGAAATTGTTTCTCAGAGTATGTTCTTATACATGGATAATGACAGTAGCAAAATTCATGGTTGAGGTGTATACTAAATCTACTAGCTATGCTAGACTTTCGAAATAAATTGACTTTGTGCTGATGTTTACACTTTTATTTTCTTGAAAAACATTGGATCAAATGATGGAACCAATGAGTTTTAACAACAATACTGTTATTCGTATGTCTATGCTAATTACTTCGGCTAGACAAAAATGATTTGCAATATATCAAAATGTATTTTATATCATTAATGCATCATGTAACCTGGTGCAAAGATGATAAAAACGATGGAGTCATCAATGCAGTATTACCTAGTGTTGGATGTGATCTAAGGATCGTCAGCCCACTATGGTAGGATGTAGTATGATAAAGTCACCAAATGACGGAATCCTCAACAAACTGTAAATACAGTGCAGTATCATGACGTCATAAAAAGATTTTTGAGATTTCTTTAAGATATGAGAATACATATGTATGTATGTATGTATATGTATATTTCGGTTAATGTCCGAGTTATTGTAGAGGTCTATGCTATTTGATTCAGCTAGACAAATATTGAAAGATGTTCATGAAATTCAAGAGTTTCTTGAGAAGTTATGCCAAACCAAATTGTTTTGGTGCAGATTCAGATGTTGAAAAGCTGAGATGAACAACCCTATTATTAGGGGTTACGCTTAGTTAATACTTTGCGCTGAAATGTTTGTGCACAATACATGTACGAATGATTGATCCCCTAAATACCTTGAAGTCATTATAGTCGTATGACTATAAAAGTTAAAGTTGAAAGATTACTTATAACTGTGGACAAGGTTCGTGGTCATTAGACCCTCAGTTGAATGCTTGCACTCTAAATTCGGATATGAACAACTCTTTTATTAGAGGTTACACTTAGTTTATACTTTGCGCTGAAATGTTTGTGCACAATACATGTACAATAGGTTAATCACCTCGAGTACTTGCGGAGGGTGTTTTCAGTCTTTGTGATTGATAAACATTCTGCCAAAGAGGGTTTAAAGTGTGAAGAATCGGGGGTGAAGCACTATTAACCCTAAAGAATAGAGTTCATGGTCTTGTGACCCTCAGCATGATTTGGAATCTTTTATATTCTTGAGTTATTCATACTACTTCCCAATTATTGAACAATTATGGAAGATTCTTGTTATTCTGCAAGATGGAAGTGAAAAAGGAAAATATTCCTTAGAAAGAAGTAAGTCGTATAATGCGACACTGAATGATGAGTATGTTGAATAAGTGATAAAAGATATTTTGAAGTGAGAAGTAGATGAGTTATCAAAGAATAATGTGAAACTTTTAATAGAAAAGTTAATAATTATAGAATGATCTTTATGGAAAGAAAGTGGTTATAGAAACCAATAAATGAATGAAGTAGTGATGTAAAATCTACTTTGATAGAATGAATGAATAAAAATTAATAAATAAAATTTTGAGGACGAAATTCTTAGAAGAAATGGTGAATGTAATATCTAGAGTGTTTATGATAGCGATTCCCGAGTGTTTATGATAACGATCCTTAGAAAAGGAAATGAATGGGTCAGAAGATATATAATACTCAAAATATAATTGAGTTCAAATGAATGTTATGAAATGAAACCAAGAATTTATTAGGTAATGAATGTAGCAGGAAATATAAAATCTATAATTAGATAAAATGATGAAAGATTTCTCTGAGTTATTTGTGTAATTTGTGTCTTCGATTCTGGGGACAGAATCTTTGTAAGTAGGGAAGATTGTAACGAATGAGTGGCTTGAGTTGTGATTCTGAGGACAGAATCCTTGTAAGGAGGGAATAATATAACAATCCAGATTTTTATTATAATATTTAAATATTTATTGAATTATATAAATATTTAATGGATGTGTTTATTGTTGAATAAATATTTGTTTAATTGATTTGATGTGATTTGATTATTTATTTATTTAATAAATAATTAATGAGTTAAGAAAAGTAATTATTTTGAAATAGTAATCTAATTTAATTTAATAATTAAGTTAGAGAATTTATAATGATTAAATAAATTATTATATTATGCAATGAATTGTTATTAGAATAAATTAAATTAAGTATGAAAACTTAATTAATTAGAAGTGTGACAAATAACTATATTATAAGTGGTTATTGAAATAAATTAAAGTAGTTGTAATTTATTTTGCCAAACAAGGCTTAAATATATTAAGTCTTTAAATTTAAATAATTTTGCCAAACAAAGCACTATAGCTTTTGGATTTTTAAATTTTATTTATTAGTATATAAATTAAATTAAACAAAATATAAATATATATATATATATATTATTTTGGTAACTGATAATTTATTAGTATATTAAGTATACCGTCGGTTTAGGCGTTTTAAAAATCGTACGTTGTTTGTGTTTTTATTTTACGTATATTCTATTTGGCTAAAGCCTAAGTAAGAAAAGAGAAGAAGTTTTGTCAGAGAAAGGAATTGTTCAGAAAGGTTTGAGAGAGTCTGAGAAAGAGAAGCAACAAGAGCTGAGTTCTTTAAGTTATTATTAGAGTTTAACACGAATTTCTTAACAACAAAAGGTATGTATTATAATCTTAACTAGAGGTGGCAAACGGGCGGGCGGGCGCGGGCCGGGCCAGGCCATGGCGGGGCGGGGCTAAAACGGGCCGGGCCAAAAAGGCCCAGATTTTCACGGGCCAAAAAAATTAAGTCCATAGCCCGCGGGCTCACGGGCGGGGCGGGCCGGCCCGCGGGCCGAAGGTGGTTTATGCCTATTTTTTGGTACTTTTTGAGCCCGCAAAGCCCGCGGGCGGGCCGGGCCGGGCCTTGAACGGGCCGGGCCTAAAAGGCCCGGGTTTTTATGGGCCAAAAAAATGCGGCCCAAAGCCTGTTTTTTGGCGGGCGGGCCGGCCCGGCCAGGCCCGCGGGCTTTGGGCCCATTTGCCAGGTCTAATCTTAACATATATCTTTTATAGTATAATTCCTTAGTCTCTGTGTTTTTGAAATTCACTTTGTTTTATAGTATAAAGTTCGGTAATTCATATATTATAGTTGAGTATGAAATTATGAAGTTGTAATAGTATAAATATCCTATATATACATATAGGTGATTGTATGAAGAGGATATACATGTACGTGATTATGTGAATTAAGATCAAAAAAAAGAAAGAAATGAGTTTTTACAGTAAAAAGATATGAGTATGAACATGTTTTATAGGATAACAAAATTAGTAATTGATTGTATTCTAATTGTAGAATTGAAAGTCGGGTATGTTAATTTGATATGAACTACAAAGAATTGTAGTTTAAAAGTAATCAAATTAGTGGTTATTAGAGATTACAGTGTTCACTGTGTTTAACAAATGTCAAATATGGAGTTTTGTTTTAAAATAAGGTTTTCAAGGAATTTAGTTTTCTGTGATTATTGTTTAGTAATTTAAACTAGTATATGCATGTTGGGTAGTGTGTATATGTGTAATTTATATAAGTTATGCATGTTAATTGGGGTTAATTACTGTTAAAAATAAAGACAGTAGCTTTGTTATGTTCTTCGTGGTTGGGTTCTGCAAGTTTCGGCGCCCTGGCGCCAAAATTTGAGCCCCAGCGCCAAAAATCGCGCCCCGGCGCCAAAATTCACCCCCCAGCGCCAAAAGTTGGTGCCCCAGCACTGAAATTCGCGCCCCAGCACCAATCTCAGGCCCCGTCGCCACTGTATAGCCTAGTCCTCACGCCCCAGTGCCGGATTTGTAGTCTGACTTAGACAATTTTGACCTCCTGTAGTAAAATAGCCATAACTTCCTCATACGAACTCCGATTGAGGTGATTCAAGATGATCTGGAATGAGGACGAGTAGACCTACAACTTTTGTTCTTTAAATTTTTCAATTTGAGGTAATTAGAATGGGTCAAAATGGTCATCTTTAGGACTGTTGTGTTTTCGGAGGCAATCGGAGGCCATCGGGCATGCACATATGCATGTGTAGTGCTCTTGACCATAAAAGATGATGTCTTAAGTTATAAAACATGAATATTAGTAATTATAATGATGCTTAACATTAATACATGATGTATTAGATGAGTTATAGAAGCATAGTAAGCATACACAAGAGAGGCAAATCGGGCGTGTGACGAATGAACGTCGAAACACCGTGCCAAGTATTAATGAACTTAAAAAGTGTTTCAATTCAATTGAAATGGATATTATAAGATATGGAATGGGTTTAATATAAAATCAATAAGTAGTCCTAGCAAGACTTAAGCACTTAAACTTCGAGTTTGACTAAGAAGAAATATAGTGAGTCATAAGTCGAAAAGTTAACACAATCTAATTGACCATTGTGTGCTAATTAATAGGAAAGATTATAAGATGTGGAGTAGAGTTTACATTACAATTACTATGTGTTGTTATGTGACTAATAGTTGATGTGTATGATTATATAATTGTGTAGGACACGTGAAGTGCAGATAACTATAAGCTGTTAAGCTATTATTGGTAAACAACGATCAAGGCAAGTCTTTCGGTTCCTATTTTCTATGTGGACTTGATGAACTGTTTTAAATTACATGATATGTTATACATGTTGAAATCGTGAAATGTTAAAGTCAATTTATGACTGTATTATTTTGGTTAAATAAGGAGGATTGAGTAAGGAACTCAATCTTTATATTTGCTATGTGAATTAAAAGCATGTATGCCATGTTACTTTAATTATTATGATATGTATGTTTAGCATGTTATTATGTACTATGTGATGCATGAAAACTATTAAACTTTGCTGGGCTGTCGAGCTCACTCTTGTAAATAACCACTTTTGCAGGTCAAGATTTTAAGGTAAAGATACATGCTATGTGAGTTATAGAGAACTATATTCACGAAGATTACTTATGTTTTATGAGAAATGTATTTCATATTTTGAACGTAACATGTTGTTGAAATGTAAGTTGAGCTATCCAATGTATATGGATATTTAGTTATGATGTAAGACTTTGTATAGTCATTTTGTTGTAACTATTCATGATATAAAATTGAATCAAAGAGATGTAATGTAATGGTTGCGATTCAGGGCAAGAAAGAAGGAAATGTATAAAAGTTTTAAATATTCCACAATTTTATTAAGTTTAACATCGAATAATGATGTATTATTTAGAGGTTGAATGTATGGTTAACGACCGAAGTCTGGATTTAAATTGTATATATTTTGGGGTCGTTACAGCAACCCAAGTCAGTAACCAAAGTACATAGCTTTTTGGGCTTAGTTGGTTATTATCGGATATTCATAGAAGGATTTTCTCGAATCGCTACTCCATTAACTCAGCTTAATCGAAAAGATACAAAATTTGGATGGAGCGAGGAATGTAAGAAGAGTTTTCAAGAACTCAAGATGAGACTTATTTTAGCACCTGTTCTGACAATACCATCAGGTTCGGAGGGATTTTTCATCTACAGTGATGCTTCAGGCAGAGGTTTATGACGTGTTCTCATGCAACATGGGAAAGTCATAGCCTATGCCTCACGACAATTAAAAGAATATGAGAGGAATTATCGTACTCATGATCTAGAGTTGGCATCAGTCGTTTTTGCGCTAAAGGTATGGAGACATTACATGTATAAGGAGAAAGTGGAGATCTATACAGATTATAAAAGCCTCAAATACTTCTTCACCCAAAACGAACTCAACATGCGACAACGACGTTAGCTCGAGCTGTTGAAAGATTACGATCATAACATTCAATACCATCCTGGAACAGCAAACGTGGTAGCTGACGCGTTGAGTAGAAGATCATATGCGGGTACGAGTGCGATATTGTCAACGCAAAGGCCCATTTTATATGACTTACAAAGGATGGGGATAGAGTTAAAGACTCCAGGAACCCACGTGATGATGTCAAATATACAAGTAGAACCTACTTTAATTGATAAAGTTAAAGCTGCTCAAACTACGGAGCTGGAGCTGATGCGTATGAAGAATAAAGTTCAAGAAGGTGCTATTCCAAAAGCAAGAGTTGATGAAGAAGGAATACTTCGAGTCAACTCTAGACTTTGTGTTCCAAACTACTCTGATTTGAAGTATAAAACCATGATGGAGGCACACAACACACCGTTTGCAATCCATCTTCGAAGTACCAAAATATATCGTGATCTTCGACATACATTTTGGTGGACTTTTATCCGTCACATACATTCTCAAATCTCAGGTTCTAATACCTTATAACCTCGTTCATTACAAATAATGATAATTATATTATTCTTAACATCTTACAAGAGTGACTTTTATCCGTCACCAAGGATACATAACAATTCATTAAACTAAACTATAGTTCAATTAAACAATTCTACATTATAAGTCTTGGCTTGATCTTCACGCTCATTCACATACTGAATGACACTTCATCTGGATACCAGTCACCTTGATCTTTATAGGATCCTTATGTTCTTTCTAACACCGTTCGCTGAAAATGTTTTTATTTAAAGCAAGTGTGAGCATTCAATTGCTCAGCAAGTCATAATAGTTGAATAAACAACTTCAAGAATTTAAATATTTTCAGTGAACGATGTTAGAAAGAACTTAAAGATCCTTTAAAGATCAAGCTGATAGGTGTGACACCCCCCAAAATAGGTACACACAACCCATTCTGAGTCGCCAGATACATGGTACAGAATCAAATACAAACTTCTTTTATACAATACGACAAAAGCGTAGCTAAGAGTTTTTACACGAATATTGTCTTCTAGACAGTATTCAAACTCAAATGGAGTCCTCATTACATTTATTATCACTATTTCATAGAATAGTGAGGACTACTATAGCTACCATCTCGGACCATTACTCCGTTCCCCAACTATAAACTTCCTCATATAACTGTCATGCAAAATATGATATCACATATGTTGTGGATACCAACTGTGACTCTCATCCCTTTACTTGGATATCACCTCACAATGATACCTTACAATGGTACCTTACATAAAGGTACAATCAATAACTATTTAGAAATTAAAATCTTTGGAAAATGCTCAAGGAAAGCTTCATATATGGGAAGCCATGCATCTAAGTTATAATAGATATCATATGACTCGAGAATTATCCTTGGTTGACCCAATAGACCCCAAAGAAAAACGAGAAGATTACAATTATGTTCTTTATAATGGTGAGTATTCTCTTGCCATATAAATATCTTCATGGTCTTCAATTGAGAATTATATTTCAACCAAACTCCAAGATTATATAGGTAGTGCTCGTAGATATAATCATCAAGTGGATGTGCACAACCCTGTCTTATGATAACACGAAGTCGTAGGTCATTTGACATCTTGTATGATAGTGACAAAATACCCTTCCAAAGTTGGGTTCACCTCACCCTATTCGGTTCACCAAAATCAACGGTTAAATGACGTATAAAAATACGACACACTTATCTAAAATTCTCAATAAAATTATTTCCATACTATTTTAGGGAAACTTCAATAGCTATCGACCACCATTCTATTCCCCTGTTACCTTCGCTCGACCCAGCTAAACTCTTATTACCTGAAAGAAATTGTGAAACAAAAGGGTGAGCACAACTAACCTAGTAAAGAATATCACGACTAAAAATAATTAAATTATCAATAGCCTTCATCAGTAATGAATCAGAGATTTAGAACATATGGTAGATGATAAAACTTTTCAACCATAGTTACAGCGGAATGAGCAATCCATTAGAAGAGTCAAATAGACCCTAAAGTCTATTATCTTCTCTATGTTAAACAATGTTTTAACCCTGTAACATCAATCAATAGTTCCTGTCCACAATCATGCGAATAACTCATAATCATAATTGTAGTTCTAAATTCCTCTTCTCATCCAGGACGAAGATACTTGTCTTTACCTGAAACATCAAAGATCATGGTTATATCAAATAACAGTTCATGTTCATAATCATACTACTAAACTCATCTTTGCACTACGAGCCAAAGATATTCATTAACAGTTCATCTTTGCACCACAGTCCAAAGATATTTAACAACAGGTCATCTTTACAATACTGGTGTGACGCTCCCAAAATAGGTATACATCACCTATTCTGAGTCGCCAAATACATGGTATAGAATACAAATACAATCTTTAATATACCACAAGAGAGCTGTGAGTTTCAATACAAATACTGTCTTCTAGACAATATCCACTCTCAGAATAAGTCCTCATTACATTTATTGTCACACTATTTAACAGAATAGTGAGGACTACTAATACTATCATCTGATTAATCACTCCGTTCCCCGACTCGTTCCAGCTATATTATCATTTCCTGAAGAGAACAGTGAAAGAAATGGTGAGCTCAACTAGCCCAGTAAGAAATATTATGATTAAGATAACACATAATAAATTATCATTAGTCTTCAACAATGTTAAACTGATAAAATACAATAGACATCAAGTTTAACTGCAGCGGAACCAGCAATCCATTAAAAGAGTCAAGTAGAGAATAAAATCTACTATCTTTTATGATTTAAAAGGTTTTTCATGGCTTTTATCCCTGGGACTCAGTGTAATAAATAATCCACATCATCAAATCACCCCTGCACTACGGTCAAGGATATTCTTTAGTATCACGACCACGGATTATCCATGCACTACAGCTAAAGATAATCATGTTTTCATCAACGGTTCTGATCATGCCATAAAATAATTCATCTTTGCACTACGGCCAAAGAAAATCCATAGCCATAATCATACCAAAAACTGTCCATCAATGCACTACGGGCCAATGAGGACTTTTTCTACATCATTTGTAACATTACGATCATGATTACACCGAATAATCCCTGGTCATAATCATACCAAGTCCATTTATGTACTACAGGCCATAGATGACTTTCAACAAAATATAAACATGAGGATGATGACAATGATATAAGAATTCAATAAAACAAGTTTAAGAATTAATTTATCTAGGAATTGTCAACGTGATACTGCTTTGTAGAGTAAAATTCAAGAATGCTCAGAAGAATATTTCCATGAAAAGATACTAGATGAAGCGTAAATATCAAGGATATTTCACTAATTTCATGGAGTATATAAGTCAAAACTTTAACCAACTGAGTATAATAAAGAATGGAATAACAAAAGAAATCACCATGCATGCGATAGACCGCACAGACAGGTTATTCCAACAGAAATAAAAATAGTGGAACCAGGTCATGCGTAAATGCACCGCATGATATTCCGACAGAATTATAAATAATGGAACCAGGTCTAGCGTAAACGCACAGACAGGATATTCCTATAGAATAATAAATAATAGAACCAGGTCCGGCGTAAAGCACATACAAGATATTCCGACAGAATAATAAATAATGGAACAAGGTCCAGCGTAAAGCACAGACATGATATTTCGATAGAATAATAAATAATAGAACCAGGTCCGGCGTAAAGTACAGACAGGATATTCTGACAGAATAATAAATAATGGAACCAGGTCCGGCGTAAAGCACATACATGATGTTCCAACAGAATAATAAAAATGTAATAATAGAAGAATTTCACCAAGTATAGCGTAGCCCGCATATACAGGTTATTCCAACAGAATAATAAATAATGGAATAACAGAAGTTCTCTTCATGAATAAGAAAGAAAGAATACCCTTTACCAGTACAACAAATAATATCCCTTACTGTAAAAGAAACTTGATATCGGAGTAGTGAAGTAACAGAATACTTTTCTTCTCTCTCCCTATAATTTTTCTCTCTAGAGTTTCAGTGAATTCGTAAGAAAATAATGAAGGAAAGAGCTTCTATTTATAGAAAAATTGACTGCATAGTAACTAACTCATGAACGGTCTATATTGATTTACTTTAATTTGGCGGTCCATATTTAATGCAAAAATTTTTAAATAAAATATAATATATTCTACTTATAATCTAATAAAACGAATAACTTTATAAAAGATTTTACTATGCAAACACTATGCAGGCACTATGCAAATACTATGCAGGCACTATGCAAACACTATGCATAATAGAATATAATATATTCTAATTATTGTCAAATAAAACAGATAACTTTATAAAAGTATTCTGTTTTATATACAAAGATTTTACTATTAGCCTAATAAAACGAATAACTTTATAAAAGTATTATGTTTTTTATAAAAAGCTTTTCTGTTTTATTACATTAATAATACCAATAAAACAAAACTGAGTGACTAATGACGTAAGCCTCAATAATCAATACCGTATGCTACTATGCAACCACACGCATTACTGTATTTTTACTACTGAGTAGTTCAACAGTATTAACGGTAAAACTTTTGCCGTTATTTTCATAAAATATTTTTGTTATTTTCTCAATCTGATAATAATTCCGTTGTGGGGTCCACCAATAATTGTGTCGTCGTACGAATATTCTCCGACAAAAATAATATTCCCCGACCAATCGAATATAATACAACAACTTGCATACTTTGCAAAATTTATAAATACTACCCACAACTATAACATTATCTCAAATTCACACCATAATATTTAAAATAATATTTCGAAAAAATTATATCTTTATTCATAAAATCTGGGGTTTCACAATCTCTCTTCCTTATGAAATTTTGCCCTCGAAATTTACGTACGTACCTGGTATGCCGAACAGATGAGGACACTTCATCAGATTCTAACTCTTGAGGTATAACCTTTGTGTGTTGAATACATTCCAGGATTTTAACAGGTACATCTTCATACGTTAAATTATCCGCTATCTCGTTCGGTTCTAAATCAATAATGTGGTTCGGGTCGTCCACATATTTACGTAACATCAATACATTTAAAATTTTATGAACACGCGACATACTTGGCGGTAAAATGAGTCTATAAGCCACAGTTCGTACTCGATCGAGGATTTCAAATGGGTCAATTAAATCGAGGGTTGAGATTTTCTCTCTTCATCGATTCTTGCTTCTAGAATAACGCCCTCTTGAACCTTCTTCTTCATATTCATCAGCTTTGAGTATGTAGCTTGAGCGGTTTTAACTTTATCGATTACAGTCGATTCTAATCATATATTCGTTATCTTCATGTGGGTTCGTATATTCGCACTTATAACCGCATACGATCTTCTACTCAACGCGTCAGCTATCACGTTCGCACTTCCACGAAGATATTGAATGGTACGATAGTAATCTTCAACAGCTCGAGCCAACATCTTTGGCGTATAATACGTTTGTTTTAGTTGAAGAAATATTTGAGGGTTTAAGAAATGGGTTTTGTACTGGGGTCAATACAAAATTCGATTTCACGCTATGGGGTAGGCTAAGAAGTCTTCAAGAATACGTCAGGAACTTTATTAATAATAGAAATATCGTTAAAAACTGTGACCCTCATCCAAGACTTGGATAGCACGTCACATTGATACCTATCAACTTGCCATCGTCATTCACGACGTCGCCTACAGAAAATCTGGCTTCGGTGCATTTCACACAAGAAAGTTAACAACGAAAGGACCGGGGCTCTTTACTTATGGCTTGAAATGATAATGATTGACTTTAGTGGTTTGGTTGCTTGAATTCGCATAACAGGTTGGTTAGGAGTATGAAAGTTAACAACCTTACGAAAAGCATGATGAGTAATTAACCAATCGTTTCCAAAAATCACATCAAAGACAAGTATTTTCAAAGATATAAGATCGACAGGTAACGTGAAAGTGTTGATTTGAACAAGATTTATAAATAGTGGAGGTAACGAAGGTTTCTCCCAACTGAGTTTAAACAGATATATCAAAGTCTAACTTCTCCAAAGTTAACTTCAAACATTGAACACAACTAGGTGAAATAAAAGAGTGAATAGAACTAGTATCTAACACGGTATAGACTTCACAAGAGTTTATGACTAAAATACCCGTGATAATTTTATTTAGGTTCCTTGTCACGAAAAAAACGCTCTCTTAAACTACCGGCTTTGACTTTTCTGGGACGACCTTTGGTGCCTCCATCCTAGCTGAACTTGTCTTCGGTGAATGACAAAATCGGGCTAAGTGACCTTCTCTTCCACAATTATAACATGCTTTGGACGACATCGCACAGTTTGGACTGATGTGTCCCTCCCATTCGCATTTGAAGCATATGATAGGTGGTCGTTCTTCTTCCTTTGAAATGGGTGCTGGTGCCGACGTCTTCACGTCATTGTTGAACCTTCTCTTCTTAAAATATCCATTCTTATTGTTTTGGCCATGATTACCACCGAAGTGGTTACCATTTCTGGCATATTGATTCCCTCCATGCTTATTGTCACCTCTTTGATGACTGTTATCACCGGTATTATCATTTTGTCGGCTGCTCTCTTTTGGTTGGACTGACTCGTTATCGCGCTCCAATAACTGAGCCCTATTAACAACATCTGAATACAAACACAGTTTATGAGAGATAAGATATTGACGTATCTCAGGTTTCAAACCTCTTAGAAACATTTGCGTCATTCTCTCCTCATTATCAACCAAATGGGACTCAAATCAGGATAACTCGGCAAACTTGGCTTCGTATTGCGACACGGTCATGTTGTTTTGCTCCAACTTGATAAATTCTACCTCCTTCATGTGACGAATACTTTTGGGAAAGTACTTGTCATTGAACAGCTCTTGGAACTTCTCCCAAGACATCTTGAGTGCGTCAGGCTAGGTATGTTTTACAGATTCCCACCAGTGATCTTCCTCTTCACGCAACATAAAGGTGGCAAAGGGAACCTTTTGCTCCTCAGAGCATCCCAAGACATCAAATATATTGGTGATCTGCTTTAACCATGTCTCTGCCTTAAGTGGTTCTGGCTTTCCCCAAAACTCCGGTGGTCCCAGCTCTTTGAACTGCTTAGCGGTGACCAACCATGGGTTGCCATTATTTTTACCTGCATTATGAACAGGAGCCGCATTCGCCTGATGTTGCATGAATTCTAAAAAACTACTAAACTTACCGTCGTTCGTTTATTGATCAGTGTTGTTGTTTACAGGAGGATTATTGCCATCCTGTTGCACATTGTCCTGATTATTGATTCGTGGAGACTCAACGGTCTCCTGTGCTCCATTGCTTATCTCAACATTTTCAGATGCCATTTTCAAATACTGCAACAAAACAAGGGTTAATTAATATATCGCATATTATCCCTATACTTTGACCGACCAATTAAATACCAAATAAACTTAGGTAGGTCATACTAGCGAAGAAATTCCCCGTCTCTCCCCTCCTAGTTCTTATCTCACATCTCAGTCAGGGATCATATCCCTAAGCTTTGATACCAAATGTGATGCCCCCAAAATAGGTATACATCACCTATTCTGAGTCGCCAAATACATGGTATAAAATACAAATACAATCTTTAATATACCACAAGAGAGCTGTGAGTTTCAATACAAATATTATCTTCTAGACAATATCCACTCTCAGAATAAGTCCTCATTATATTTATTGTCACACTATTTAACATAATAGTGTGGACTACTAATAATATCATCTGATCCATCACTCCGTTCCCCGACTCGTCCAGCTATATTCTTATTTCCTGAAGAGAACAGCGAAAGAAAGGGTGAGCTCAACTAGCCCAGTAAGAAATATTATGACTAAGATAATGCAGAATAAATTATCATTAGTCTTCAACAATGTTAAACGTATAAAATACAATAGACATCAAGTTTAACTGCAGCGGAACCAGCAATCCATTAAAAGAGTCAAGTAGAGAATAAAATATACTATCTTTTATGATTTAAAAGGTTTTTCATGACTTTTATCACTGGGACTCAGGTTAATAAATAATCCACATCATCGAATCACCCCTGCACTACGGCCAAGGATATTCTTTAGTATCACGACCACGAATTATCCATGCACTACGGCTAAAGATAATCATGTTTTCATCAACGGTTCTGATCATGCCATAAAATAATTCATCTTTGCACTACGGCCAAAGAAAATCCATAGCCATAATCATACCAAAAACTGTACATCAATGCACTACGGGCCAATGAGGACTTTTTCCACATCATTTGTAACATTACGGTCATGATTACACCGAATAATCCCTGGTCATAATCATACCAAGTCCATCTATGCACTACAGGCCATAGATGACTTTCAACAAAATATAAACATGAGGATGATGACAATGATATAATAATTCAATAAAACAAGTTCACGAATTAATTTATCTAGGAACTGATAACGTCCAAATTGTCAACATGATACTGCTTTGTAAAGTAAAATTCAAGAATGCTCAGAAGAATATTTCCATGAAAAGATACTGTATGAAGCGTAAATATTAAGGATATTCCACTAATTTCATGCAGTATATAAGTCAAAACTTTAACCAACTAAGTATAATAAAGAATGGAATAACGAAAGAAATCACCATGCATGCGATAAACAGCACAGACAGGTTATTCCAACAAAAAAAATAGTGGAACCAGGTCATGCGTAAATGCACCGACAGGATATTCCGATAGAATAATAAATAATGGAACCAGGTCCGGTGTAAACGTACAGACAGGATATTCCGACAGAATAATAAATAATAGAACCAGGTCTGGCGTAAAGCACAGACAGGATATTTTAACATAATAATAAATAATGGAACCAGGTTCGGCGTAAAACATAGACATGATGTTCCAACAGAATAATAAAAATGTAATAATAAAAGAATTTCACCAAGTATAGGGTAGCCCGCGTATACAGGTTATTCCAACAGAATAATAAATAATGAAATAACAGAAGTTCTCTTCATGAATAAGAAAGAAAGAATACCCTTTACGAGTACAACAAATAATATCCATTGCCGTAAAAGAAACTTGATATCGGAGTAATGAAGTAGTAGAATACTTTTTTTCTCTCTCTCTATAATTTCTCTCTCTAGAGTTTCAGTGAATTCGTAAGAAAATAATGAAGGAATGAGTTTCTATTTATAGAAAAATGGACTGCATGGTAACTAACTCATGAACGGTCTAGATTGATTAACTTTAATCTAACGGTCCATATTTAAAGCAAAATATTTTAAATAAAATATAATATATTCTATTTATAATCTAATAAAACGAATAACTTTATAAAAGATTTTACTATACAAACACTATGCAGGCACTATGCATAATAAAATATAATATATTCAAATTATTGTTTAATAAAATAGATAACTTTATAAAAGTATTATGTTTTATATAAAAAGATTTTACTATTAGCCTAATAAAACGAATAACTTTATAAAAGTATTCTATTTTATATAAAAAGTTTTTCTGTTTTATTACATTAATAATATCAATAAAACAAAACTGAGTGACTAATCACGTAAGCCTCAATAATCAATATCGTATGTTACTATGCAACCACACGCATTACTGTACTTTTACTACCGAGTAGTTCAACAATATTAACGGTTAAACTTCTGCCGCTATTTTTATAAAATATTTTTGTTATTTTCTCAATCCGACAATAATTCCGTTGTGGGGTCCACCAATAATTATGACGTCGTACGAATATTCCCCGACAAAAATAATATTCCCAGACCAATCGAATATAATACAACAACTTGCATACTTTCAAAAATTTAGAAATACTACCCACAACTATAACATTATCTCAAATTCACACCATAATATTTAAAAAAATATTTCGAAAAAATTAAATATTTATTCATAAAATTTGGGGTTTCACAACTGGCCAAAGATATTCAACAACAGGTCATCTTTGCACTACGGGCCAAAGATATTCATATGTCAACAACATATATAATCATTTCAGAATTTATATAAACAATAATTATAACCATGTTAATCAATTCACATTTCCACTTAAGCTAAAGATATATAATTATAAATTCAATGATCATGATCATACCAGTCAAAAATCCATCTTTGCACTACTTGCCAAAAAGAACCCATAGTCACGATCATACCAATAATCTACCCATATTTACACTCAAGTGAAAGAAAAATTTCAACATCAGGGTTATAAATATGTTATATATGATAATAAAAACAATATAGTCAAAACATGAATTTAATTTCAAGAGTAGAATTCATAAATTAATAATAATTTGGTCAGAAAAAGAAACCAATTTTGTCATGAATAGTACCCCGTGAATAGTAACTCATTAATAGTAACTCATGAATAGTATTTCGTATTCGTAAATAGTACCGTATACGTTAGTAGTGCTGTATACGTGAATAGTAACCCGTGAATAGTACTCATAAAAGGAAAATACAAAAGAAAACGATATTTCATGACGAATACAAAAGAAATGATATCTCATACGAGTATAAAAGAATATACGAAATTGCAAATGAATTTTCACCCGTCATGCGGTAATCCATGTAGACAGATCATTTCCACAATTTAATGAAGAATGAATATGGAGGGTCATTCACCATGCATGCGGCAGTCCACGTAGACAGGTTACTGCCGCAAATTAATAAAGAATAGAATATCATTCATTCACCATGCATGCGGTAGTCCGCGTAGACAGGTTACTCCCGCAGATTAATAAAGAATGAATGACAACTCTTATGAGTATTGAAAGAAAATAACTCTCTTCAAGAATACGAAAGAAATAATACCCATCACCATACGAAAAATAACATCCCTTACAATATAACAAATAATATCCCTTACTAAAACAATAAATAATATCCATTACGAATATAAAATAAATAACACCCCTTATGAATACAACAAATAATATCCCTTACGAATATAAAATAAATAACACCCCTTACTAATACAACAAATAATATCCCTTACAAATATAAAATAAATAACACCCCTTACCATACGAAACTAACATCCCTTACGAATACAAAATAAATAGCACCCCTTAGGAATAAGAAATAAATAACATCCCTTACGAATAAGAAATAAATAATATCCCTTACGAATAAGAAATAAATAACATCCCTTACGAATACAAAATAAATAACACCCCTTACGAATAAGAAATAAATAACATCCCTTACGAATAAGAAATAAATAGCATCCCTTACCTTAATAAAATTTTGGAGACTGCATTAGTGTAATAGCAGAATACTCTTCTTCTTTCTCTCTATAGTTACTCTCTAGAATTTTAGTGAATTCATAACAAATAATGAAGAATTGAGCTTCTATTTATAGGCAAAAGGAATGAATAGTAACTAATTCATGAACGGCCCAGATTAATTTACTTTTAAACGGACGGTTCATAATGGTTTACTATTAAAACTTAAAGCAACGGTCCATACTTATTTACTATTAAAACTTTAAACTAGTGATCCATATTGATTTACTATTATAACTTTTCATCAGCGGTCCATATTGATTTACTATTATATCTTCAACCAACGGCCTGAAAAAGTATCACATCTCCTCTTGGAATAATAAGCCAAACTTATAACAAACACCTCATAACAAACCCCTCTATTTATATCAAAAATTGAATAAATATTTATAACAAATCACTTATCTTTAATCAACACATTTTTAATCTATTAACAATTATTCATCATTAATCTTATAACTAACAATATTTAACAACCAGATCATTCCCAAAAAAGAGGGGGCTTTTCGATTAGGATTTCTCCCTATTGGTGCGCAATTAGGTGACCAAACCCCTTTTCTCGACAGAACTTTCTAGACATCGTCAATAATGCAAATAATAATATGAATAACATTGTCGTCTGAATTATTGATTTAATAATATAAAATATTGTGCAGATGATACTGTAACAATAATTGAATCCATAATATGAGATATATTATGCAGCAATTACTGTAGCAATAATTGAGTATAACTGAGTGACTTCTCACTTAAGCATCAATAATCAAAGATACTATACAATACCGTGTGCTACTATGCAACCACGTGTATTACTGTACTTTTTCCACTAGGTATTTCAACAGTTTAATGGTAAAAACTTTCGCCGTTATTTTTTGTAAAAAGTTATTTTTCTCATTTTCTAACTCCGACAGTTATTCCATTGTGGGGTCCACCAATGATGGTGTCGTTGTACAAATATTCTCCGACAAAAAGAATATTTCCCGATCAAACGAATATTTCCTGACACAACGAATATTTTATAACAACTTGCTTACTTTGCAAAATTTTCAAATATCATCCTTAATTTTAAACTTTTATCAATTTAACTATTTACCAAAATAGAAAAATTGAATACTTTTATTTCATAAAATTCGGGGTCTTACAATCTCCCCTCCTTATGAAATTTCGTCCTCAAAATTTACGTACCTGGTATTTCGAAGAGTTGAAAATACCTTACTTTCATTTCAGATTCCATCTTCCTGTCATCCTGATTTCTCCATTGCTCATCTCCTGTATTTCAGATATCATTCTAGAATACAGCTTCAAAACAAGGGTTAATTAATATATCACAATTTTGTCAATTTATCAATTAAGAAATTTCAACTTAGGTAAGTCACACACTAGTGAAGTATATTACTCGTATATCCCCTTCTAGTTCTAGACTCAGATCTCCGCTAGCGACCATATCCCTAAGCTTTGATACCATTTGTGACGCCCCCCCCCCAAAATAGGTCCATACAACCCATTCTGAGTCTCTAGATACACGGTACAGAATCAAATACAAACTTCTTTTATACAATATGACAAAAGGGTAGCTGAGAGTTTTTACATGAATATTGTCTTCTAGACAGTATTCAAACTCAAATGGAGTCCTCATTATATTTATTATCACTATTTCATAGAATAGTGAGGACTACTATAGCCACCATCTCGGACCATCACTCTGTTCCCCGACTATAAACTTCCTCATACAACTGTCGTGCAAAATACGATAACACATATGTTGTGGATACCAACTGTGACTCTCATCCCTTTAATTGGATAGCTGTAATAACCCGAAGAATTCGGATTGTTCAGAATTTAAGTTTAAAGAATTAGTTATTAATAAAATAAATTTTTATTAATACTCTTCTGTGCTATGTGTTTATTAATCATTCTAGAACCTAAGATGATTATAAGTCGAGAGTATTTTGGCTATGAGCTAGATTGAACGAATAAGAATTTTCAAGACAAAAATAAAAATTTTCCGGGAACAAAAATATTTTTGGGGGAAAAGACGAAATAGGCACTATTTATCAGTTTCTGCTCGGAGATTTATTTTGAAATTTTGAGAAATTAATGATTACGTATAATTTTGAGACGTGATGGAATATTCAATAATATTTCTATTATCGTACGAAAGATATACGAAGAGAATACGAGAATACGAGAATGGAATGCGTAGAATACGATTAGTCTTAATGGACTTTGAGTTCATGGACTTTGTAGAATCCAATTGGACTTGGATTACGTCAAGCCTAATGCTTGGTGAAATTAATCCCAAGATAGGCCCAATAAGAATTAAGGTTAAGGCCCAAACCAAGAAAAGAAACCGCGAATCGAACCGATGGGTGAACGGATGGATAAGAACCATTGGAGCAACCCATGGGATGACCCATGGGCATGTGGGCCGACCACTTGGCCACCAAGTAAGGGTGGAGGCCATGTTTACTTGGTGGCTAAGTGTTAGAGGAGGTGGGAAAAGTAAGGAGGTGGGGGCGAAATGACCAATTTGCCCTAAGCTTTGATTTTCTATAAATAGGAAACTAGATTTCATTATGTTGAGCTTTTGAAAATCCTACACCATAGAGAGAGAGAGCTTGAGAGCTTGGAGAAGAAGAATAAGGAAGAGCTTGAGCATGAATGCTCGGATCAAAAGTGATCGTGAAATAGAAAAGCTTGCAAATCACCTGCTTTGTATAGCGAAAGGAGATTAAAAAAGAACGGTAATCCGAACCGTAGTTTCTTCTAATATTTTCTTTAAGTTTAATATGTTTAAAAACATAACTTAATGAGAATAAGGAGTAAAAGATGTAAGTAATGATTTCATATGGTTGAAATCATAAGAAAATAAAGAAATAAGAATTAGAAGTTTAGTTTATAAATTTCTTAAGGAAGTATAAAATTCGTGAGAATTTTGAGCGATCCGAATGAATATTATGAATGAGTAGGTGAAATAAGTAATGAATGATGTTCTATAACATCAAATTCTAATAAAAAGTGAAATCGTAGTCTAAAATATCCATTAAAATGAAGAACGAACGAAAAACACGCAAAGAACACGAAGAACGTTGTTGATGGACAAATTTAAAACCATCGTAGTTTAATTGTTGTTGATGGACAAGTTTAAAACCATCACGTATAAGTTAGTTGCTTATTGCTTGGTTAGGAACGGTTGAAACTTTCATGAAGAATGGATTAAAACTTAGCTATAACGAAGTTATGGCAAAAATTTCGTAAAAGACGAACGAGAATTAGAAAGTTAGTAAATGAACCCGAACCTGTAGGGTTTCATAAGAAAGTAAGAGAATGTAGAAAACGTGAGTCATGGACTCAAGAATGAACGAGTTCTGAGTTCAGATGATCGAATTACGGACGAACGAGCAAAGAACATTAAAAGCATAAAAATGAACGAAAGGTGAAGATCAAGCCAATATAATGGCACGTTAAGGGATTTAGAATGAAGTTCTATCCAAGGGGTATTGAAGTACGTAAGGTAAGGAATAGAATGGCTTTGGAACAATCACATTCTGAGTTATAACAAAGAAGTTATGAGATCGGGAAGTAAGCGTCTCAAATTAGATTTAACACTTAGAAAATTTTCTAGGGTTTAGGCTTGGCGCCGTAGCGCCGGATGAGCTTTCAGAAGTGGCACCACAGCACGAGCTCGGAGCCTTAGGTACTATTAGTTGTTATCGCAGCGCGAGAGATAACAAAGGGTTTGGCACCACAGAGCCAGACCAAAGGAAAGAGGGCGACTTAGGTCGCGCCGTAGCGCGAGGGAAAGGAAGGGGCACGGCACCGCGGCGCCAGTGCAGGGCAATGCCCAGGAATGAGATTTTTATTGCTCAATTACTGGCGGGTGTGCAAGAAAGAAGTATCAACATATAGTTCACCTAAAATAACACTTAAGCAAATGACTTAAACCTTTATTAAAGATTGAACAGAAAGATTAAACGAGACCAAAGAATATAAACACGGGTTACGTAATCGATATCCAGGGACTGTAGTCGCGATGAATGAACATAATGGATTTCTATGGTTGTGATTCCGTAGACGTTGAGTGACGAGGGTAATGAATAACATTTCGATGTTATGTCATGATAATGAGAGATAAGTGTGAAGTGTATAAACGCTGTGAACGCAACGTCGTTATGATGGATGATTGGTCTTAGCATACAACAATGGGTATGGCTTCAACACTAAGAACGAGTAATGAACATGGGGTTCATGTAAGGGATAACGAAAGTATTAAATAAGATATGAATTGTCAAGAAAGTCGAATGTGAGTCGGATAAGGAGTGAATCCTGAGGTATGGAAGTTAGTTGTTAGAAAGCCGTAAAAAATAAGAAATTGACTTAACGAACATTAAGTTTAATGGTTCGAATAAGTTAAGATAAGTTTAGATTGTGGTACAATCATAACCTTTGATGGTTGACATATAGGAGTTGGGCTAAACAATTCCTTCAGAGAGCGAAGGTATATACAAAACTGGCAACCGATCTAACTCACTGTGATGGCAGTGTAGATGAGACGGGAACTTGTTTGTTAGTTGTTTGTGGGAAACCACTCAGAGTACCATAAGGACTACTAGCAGAGATGCGATGTGTGCTGAGTCCTAGAGAAGTTATAAGAAGAAGATAAGAATAAAAATAATCCAAGATGATGAGCGTTTGAGTAAGACATCTCCGTATGTCATGAAGCCGTAAACTAGTAAAGGAAGTTAGTCGTGTAAACTTATATTGCAAGAACGCGAACCCTAAGAAGTAAAGTTAAGTAAACCAATGCGTAAGTTAAATATATGACTAATTGGTGTTTATGTTTCTCCTTATGTGTTATATAGGAATTGGAATGAGCAGTTCAGCGTAAGTTGTCTTTGTACGTAAGGCAAGTTTTCTAACTTCATTCATATTCTAAAATGAATTCTAGTTTCTTAAAATTCTCAGATGTTGAACTTGAGAAGTTCTGTCTATGTGCAAATGTGCGATATTTGTACAAGGTGGTAGAACGTATGAGGCAGTGTGCCACAATTTGAACATTTCGGTGTTTCTATGATATGAACTGTTCTGTGATTGAGCTGTTCAATACAAGCATGTTATGTTTATACATGAACCGTTATTGTTAAGTCTGTGCTAATGATTTTAGCCAGACAGGATGTGTATGAAAAAGGTAGAGAAATGAAAGTATTTAAAAATAAAAGTGACTGATGTTTTAAAATGATAGGAATCGAGACTATTCCTATTATTCAAGCTGCTTCATAACCTTTGTTCGGCTATCAAAGTTCGAAAGGAACGATTAAACTCTTGAAGTTATGTGTTCAACTGTTATGACTTGCTGGGCAATTGAATGCTCACACTTGCTTTAAATGAAAAATATTTTCAGCGAACGAGGTTAGAAGAACTTACGGATCCCGTAAAGATCAAGCTGACGGTATCTAGATGAAGTGTCATTTAGAATGTGAATGAGCGAGAAGATCAAATGAAGACTTGTAATGTAGAAAGATGGAACTGAATTATAGACTAGCTTAATAAACTATTATGTATCCTTGGTGGCGGATAAAAGTCACTCTTATAAGATGAAGTGAATAATGTATTATTATTATTGTAATGAAAAAGGTTATATGTTTTCCAAAACTTGGGATTTGAGAGTGTATGTTATTATATTTCAATATATAATGATGTATGTTTGGTAAGAAGTGGGACCGTGACGTACAGAATTTGGGTGTGAAGATAGACCAGATTTTGGGCCGTTATAGAGTGGTATCAAAGTTGATAGGTTATAAACCTTAGGTAGGAGTACCTAAGACTATAATCGTAGAGAGAAGCATAAAAAGATCACCACGTGATCTTAGTGAATCGTAGTAACAGATGAGCTATTGAACGATGAATGATTTATAGCTAATGTTATGAATGAAGGGTACTATGAAGTAGTACGGGAAGAAGAACTTAGATTAAGTTGTGAATGATAGTATATGAATTAAAGAAAATTCGTATTAAGTAAAGAGAAATTTAGAAGTTGTAAAAATTTCAATTGAGGACTCATATCAGCAGCTGAGTTGTATGATTCCTTGTATGGGTGGGGAAATTGTACGTAGTTTTAGAACCACTTAGATTCTTATGCGATATAGTTGTCAAGTTGAACAATTCTTTGTATGGGCGGAGAATTGTCCTTGGTGTAACAACCGCTTAGCTTCCTATAATGGTCAGTAGTTGAGTTGACCAATTTTTTGTATGGGTAGGGAATTGTGTTTGGTTCTACAATCATTTAGCTTCTGGTAGTGATAATCATTGGAATAGTATGTCGTACTATCAAAATGTATATGTCGAGAAGGTGAATCTTTTCTCATGTATATACTTGATAGGTAAAGAACATTAAGGTAGGTGCGAGTTCCTGAAATTCATACTTATAGTAAGTTCGTGACTCATAATAATATGGAATGTTTTTGAACGTCTCAGCGAATGGACGCCTATGGTCTGAGTGGATAGTTCTTAAACTCATTTTGTTGTGAAAAGTTCCTGAACTCATAATGTGTGGTAAGTTGATGGACTGTACTAAGGTATATGAATGTTTAGACTGAAAGTAAGTATTTTCAGTAGACTTAGCAATGATGGTGCTAGAGAAGATTAAGTATTGTTGTAACGCCCGAGAAAATCGAATTTTTATTACAATTAAATTTTTATTTGATTATGTGAGATAAATGAATTTAATTGAATTCTTTGTGAAGTAAACTATGTGAAGGTCGTTCTATGACCTAGAATGTGCTAACGTGGTTAGTATTCTGGCTACGTGGTAGAAATAGTTGTTTGGAATTTCCAAGACGATAATAATTATTTTCTAAGAAGTTTCCGTAAAAACACTATTCAGCCGTTTCTGTCCGAGGAATTATTTTGAAATTCCGAGAAATGCGTAATGATAGAATATCGTGATGAGATGGAATATCTGATAATATTTCATTTATGGCAAAAATGAAGTTTTCGCCTGCGGACTTAAAACCTAAGGGTTGAGTATATTGATTTCCGAGAAGGAAATAATATGCGTAGAAGGAATGGCGTTAGGTTTTATTCAAGTGTTAAACAATTGGTGGTGCTAGTTAGTACCTATGTATAATACGTTAAGTAAATACGAGGTACAATACACTTATTGTACTTATGGTATACGAAAGAAATACGTGAATCATACGTGTAGAATACGATACGTATTATAGAATTAAGTTATGACTTAATGATTAATTCATTTTGGTTGGGTTATAAGTTAGTCCAACTAATTGAAGAACTAAGCCCAATGAGTTAGGTGGGTTAAGTCAAAGTCAAGGCCCAATGTTTATTTAATTAAGCCCAATTCACAAAACCGAACCGTGGGTCGAACCGGTGGGTCATGCAATGGGTAAAACCCATGGGGCAACCCATGGGATGTCATAAAGGGGAGGTTGGCCGGCCACTTGGGGTGGACTTCAAGTATAAGACTTGGTCACCAAGTGTTTTACTTGGTGACCACACTTGAATAGTAAGGAGGTGGGGGTATATTGACCATTAAGCCCTCCATTTTTATTTCCTATAAATAAGAAGCTAGGTTGTTGCATTTTAGAGTTTTCAAAGTTGCCAACTTAGATTATTTGAGAGAGAAAAGAGAGCTACACTTGCAAACATACACTTTGGAAGCTTATACTTATATTCTTCCAAGAGATTTCCAAGAGTTCTTAAGGTATAATCCTTATCTTTCATCTCTATTTCTTTTTTTTATTTGTCTTTTATATTGAAGAATCATAGAGGGATGGTATACGCCTTGTATGAGGGATTAAAGATGACTTACCATAGATTCAATCTATATAAGTCATGAGGTTATAAAAATAATAAGGTTTGAAATAGTTTTGAACCATGGAAATATGGATAGTTGAGATTGATCATTTATAAACGATTGGACTCTATCAATCCGTTAGTAATTGCATCTTGCTTGGTTAGGATGTAGATAAGAAATCCATGGAGTATTACATGTGATTTGGCTTGTAGAACATTAGTAATGAAGTTATAACGAATTTTACGAAGACGTTAAACGTCGAAAACGTAGAAACTCCGGATTTGTAGTCGAAAGTTGCCGTGAGACTTGAAAATGTTGGTTTTCAATGTCAACACGTGAGATAGGGTGATTAAGAGTCGTGGGTTTGAGAATCGTCGGATTCTGACTTAAAATGAAGAAAACGAGCATTGAACGCTCCTTAACGTTTATGAACGTATATAAAATGAACTCAATAGTGAATTATGAGTTAACGGATTCGAAAGTGTTGAATTCTTATATGAACGTGTAAAGGATGTAATTCCTGACTTGTAGGAATTCTAATAGGTCAATTCGGATGTAAAATGAACAAATTAGGAAGCCGGGAGTTTCGTTAGAAAACCAAAACTGGTTTGTCAACCGATGCACAGGCTCGGCGCCGCAGCGCCAAAACCAGTACAAAATGGTGGCGCCGCAGCGCCAGACTCGGCCGAGCACTCTGTAAACTCGCACCCCAGCGCCAATGTGCCGCGCCCCAGCGCCAATGTTGTGCAAGTGCCGCGCCCCAGCACCAAGGTGCCGCGCCGCAGCGCCGGCAGTAAGAAAAAGTTGACCAAGTTATGCTTTAGACTTCAATTCGTTAGGGATCAATCGGAGTTGAGTTTATATACTCAATGAATGTATAAAGACTAATCCTATACTACCTATACTAAGGTATATGGTATGAAACTTAGGAGTCTATTGTAAGTAAACAAAATATGTAAAATGAACGAAGTAATACTTTATCAATGAAGTTGAGTCCGATTAATAAAACGTCCATAGAGAGATAAACCGGAACGAAGGGTAATAAGTCATGTTGACTTTAATAAAGATATTATGTTAATAAAGACATAGAAGAGAAAGAAGCTTGTAGGAACAATGTGAATAGTTGTTTGATAGCTAATTACGGTGTGCTATGTGAATATATCATGTAGATTCTGTAAAGGTTGTGGTCAGTCGAGTAAGTTATTTGAAGACGCTGAAAGACAAGTTTTCTTAACGCTTGTCTAACTTCTAAGTTAGCCAAGTTTTATGTGATTCATTGAACTGAATTGCAAGCTTTGTTGTAAAAGAAAGGGTCGATGCCCGATTTTAACTCGGCTAGACTATTCGTAAGATATAGATTGATGATTTTCCATATCATTCTATATAGAAATGTTAACGCTATCCTATGCCAAGTAATTGGTACGGATGTGAAGGTAAGGTTTGTCTATGAACAAACAAAAGTATTTTTCATCGATATTTTGATGGGCACGCGAGTTTGCCAAAAATATTAAACGTAAATACGTTTAATGAATGTAGTGTTGATCAACATAGAATACTATAGGCTGATCACCTAGAAGTGCTCGTAAGTTATACGGATGAACGACCTTAGTGCTGTAGACTCCTTTTCAAGTATGAAAACTGAAATTTACTGTTCATGGTCTATCGACCGGTTCAGAATTCCTAATCTATTCTATTCATAATACTTCATAACTATTGTTCAGCTAGGTTGGAATTGTTATATAATTCACGAATGTGGTATTCTTGTTATCCTTTATTAAACTTGCTGAGCTGTCATGCTCACTTCTTGCGTGAATTATATAACTGCAGTTAAAGGTGAACGTACTGAGAATGCCAAGAAAGATAAGGGCAAAGCTAAGATGGATGCATAGGCATTGTGTAATAGTTTAGTAAGTTTGTATGTATTATACCTTATGAATAATGAACTATGTAATCGGTTTATGAACCTGGGAAGGATTATACTTTGATTTTAATAAGAATATAGTAATTACTCTCATCTTGTTGTATTTAAATGGAATGGTGGTATGGATGTTAGTATAGTGGAGCACCATCTGTCGGGTTGGAAGATACCCGGATTTGGGGGCGTCACAGGTTGGTATCAGAGCCTTAGGTTATAAAACTTAAGGGGGGAAAACCTTAGGCTAATAACCTTGTAAAGTAAGTAAGGTCCGAGAAATGGAATTCTAGTCTATTGAATTAAGAAGATATTGAGATAACTCAGTATCGAAAGAATTAAAAGATGAAAATTAATCTTAAAGATATTAAATGTGATTTGTGCTTATACTATTGTGTATTACGTACTAATCAACGTGTTATATGTTTGTAGATGTCAACCGATAGCTTGATGTTTAGAAACGTGGAAATGAGAAGTGAGGACTCAGTTAACCAAGTTGAGGTAGTACCAATGTCAGTGGCAGAGGTACCGATAGTTGTACTAGAAGACTCAGACATTGAGGAGTACATCTCTGAGGAGGAATACCCTGAGTAGACTATGGGATTAGCATCATACCTTAAGGAGATGCTAGATGTGGATGAGAAAATGGAGGTGACATCGATTAACACGGTGTTACCTGCTCTAGAGCTAGCATCTTTGGATGCATCTAGAGCACTATATTTAGCGGTGTTGGATAGGAATGTGCACTTACGTACTCAGGTAGAGGCACAGATTGAGGAGATAATTGCCTTATATGAGGCGAAAGAATCTGCAGAGGCAGACTTTAAGTCGGAGCACGATGAAAAAGTGCTTATAACTGATAAGGCTCATAGCTATAAGGATGACGTCCTCGAGCTAAAGCAAAAACTGGTTGAGAAAAATCAGAAAATAGCTAGGATGTCATACATCCATGAATGCGCTCATGAGGATTTCAAGCTGAAAATTGCTTGTTATTCTATTGAGTCCGGGCAGACTCGACATACCATAAGTCGAGATATAGTGTCGATTCTGGCAAATCAGAAATATGAAAATGCCGTTCGATAGTGTTAGAAGGTCGCTAGAACTTTTTGTATATAAGTAGTGACGTAAAACCTTCTTTTGTGTAATTAAGGGTAGTCTTTTAGCAAATCCCAACTTTTGTAGAAGGCAATCGCGGGATAGTATATGATAGCTTTTGGCTAAGGGAACATGATGTAAATAGTTTTGACTATGAAAGCATATTAATATAATGACGTTTTTATTTAACATGCTTGTGTGGTATGAATGGTTGTTGTTAATTTAAAATGATAACCGAGTAATTAAATAGATAATAACGAAACTTTATATATTTAATCAGAATTATGTCGCCAAGAAGGAGACAACGGAACCAAGAGGCCGAGTCTCATAATGAAAATCAAGGGGGTCCTAACAACCCTATGCAAGAGTTCGTTAATTTATTAACGGCTGCATTTAACCAAGTGGGGGGTGGGATTCCTGTAGCTCCTGGGGTAGTAAGAACAACTACCTTTAAGGACTTTAAAAGTGTGGGTCCTCCCGAGTTCCGAGGAACGACGGATCCACTAGAAGCCCAAACATGGATTAGGAAAATTGAAAAGGCGTTTGTGATAACAAACGTAGGTGAGGCGCAAAAGACTTCTTTTGCGACTTATATGATGAAGGGAGAAGCCAACTACTGGTGGGAAGCTCACCAGGGTGGGGCTAGGACAGAGGCTGTTACGTGGGAACAGTTTAAGAAGGTTTTCTTCGAGAACTATTTCCCTACTAGCATGCAGGGTAGGATGGAAATTAAGTTTCTAGAACTTAAGCAGGGGGATATGACTGTTCCCCAATATGCCGCCAAATTTAATGAGTTGGCAAGATTTGCTCCACATCAGGTGGATACGGAGGAAAGAAAGGCTCGCAGATTTGAGCAGGGCTTAAAACCTTGGCTCTATAGTAGAATATCAGTTTTCCAGAGTGCTTCCTATGGGACCATTCTGGAGAAGGCGATAATAGCTGAAGGTGGTGGTGAGGCCTTGTCTCAGTACCACGAAGAGCGAAAGATTAAGAGTAAGATAGAAGGAAGTAATAAGGCTGAAGTTGCCAGCGGAAGCGGCAACTTGCCAAAGAGGAAGGGTTTTAATCCCGGGAATACCGGGGTAAAACAGGGAGATCCCAAAAGGAGAACGGAAGCATGTAAGACATGCAGAAAATCTCACATGGGAGTCTGTTTAAAGGGGAAAGCAGTATGCTATAACTGTGGGTAGGAGGGACATTTGTCACCCAATTGTCCTAACCCTAAGAAGAATCAGGGGTGTTTTGTCTGTGGGTCAAATGACCACATGGCAAGAAATTGCCCAAAGAAGGGTTTAGAGGGGAATAAGAGTTCTGGTAATGGTAAATTAGCCATTACTGGACCAACACCATTAGTGGGTAGACCCTTGGCTCGTACGTTTAATATGACTGTTCAAGATGCAGTTACATCAACAGATGTGGTAGCAGGTATCATTCCGGTCAATAAGATAAATGCTTATGTGCTATTTGACTCGGGTGATACTTCTTCTTTTATAGCATGTGAATTTTCTAAACGAGTAGGGTTAATTCCTGAGAAGTTACCTATACCTTTAGACGTTTAGGTAGCAAACGAGGAGATAATCCCCATTGAACATATTCATAAGAACTGTTGCGTAGAAATTAGGGGAAATAAGTTATCGGTAGATTTGGTACCGATAAGGCTAAAAGAATTTGATGTAATTCTTGGTATGGATTGGTTGATGAACCATGAGGCAATTATAGATTGCCATAGGAAAAGTGTAAACCTTTGGCTTTCTAAGAAAACCAAGGTAGTGTTTTTCGGTAGTAATTCACCGAGACACTCTTGTTGTCTGTCTATGACACAAGCTAGAAAGATGTTAAGAAAAGGGTGTGTAGGTTATCTATGCCATGTGGTGGATACCCAAAGAGTGGGGACATCCTTGGATCAGATACCAGTTGTGCAAGAGTTCATGGATGTATTTTCGGATGAATTATCGGGTATTCCACCGGATAGGGAGGTAGAATTTGTAATTGATTTGTTACTAGGAACGGCACCAGTTTCAAAGGCACCATATCGAATGGCGCCAATTGAAATGAAGGAGTTAATGGTTCAATTACAAGAACTGTTAGATAGGAAGTACATTCAACCAAGTGTGTCTCCTTGGGGAGCGCCGGTGTTGTTTGTAAAGAAGAAGGATGGGTCGTTAAGACTTTGTATCGACTATCGAGAGTTGAACAAGTTAACGATTAAGAATAGGTACCATTTGCCCAGGATCGATGATCTATTTGATCAGTTGAAAGGGGCAAAGTATTTTCCTAAAATAGATTTGTGCACGGGGTATCATCAGTTGAAGGTGAGGAAGGAAGATATACCTAAGACCGCATTCAGAACTCGTTATGGTCACTACGAGTTTCTGGTAATGTCGTTTGGGTTGACTAATGCGCCAGCCGCATTTATGGATATGATGAACATAGTGTTCAAACAATATTTGGACAAGTTTGTCGTAGTGTTCATTGATGATATTCTAGTCTATTCAAAGACGCTAGAAGATCATACGAAACATTTAAGAATAGTGTTGGAAACGCTAAGGAAGGGGAAGTTGTATGCAAAATTCACAAAGTGTGAATTTTGGCTTGAGAGAGTGCAGTTTCTAGGGCATGTTATTGATAAGGATGACATTTTCGTAGATCCGGCCAAAGTAGAAGCAATAAACGAATGGGAGCAACCGAAGACGCCGACTGAGATTCAGAGTTTTCTGGGGTTAGCAGGATACTATAGAAGGTTCATTCCAGACTTTTCTAAATTAGCTACTCCATTAACCAATCTGACAAGAAAGTCAGTGAAGTATGTGTGGACTGAAAAATGTGAGAACAGTTTTCAGGAATTGAAGAAGAGATTAAGTGAGGCACCGGTATTGTCCTTACCAGACGATACCGAGAATTTTGTAGTGTATAGCGATGCTTCGCATAAAGGATTGGGTTGCGTGCTCATGCAGCATGGCAAGGTCATTACGTATGCATCACGCCAATTGAAGGATTATGAGAAGGTTTATCCTACTCATGACCTGGAATTGGCAGCTGTAGTTTTTGCCCTAAAGATATGGAGACATTATCTTTATGGTGAGAAATGTGAGATATACACGGACCACAAAAGTCTGAAATATATCTTCACACTGAAGGAGTTGAACATGAGACACAGAAGGTGGCTATAGTTAATAAAAGATTATAATTGTGATATTTTATATCATCCGGGAAAAGCAAATGTAGTAGCGGATGCGCTAAGTAGAAAGGATAGTGAGAAATTATCAATGTTAACAACTCAAAATGAGTTGGTAACATCAATGGCAAAAATGGAACTAGAAGTTAAGTTACCGGGGGAATCGGTAGAATTGTTATTTTCCATGGAAACCCAACCTACCATAGTAGAGCGGGTTAGGAGAGTACAACTGAGCAATGAGGGGTGCAAGCAGATGTTGAATAAGATAGAAAACGAAGAAAAAACTGAGTATAACCTCGATAAGGAGGGATTACTTAGTTTTGAGGGAAGAATTTGGGTTCCTAATGATCCCGAATTAAAAGAAGAAATTATGATGGAGGCCCATAGTTCGAGGTACTCGATACATCCCGGTAGTACGAAGATGTATCAAGACCTTCGTCGGAACTTTTGGTGGCCGAATATGAAGAGGGAGATAGCAGAATATGTTAGTAAGTGCTTAACTTGTCAAAAAGTTAAGGCTGAACATCAACGACCGAGCGGGTTGTTACAACCGTTAGAAATTCCAGAGTGAAAGTGGGAGCACATCACGATGGATTTTGTGGTGGGACTTCCAACCACAAGAAAAGGATGCAATGCTATTTGGGTGATAGTGGATCGATTAACGAAATTGGCTCATTTTCTACCAATAGGAATTAGGTATAACTTAGATCAGTTAGCTAAGCTGTATATCAAAGAAATTATTTCCAGACATGGAGTGCCTGTGTTGATTGTGTCAGATTGTGATCCACGATTCACATCGAACTTTTGGAGAAGTTTGCAAGAGCAAATGGGAACGCAGTTAAGATTAAGTACGGCGTATCATCCTCAGGCGGATGGTCAGAGTGAGCGGACAATTCAAACGCTTGAAGATATGTTAAGATCTTGCGTTATGGATTTCAAAGGGAGTTGGGACGAATTTCTACCATTAGTAGAATTTTTGTACAACAATAGTTTTCACGCTAGTATAGGCATGTCGCCTTACGAAGCGTTGTATGGTAAGAAGTGCTGAACTCCATTGTGTTGGGATGAGGTGGGTGATCGTCAGATGTTGGGACCAGAGATGGTTCAGCAGACGGCGGGCATGGTAGAATTAATACATGCTCGATTAGTTGCGGCTCAAAACCGGCAGAGGAAGTATGCAGATCCTCACAGAGAAAATAGAGAATTCGATGTAGGATCTTTTGTTTTTCTGAAAGTATCACCTTGGAAGGGGAAAATATATTTTGGAAAGAAAGGGAAGTTAAGTCCAAGGTTTGCAGGACCTTTTGAGATTTTAAAAAGGATAGGGGAGGTGGCTTACGTAGTAGCTTTACCTCCAGAAATGGAACACGTTCATAATGTGTTTCATGTGTCAGTGTTGCGTCCTTATAAACCGGACTATAAACACGTGATAGAGTATGAATCTATTCAGTTAGAGAAGGACTTGTCCTATGAGGAACTTCCAATTCAAATTATTGATAGGAAGGAACAAGTTTTAAGAAATAAGGTCATACCTTCAGTGAAGGTGTTATGGAGAAACCACAATGTTAAAGAAGTAACGTGGGAGCTCGAAAGTAAAATGAAGGAAGATTTTCCTCATTTGTTTATGTAATTATAAGCTAAGATTCTGGGGACAGAATCCTTTTAAGGGGGATAGAATGTAACGCCCGAGAAAATCGAATTATTATTACAATTAAATTTTTATTTGATTTTGTGAATTAAATGAATTTAATTGAATTCTTTGTGAAGTAAACTATGTGAAGGTCGTTCTATGACCTAGAATGTGCTAACGTGGTTAGTATTCTGGCTACATGGTAGAAATAGTTGTTTGGAATTTCCAAGACGATAATAATTGTTTTCTGAGAAGTTTCCGTAAAAACACTATTCAGTCGTTTTTGCCCGAGGAATTATTTTGAAATTCCGAGAAACGCGTAATGATAGAATATCGTGATGAGATGGAATATCTGATAATGTTTCATTTATGGCAAAAATGAAGTTTTCGCCTGCGGACTTAAAACCTAAGGGTTGAGTATATTGATTTCCGAGAAGGAAATAATATGCGTAGAAGGAATGACGTTAAGTTTTATTCAAGTGTTATACAATTGGTGGTGCTAGTTAGTACCTATGTATAATACGTTAAGTAAATACGAGGTACAATACGCTTATTGTACTTATGGTATACGAAAGAAATACGTGAATCATACGTGTAGAATACGATACGTATTATAGAATTAAGTTATGACTTTATGATTAATTCATTTGGGTTGGTTTATAAGTTAGTCCAACTAATTGAAGAACTAAGCCCAATGAGTTAGGTGGGTTAAGTCAAAGTCAAGGCCCAATGTTTATTTAATTAAGCCCAATTCACAAAACCGAACCGTGGGTCGAACCGGTGGGTCACGCAATGGGTAAAACCCATGGGGCAACCCATGGGATGTCATAAAGGGGAGGTTGGCCGGCCACTTGGGGTGGACTTCAAGTATAAGACTTGGTCACTAAGTGTTTTACTTGGTGACCACACTTGAATAGTAAGGAGGTGGGGGTATATTGACCATTAAGCCCTCCATTGTCATTTCCTATAAATAAGAAGCTAGGTTGTTGCATTTTAGAGTTTTCAAAGTTGCCAACTTAGATTATTTGAGAGTGAAAAGAGAGCTACACTTGCAAACATACACTTTGGAAGCTTATACTTATATTCTTCCAAGAGATTTCCAAGAGTTCTTAAGGTATAATCCTTATCTTTCATCTCCATTTCATTTTTTTTATTTGTCTTTATATTGAAGAATCATAGAGGGATGGTATATGCCTTGTATGAGGGATTAAAGATGACTTACCATAGATTCAATCTCTATAAGTCATGAGGTTATAAAAATAATAAGGTTTGAAATAGTTTTGAACCATGGAAATATGGATAGTTGAGATTGATCATTTATAAACGATTGGACTCTATCAATCCGTTAGTAATTGCATCTCGCTTGGTTAGGATGTAGATATGAAATCTATGGAGTATTCCATGTGATTTGGCTTAGAGAACATTAGTAATGAAGTTATGGCGAATTTTACGAAAATAGACGTTAAACGTCAAAAACGTAGAAATTCTGGATTTGTAGTCGAAAGTTGCCGTGAGACTTGAAAATGTTGGTTTTCAATGTCAACACGTGAGATAGGGTGATTAAGAGTCGTGGGTTCGAGAATCGTCGGATTCCGACATAAAATAAAGAAAACGAGCATTGAACGCTCATTAACGTTTACGAACGTATATAAAATGAACTCAATAGTGAATTATGAGTTAACGGATTCAAAAGTGTTGAATTCTTATATGAACGTGTAAAGGATGTAATTCCTGACTTGTAGGAATTCGAATGGGTCAATTCGGATGTAAAACGAACAAATTAGGAAGCCGGGAGTTTCGTTAGAAAACCAAAACTGGTTTGTCAACCGATGCACAGGCTCGGCGCCGCAGCGCCAAAACCAGTACAAAATGGTGGCGCTGCAGCGCTAGACTCGGCCAAGCACTCTGTAAACTCGCGCCCCAGCGCCAATGTTGTGTAAGTGCCGCGCCCCAGCACCAAGGTGCCGCGCCGCAGCGCCGGCAGTAAGAAAAAGTTGACCAAGTTATGCTTTAGACTTCAATTGGTTAGGGATCAATCAGAGTTGAGTTTATATACTCAATGAATGTATAAAGACTAATCATATACTACCTATACTAAGGTATATGGTATAAAACTTAGGAGTCTAATGTAAGTAAACAAAATATGTAAAATGAACAAAGTAATACTTTATCAATGAAGTTGAGTCCGGTTAATAAAACGTCCATAGAGAGATAAACCGGAACGAAGGGTAATAAGTCATGTTGACTTTAATAAAGATATTATGTTAACAAAGACATAGAAGAGAAAGAAGCTTGTAGGAACAATGTGAATAGTTGTTTGATAGCTAATTACGGCGTGCTATGTGAATATATCATGTAGATTCTGTAAAGGCTGTGGTCAGTCGAGTAAGTTATTTGAAGACGCTGAAAGGCAAGTTTTCTTAATGCTTGTCTAACTTCTAAGTTAGCCAAGTTTTATGTTATTCGTTGAACTGAATTGCAAGCTTTGTTGTAAAAGAAAGGGTCGATGCCCGATTTTAACTCGGCTAGACTCTTCGTAAGATATAAATTGATGATTTTCCATAGCATTCTATATAGAAATGTTAACGCTATCCTATGCCAAGTAATTGGTACGGATGTGAAGGTAAGGTTTGTCTATGAACAAACAAAAGTATTTTTCATCGATATTTCGATGGGCACGCGACTTTGCCAAAAATATTAAACGTAAATACGTTTAATGAATGTAGTGTTGATCAACATAGAGTACTATAGGCTGATCACCTAGAAGTGCTCGTAAGTTATACGGATGAACGGCCTTAGTGTTGTGGACTCCTTTTCAAGTATGAAAACTGAAATTTACTGTTCATGGTCTATCGACCGGTTCAGAATTCCTAATCTATTCTATACATTGGGAATTGATGTTATATACTGTTAGGATAGTATTGATTCATAATACTTCATAACTATTATTCAGTTAGGTTGGAATTGCTATATAATTCACGAATGTGGTATTCTTGTTATCCTTGATTAAACTTGATGAGCTGTCATGCTCACTTCTTGCGTGAATTATATAACTGCAGTTAAAGGTGAACGTACTGAGAATGCCAAGAAAGATTAGGGCAAAGCTAAGATGGATGCTTTGGCATTGTGTAATAGTTTAGTAAGTTTGTATGTATTATACCTTATGAATAATGAACTATGTAATCAGTTTATGAACCTGGGAAGGATTATACTTTGATTTTAATAAGAATATAGTAATTACTCTTATCTTGTTGTATTTAAATGGAATGATGGTATGGATGTTAGTATAGTGGAGCACCATCTGTCGGGTTGGAAGATACCCAGATTTGGGGGCGTCACAATTGTCGTAGTAAGACAATGAAGGAAGATGGAGAATAGGATATTCCAAGTCATCTAGCTATGCTAGATTTCGAAGTTTATTGAACTCGTGCTGATATGTACATTTAAAAAAAAGGAAAGGATTGGTTCTACTTTTTGAACCAACGTATTTTAAAAGAGCTTTTCTTGGTATGTCTATGCTAATTGCTTCGGCTAGACAGAAATTGATTGAAGTATCAAAATTAATTTTATATTATCAGTGCATTTGATGCAAGGATGGTAAAAAGATGGAGTTATTTATGCAATTGAACCTGGTGTTGGATGTGATCTTAGGATCAACTACCCCCTATGGTATGATGTATAATGACGAAGTCACAAACTGACGAAGTCCTCAATGTACTGTGAAAAGTACGGTATCATGATGTCATAAAATGTTTTCATGTATTGCGAAAAGAATTTAAAGAAGTAGTCGATGTCAATTGAGTTGACTAGACGAATGTTTCACGTTGATATCCAATTTATTGGTATGGTCTAAGCTACTTGATTCGGCTAGACAAATGGTATGTCATGTTATAAGAAAATCGAGCTTTCTTTGAGAACTAGTGCCAAACCAATTTGTTTTGGTGCGGAATGTAATGATTAAGTCTGAGGAGAACATGGAAGAGGTAGTTGTTTTCTTTGTGATTGTAAACTGACCGTGGAAGAAAGGTTACGGTGTTATGCTGTTTAACCAATAAAAGTTCATGGTCGACCCCTCAGCAAAAGTATGAGACGTTTTAAAAGAAAATTTTATATTCCTCGTTATTCCTTCTACTTCATGATTCTTGATAGGCTACGGGGGTTAGGAATGGGGGAAAGATAAGAACTCTGTTGAAGAGAAGTTGAGAAAAAAGGAAAGCTAAAATTTTGAGGACGAAATTCTATGAAGAAGGGGAGAATGTGAGAACCTGGGTAAGGGTGTGGTTTTAAGAAATTCTGAGGACGGAATTTTTATAAGGGGGGAAGTGTAACAACCCGGAGAATTCGGATTGTTCAGAATTTAAGTTTAAAGAATTAGTTATTAGTAAAATGAATATTTATTAATACTATTATGTGCTATGTGTTTATTAATCATTCTAGAACCTAGGATGATTATAATGTAAGACCCCGAATTTAATGAAATAAAAGTATTCAATTTTTCTTATAATTACTATTCAGTAAATGGTTAAATTGATAAAAGTTAAAGTTAAGGGTAATATATGATTTTTTTTTTCAAAATACGCAAGTGATTATAAAATATTCATTGTTGTCGGGGAATATTCGTTGGTCGTGAAATATTCTTTCTGTCGGAGAATATTCGTACGACGGCGCAACTATTTGTGGGCCCCATAACGGAAAACGATCGGATGAAGATAACGACAAAAATTGAGTTTTTATAATTAACGGCGTAGTTGTTACCGTTAACACTGTTGGAATACCCGATGGTTAAAATACAGTAATACGCGTTATTGCACAGTAGCACACGGTATTGAACAGTATTTTTGAAATTATTGATTCTTACGTAAGAAGGTACTACTGAATAATTGTCACAGTAATTACTGTTCAATATTTTATTTTATTGATTCAATAATTGCTGCGTTGATATTTTATATTATTGTTGTTTCAATAATTGTTGCTACACATCATCTCCATTATCAGATCAATAATTCATATTATTTGAATAATATTATTAGATAACATTATTGGCAATGTGTAGAAAGTTCTGTCTAAGGAGAGGTTTGGTCATCTAATTGCGCGCCAATAAGGAGAAATCCTTATTGGAAAGCCCCCTTTTTCCTAGGAACGGCCTGGTTGTCATAAATGTGATTCTATAATATTATTTGTGAATAATTAATTATTGATTCATATGATAAGGAAATATTTATTTTATGTGGATATAAATGAGGGATATATTTTTGTGGTTAAAAAAGAAGGAGTTAATGTTGAGGTATTTTATCAGTATTTTTGTCAGAACGGAGGTATTAAAAATCAAATTAGGATTTTTGAGTTATTTTGCGGGGGTTATAATTTTTAATCGACCGTTGGATCGTAGTAATTTTTGGATATGTTATACATATATAAGTTGAGTATATGTCCATAAATTTTGAACCATTAAAAATGAACGTATGATTTGTTATGAATTTTACGAGATGACTGGTTCAGAAATTGCTGAATTTTTAGAGTTTATCATTTTAGTGGAAAATTCTAGAATTGGTGGGCTCCACTCTTGGTTGGTGAAGAAATGTGCTGAGATTTTTATTCAAATGTGGTGGGTTGGAATAGTAGCAGGTAAAGTCATCAGGTTGCAGGTTAAGTCTGCTTCGGCGTGCTAACATTTTCCTATAAATAGAGAGCTAAGTTAGAATTGAAAATAACACCAGAAACATAAGCTTTCTCTCTTTCTCTCTCTATATTATGAAACATATTTTGTGAGTATTTAGATACTTTGAGAGTTACTATTCAGTGCAAGTTTCCTTCGGCTTTGCATTCCAGTCAGAAATACTGCACTTTTGAGGTAAGGGATAGTAAGGGATTTTAAGGGTTGTTATGTTTTTCAGTTTCGTAATTTTTCTGACCTTCAAAAATTCTAGAAAAATTTGAAATGATAATTTGATGAGTTTTCTTAATTGTGTCCAAAAATGGTAATTTTTGGATGTATAGATTAAGAGTTGTGAATTTTATGAGAAAAGACTATTTGAAAAGTAACCGCTTATAACTCCTTGTGGTTAACTCCAAAATTGATGAAATTTTTATTAGAAGTATATCTATATTATATCAGTATACTCTGTGAATTTCGAAATTTTTGGATAAAAGTATAATTTATGATAAATATATAAATATTCGGCGGTTTTGGCCATATGAAAAATAGTAAATGAATTTTAAAAATTCTGAGAAAAATATATGTTCAATAGGAGACTATATTCTACTAAATTCTAGAAAAGAAATATTTTTGGAACTGATTTGGTATTTTTCATGAAAATGGACTAGCTATGAGAAAATGAATTAAATATGTCATGTGAAGTAAGAAAATTGAAAAATAGGATTTTATGGTTTGTGAATCCTATATGAGGTATATACAGATTTTTGATGAGGGTTTTTGGTTATTGGTGATGAAATCTTATGAGTTTGGCATTTTAAGATGATTAAATGCATTATTTAGTAAAGTGTAAACAATTAAAATAAATTGTTTATAAGCTTAAGAAATATTATTCTTTCAATATCATTATACCGAAATATTGGTATGGATTTTATTGTGGAATTTCTACCTTTTTCATGTCGAGTTACTATTCATGAGTTACTATTCACGAGTTACTATTCACAAGTTACTATTCATGAGTTACTATTCACGAGTTACTATTCACGACAAAATTGGATTCTTTTTCTGACCAAATTATAGTTGATTTATGAATATTACTCTTGAGATTAAAACTATATGTTGATCATATTATTTTTATTATTATATATAACATTTTTATAACCCTAATGATGATATTTCTCTTTGACTTGAGTGTAAAGATGGGTAGATTTCTGGTATGATCATGACTATGGGTTCCCTTTGGCCAGTAGTGCAAAGTTGAATTGTTGACTAGTATGATCATGACCATTGAATTTATAATTGAATATCTTCAGCTTAAGTACAAAGGTGAAATGATCAACATGGTTATAATTATTGTTTATATAAATGATTATATATTTCTTGGAGATATTAATATATTTGGCCTGTAGTGCAAATATGAACTTTTGATGAATATATTTGGCTTGTTGTGCAAATATGAACTGTTGAGGATTCTCTTTGGCCTGTACTGCAAAGATGAATTGTTGATGAATATCTTTGGCCCGTAGTGCAAAGATGACCTATTGTTGAATATCTTTGGCCATTAGTACAAAGATGAATTAATGACGAATATCTTTGGGTCGTAGTGCAAAGATGAAGTTATTAGTATGATTATGAACATGAACTTTGATTTGGTATAACCATGATATTTGATGTTTCAGTTAAAGACAGGTGATAAAAATATTCTTCGTCCTGGGTGCGAAGAAAAATTTAGAATCACAATTATGATTATGAGTTATTCATATGATTGTGGAAAAGAACTGTTGAGTGATGTTACAGGGATAAAACATTGTTGGTGGATTTTTAACATGGAGAAGATAATAGACTTTATGATCTATTTGACACTTCTAATGGATTGCATGTTCCGCTGCAACTATGGTTGAAATTTTTATCATCTACCATATGTTCTAAATCTCTGATTTATTACTGATGAAGACTATTGATAATTTATTTATCTTTAGTCATAATATTCTTTACTGGGCTAGTTGTGCTCACCCTTTTGTTTCACAATTCCTTTCAGGTAATAAGAGTGTAGCTCGGTCGAGCGGGGGTAACAAGGGAATAGAACGGTGGTCATCATTTAGTAGTTATATTTGGTGAAGAAAATAGGGTGAGGCGAACCCAACGTTGGAAAGGTGTTTTGTCACTATCACACAAGATGTCTAATGACATACAACCTCATGTCATCATAAGACAGGGTTGTACTCATCCACTTGCTGAGTATCTTTACGAGCACTACCTATATAATCTTGGTGTTTGTTTGAAGTATAATTTTCATTAGAGACAGTGGAGATAATGATATGTCAAGAGAAGACTCACAATTGGGAAGAATATGATAGTAAACTTCTCGTTTTTCTTTGTGGTCTATTGGGTCAACCAAGGATAATTTTGTGGCCATATGATATCTATCATAACCTAGAAGCATGGCCTCCCATGTATAAAGGTTTCCTTGAGCACTTTCCAAAGATTCTAATTTCTAAAACAGTTTTTTACTATACCTTTATGTAAGGTATCAATGTGAGGTGCTGTCCACGATTGGGACATGAGTCACATTTGGTATATATTTGTATCCAAACTCACAGCATATGTGTTGTTGTATTTTGCACGACAATTGTTGCAATAAAGTTGTAGTTATTTTCTGTACCATGTATTTGGCGACTCAGAATAGGTTGGATGGAATAGACCTATTTTGGGGTTGTCACATATAAGTCCGGAGTATTCTGGCTATGAGCTAGATTGAACGAATAAGAATTTTAAAGATGAAAATAAAAAAATTTCGGGAACAAAAATATTTTCTTGAAAAAGATGAAACATGCACTATTCATCAATTTCTGCTCGAAGATTTATTTTGAAATTCTGAGAAATTAATGATTACGTATAATTTTGAGGCATGATGGAATATTCAATAATATTTTAGTTATCGTAAGAACGATGTTGATGGACAAGTTTAAAACCATCGTGTATAAGTTAGTTGCTTATTGTTTGGTTAGGAATGGTAGAAACGTTCATGAAGAACGGATTAAAACTTAGCTATAACGAAGTTATGGCGAAAATTTTGTAAAAGACGAACGAGAATTAGAAAGTTAGTAAATGAACCCGAACATATAGGGTTTCATAAGAAAGTAAGAGAACGTAGAAAACATGAGTCATGGACTCAAGAACGAACGAGTTCCGAGTTCGGATGACCGAATTACGAACAAACGAGCGAAGAACATTAAAAGCGTAAAAATGAACGAAGGGAGAAGATCAAGCCAATCTAATGGCACGTTAATGGATATAGAACAAAGTTCTATCTAACTGGTATTGAAGTACGTAAGAAAAGAAAGAGAATGGCTTTGAAACAATCTTGTTCCGAGTTATAACGAAGAAGTTATGAGATCGGGAAGTAAGCGTCTCAAATTGGATTTAACACTTAGAAAATTTTCTAGGGTTTAGGCTTTGGCTGAGCTTTGAGAAGTGGCGCCGCAGCTCGAGCTCGGAGCCTCAGGTACTATTAGTTGGCACTGCAGCACAAGAGAAAACAAAAGGTTTGGCGCCGCAGCGCCAGACCAAAGGAAAGAGGGTGACATAGGTCGCGCCGCAGCGCGAGGGAAAGGAAGGGGCACGGCGCCGCGACGCCAGTGCAAGTCAATGCCCAGAAATGAGATTTTTATTGCTCAATTACTGGGGGATGTGCAGGAAAGAAGTATGAATATATAGTTCACCTAAAATAACACTTAAGCAAATGACTTAAACCTTTATTAAAGACTGAACGGAAAGATTAAACGAGATCAAGGAATATAAATGCGGGTTACGTAACCGATATCCGGGGACCGTAGTCGCGATGAACGAACGTGAGGGATTGCTATGGTTGTGATTCCATAGACGTTGAGTGACGAGGGTAATGAATAACATTTCGATGTAATGTCATGATAATGAGAGATAACTGTGAAGTGTATAAACGCTGTGAACGCAACGTCGTTACGATGGATGCTTGGTCTTAGCATACAACAATCGGTATGGCTTCGACACTAAGAACGAGTAATGAAATGGGGTTCATGTAAGGGATAACGAAAGTATTAAATAAGATATGAATTATCAAGAAAGTCAAATGTGAGTTGGATAAGGAGTGAATCCTGAGGTATGGCCATTAGTTGTCAGAAAGCCGTAAAGAATAAGAAATTGACTTAATGAACATTAAGTTTAATGGTTCGGATAAGTTAAGATAAGTTTAGATTGTGGTACAATCGTAACCTTTGATGGTTGACATATGGGAGTTGGGCTAAACAATTCTTTCAGAGAGTGAAGGTATATACAAAACTGGCAACCGATGTAACTCACTGTGATGGCAGTGTAGATGAGACGGGAACTTGTTTGTTGGTTATTTGTGGGAAACCACTCAGAGTACCATATGGACTACTAGTAGAGACGCGATGTGTGCTGAGTCCTAGAGAAGTTATAAGAAGAAGATAAGAATATAAATCATCCAAGATGATAAACGTTTGAGTAAGACATCTCCGTATGTCATAAATCCGTAAACTAGTAAATGAAGTTAGTCGCGTAAACTTATATTGCAAGAACGTGAACCCTAAGAAGTAAACTTAAGTAAACCAATGTGTAAGTTCAATATATGACTAATTGGTGTTTATGTTTGTCTTTATGTGTTATATAGGAATTGGAATGAGCAGTTCAGCGTAAGTTATAGCTGTGTGTAAGGCAAGTTTCCTAACTTCATTTATATTCTAAAATGAATGCTAGTTTCTTAAACTTCTTAGATGTTGAACTTGAGAAGTTCTGTCTATGTGCGAATATGCGATATTTGTATAAGGTGGTAGAACGTATGAGGCCGTGTGCCACAATTTGAACACTTCAGTGTTTTTATGATATGAACTGTTCTGTGATTGAGCTGTTCAATACAAGCATGTTCTGTTTATACATGGACCGTTATCGTTAAGTCTGTGCCAATGATTCTAGCCAGACTGGATGTGTATGAAAAAAGGTAGAGAAATGAAAGTATTTAAAAATAAAAGTGACTGATGTTTTAAAATGATAGGAATCGAGACTATTCCTATTATTCAAGCTGCTTCATAACCTTTGTTCGGTTATCGAAGTTCTAAAGGAACGATTAAACTCTTGAAGTTATGTGTTCAATTGTTATGACTTGCTGGAAAACTGAATGCCCACACTTGCTTTAAATGAAAAATATTTTCAGCGAACGAGGTTAGAAGAACTTACGGATCCTGTAAAGATCAAGCTGACGGTATCCAGATGAAGTGTCATTCAGAATGTGAATGAGCGAGAAGATCAAATGAAGACTTGTAATGTAGAAAGATGAAACTGAATTATAAACTAGCTTAATGAACTATTATGTATCCTTGGTGGCGGATAAAAGTCACTCTTGTAAGATGAAGTGAATAATGTATTATTATTATTGTAAAGAAAAAGGTTATAAGGTTTCCCGAACTTGGGATTTGAGAGTGTATGTTGTTATATTTCAGTATATAATGATGTATGTTTGGTAAGAAGTGGGACCGTGACGTACGGAATCCAGGTGTGAAGATAGACCGGATTTCGGGGCGTTACAATTGCACCTCACAATGATACCTTACAATGGTACCTTACATAAAGGTATAACCAATAACTGTTTTAGAAATTAAAATCTTTGGAAAATGCTCAAGGAAACCTTCGTACATGGGAAGCCATGCATCTAAGTTATAATAGATATCATATGACTCGAGAATTATCCTTGGTCGACCCAATTGACCCCAAAGAAAAACAAGAAGATTACTATCATGTTCTTTCTGATGGTGAGTCTTCTCTTGCCATATAAATATCTCCATGGTCTTCAATTGAGAATTATATTTCAACCAAACTCCAAGATTATATAGGTAGTGCTCGTAGATATAATCAGCAAGTGGATGTGCACAACCCTGTCTTATGATAACACGAAGTCGTAGGTCATTAGACATCTTGTATGATAATGGCAAAACACACTTCCAAAGTTCGGTATAAAAATACGACACACTTATCTAAAATTCTCAATAAAATTATTTCCATACTATTCGATTCACCAAAATCAACGATTAAATGACGTATAAAAATACGACACACTTATCTAAAATTCTCAATAAAATTATTTCCATACTATTTTAGGGAAACCTCAACAGCTATCGACCACCGTTCTATTCCCTTGTTACCCCCGTTCGACCCAGCTAAACTCTTATTACCTTCAAGGAATTAAGAAACAAAAGGGTGAGCCTAACTAGCCCAATAAAGAATATGACGACTAAAGATAATTAAATTATCAATATCCTTTATCAGTAATGAATCAGAGATTTAGAAAATATGGTAAATGATAAAACTTTTCAACCATTGTTTCAGCAGAACGAGCAATCCATTAAAAGAGTCAAATAGATCGTAAAGTCTATTATATTCTCCATGTTAAAAGTCCACCAACAATGTTTTAACCATGTAACATCAATCAACAGTCCCTGTCCACAATCATGTGAATAACTCATAATCATAATTGTAGTTCTAAATTCCTCTTCTCATCCAGGATGAAGATAATTTCCATCACCTGTCTTTACTTAAACCATCAAAGATCATAGTTATACCAAATCACAGTTCCTGTTCATAATTATACTACTAAACTCATCTTTGCACTACGGGCCAAATATATTCATTCACAGTTCATCTTTGTACTACAGTCCAAACATATTTAACAACAGGTCATCTTTGCACTACGGGCCAAAGATATTCAACAACAGGTCATCTTTGCACTACGGGCCAAAGATATTTAACAATAGGTCATCTTTGCACTACGGGACAAAGATATTCATATCTCAACGACATATATAATCATTTCAGAATTTATATAAACAATAATTATAACCATGCTAATCAATTCACCTTTGCACTTAAGCCAAAGATATGTAATTATAAATTCAATTATCATGATCATACCAGTCAACAATTCATCTTTGCACTACTGGCCAAAGAGAACCCATAGTCACGATCATACCAATTGTGACTGTGACGACCCGAAAATTCGGATTGTCCAGAATTTAGGTTTAAAGAATTAGTTATTAATAAAACTAATTTTTATTAATACTATTCTGTGTTATGTGTTTATTAAGCGTTCTATAACCTAGGATGATTATAAGTCGGGGAGGATTCTGGCTAAGAGCTAGATTGAACGAATAAGAATTTTCAAGATGAAAATAAGATTTTTCCAACAAAATATTTTTTGGGAAAAAAGACGAAATAGGCACTATTCATCCATTTTTGTCGGAGATTAATTTTGAAATTCTGAGAAGTTAATGATTACGTATAATTTTGAGACGAGATGGAATATTCAATAATATTTCAGTTATGGCAAAAACGAATTTTTTGCCTGCGGACTTAAAACCTAAGGGTTAGGAAAAGTGAGTTCCGAGAAATGATTTCGTATAATAATTAGGGTTATTATGCGTAAGGAATACGAGTGTAAGACTAGTTATTATACGAGTATAGTACGAAGATTATTACGACGTATAATACGAATATCATTCAAACTATATATGAAGAGAATACGAGAATGGAATGCGTAGAATACGATGAGTCTTAATGAACTTTGAGTTCATGGACTTTTTAGAATCCAATTGGACTTGGATTATGGCAAGCCCAACGATTTGTGAAATCAAGCCCAAGATAGGCCCAATAAGAATTAGGGTTAAGGCCCAAACCAAGAAAAGAAACTGCGGATCGAACCGATGGATAAATGGATGGGTAAGAACCATTAGAGCAACCCATGGGATGACCCATGGGCATGTGGGCCGGCCACTTGGCCACCAAGTAAGGGTGGAGGCCATGTTTACTTGGTGGCTAAGTGTTGGAGGAGATGGGAATAGAAAGGAGGTGGGGGGCAAAATGACCAAATTACCCTAGGCTTTGATTTTCTATAAATAGGAAGCTAGATTTCATTTTTTAGGATTTTGAAAATCCTACACCATAGATAGAGAGCTTGAGAGCTTGGAGAAGATGAAGAAGGAAGAGATTGAGCATGAATGCTCGGATCAAAAGTGATCGTGAAATAGAAAAGCTTACAAATCGCCGGCTTTGTATAGCAGAGGAAGATTAACGAAAAACGGTAATCCGAACCCTAGTTCTTCTAATATTTTCTTTAAGTTTAATATGTTTAAAACACAACTTAATGAGAATAAGAAGTAAAAGAAGATAGGAATGATTCAAAATGGTTAAAATCATGAGAAAATGAATAAATAAGAATTAGAAGTTTAGTTTGTAAATTTCTTAAGGAAGTATAAGATTCGTAAGGATTTTGAGCGATCCGAGTGGATTATATGAACGAGTAGGTGAAATAAGTAAGGAATGGTGTTATATAACATCAAATTCCAAGAAAAAGTGAAATCGTAATCCAAAATATCGATTAAAAATGAAGAACGAACGAAGAACACGCGAAGAACGTTGTTGATGGACAAATTTAAAACCATCGTAGTTTCATTGTTGTTGATAGACAAGTTTAAAACCATCGCGTATAAGTTAGATGCTTATTGTTTGGTTAGGAATGGTAGAAACGTTCATGAAGAACGGATTAAAACGTAGCTATAACGAAGTTATGGCGAAATTTTTGTAAAAGACGGACAAGAATTAGAAAGTTAGTAAATGAACCTAAACGTTTAGGGTTTCCTAAGGAAGTAAGAGAACATAGAAAACGTGAGTCGTGGACTCAAGAACGAACGAGTTTCGAGTTCGAATGACCGAATTATGGACGAACGAGCATAGAGCATTAAAAGCGTTAAAATGAACGAAGGGTGAAGTTCAAGCGAATCGAATTGCGTGTTAACAGATTCAGAACAAAGTTCGGTCTGAGGGGTATTGAGGTACGTAAGATAGGGAAGAGAATGGCTTCAAAACAACCTCGTTCTGAGTTATAACGAATAAGTTATGAGATCGGGAAGTAAGCGTCTCAGAACAATTAAAGACTTAGAAAAAATTTCAAGAATTAGGGCTCGGCACCACGGCGCCAACCATGCCTTGTAATGTGGCGTTGTAGCGCCAGACCAGATAGCCAGGTACTGCTAACTCGCGCCGCGACAAGAGAGTTAAAGGAGAGGGTGGTGCCGCATCGCCAGTGTGAAGGAGAAGCTAGAGAAGAGCTTTTAATTGCTCAACTCTTGGGGGAACGTAAGGGAAGATAAAGAACATAACGTTCAAATAACGTAACACTTAATCAAGTGAATTAAACTTGTAGTAAAGATTGAACGGGAAGATTAAATGTAATTAAAAGACGAAGGATATAAACACGGGTTACGTGACAGATGTACGGGGACCGTAGTCGCGATGAACGAACGTGAGGGATTGCTATTGTTGTGATTCCTTAGACGTTGAGTGACGAGGGCAATGAATAACATTTCAATGTTATGTCATGATAATGAGAGCTAAGTGTGAAGCGTATAGACACTGTGAACGCAACGTTGTTGCGATGGACGCTTGGTCTTAGCATACAACAATCGGTATGGCTTTGACACTAAGAATGAGTAATGAACATGGTATTCAAGTAATGGATAACGAAAGTACTAAATAAGTTATGAATTATCAAGAAAGCCGTAATGAACGGTAATAAGATTAATGAAAGCCAAATGTGAGTTAGATAAGAATATAAATCATCCAAAATGATGAACGTTCTGAGTAAGACATCTCCGCATGTCATGAAGCCGTAAACTGGTAAAGAAAGTTAGCCGCGTAAACTTATATTGCAAAGAACGCAAACCCTAAGAAGTATGTTAAGTAAACCAATGCGTAAGTTCAATATATAACTAATTGGTGTTTATATTTTCTTCTTATGTGTTATATAGGAATTGGAATGAGCAGTTTAGCGTAAGCTGTAGCTGGGCGTAAGAAAAGTTTCCTAACTTCATTTATATTATATGAATGCTAGTTTCTTAAACTTCTCAGATGTTGAACTTGAGAAGTCTTATCTATGTGCATATGTGCGATGTATGTACAAGGTGGTAGTATGTATGAGGCCTTGTGCCATAATTTGAACACTTCGGTGTTTCTATGATATGAACTATTCTATGATTGACTGTTCAATACAAGTATGCTATGTTTATACATGAATCGTTATTGTTAAGTCTGTGCTAATGATTTTAGCTAGATATGATGTGTATGAAAAAGGTAGAGGAATGAAAGTATTTCAAAGTAAAAGTGAATGATGTTTTAAAATGATAGGAATAAAGACTATTCCTATTATTGAAGCTGCTTCATAACCTTTGTTCGGTTATAGAAGTTCTAAAGAAGTGTTATAATTCTGAAGTTGTTTGTTCAACTGTTATGACTTGCTGGGCAATTAAATGCTCCCTCTTGCTTTAAATGAAAAATAATTTTCAGCGAATAGAGTTAGAAGAACTGAAGGATCCCGTAAAGATCAAGCTGACGGTATCCAGATGAAGTGTCATGCAGAATGTGAATGAGCGACAAGATCAAGTGAAGACTTGTAATGTAGAAAGATGGAACTGAACGATAGACTAGTTTAATGAACTGTTATGTATCCTTGGTGGCGGATAAAAATCACTCTTGTAAGATGAAATGAATAATGTATTATTATTATTTGTAATGAATGAGGTTATAAGGTTTCCAGAACCTGGGATTTGAGAGTGTACGTTGTTATATTTTAGTATATAATGATGTATGCTGGATGAATGATGTACTCGTGACGTACGGAATTCGGGTGTGAAGATAGACCGGATTTCGGGGTGTTACAAGTTGGTGTCAGAGTTGATAGGTTATAAACCTTAGGTAGGAGTACCTAAGACTATAATCGTAGAGAGAACAATAAGAAGATCATCACGTGATCATAGTGAATCGTAGTAATAGATAAGCTATTAAACGATGAATGATTTATAGCTAATGCTATGAATGAAGGGTACTATGAAGTAGTACGGGAAGAATAACTTAAATTGAGTTATGAAGGATAGTATACGAATTAAAGAAAATTCGTATTAAGTAAAGAGAGATTTAGAAGTTATAATATTTCAATTGAGGACTCGTATCAGTAGTTGAGTTGTATGATTCCTTGTATGGGCGGGAAAATTGTACGTGGTTTTAGAACCACTTAGATTCTTATTCGATATAGTTGTTAAGTTGAACAATTCTTTGTATGGGCGGAGAATTGTCCTTGGTGTAACCACCGCTTAGCTTCCTATATCCGTCAGTAGCTGAGTTAACCAATTTTCTGTATGGGCAGGGAATTATGTTTGGTTCTACAATCACTTAGCTTCTGGTTGTGATAATCATTAGAATAGTATGTCACGCTATCAAGATGTATATGATGAGAAGGTGAATCTTTTCTCACGTATATACTTGATAGGTAGAGAACGATAAGGTAGGTGCGAATTCCTGAAACTCATACTTATGGTAAGTTCGTGACTCATAATAATATGGTATGTTTTCGAACGTCTCAGCGAATGGACGCCTATGGTCTGTCTGGATGTTCTTAAACTTATATTATTGTGCAAAGTTCCTGAACTCATAATGTGTGGTAAGTTAATGGACTGTACTAAGGTATAGAAATGTTTAAACTGAAAACACGTTATTTTCAGTAGGCTTAGCATTGAAGGTGTTAGAGAATATTTAAGTATTGTCGCAGTAAGACAATGAAGGAAGATGGAGAATAGGATATTCCAAGTCATCTAGCTATGCTAGATTTCGAACTTTATTGAACTCGTGCTGCTATGTATATTTTTTTTTAAAAAAAGGAAAGAATTGGTTCAACTTTTGGAACCAACGGATTTTAAAAGAGCTATTCTTGGGATGTCTATGCTAATTGCTTCGGCTAGACAGAAATTGAATTGAAATATCAAAATAAATTTGATATCGTCAGTGCATTTGATGCAAGAATGGTAAAAAGATGGAGTTATTAATGCAATTGAACCTGGTGTTGGATGTGATCTTAGGATCAACAACCTACTATGGTATGATGTATAATGACGAAGTCATAAATTGACGAAGTCCTCAACGTACTATAAAAAGTACGGTATCATGACGTCATAAAACGTTTTGATGTATTGCGAAAATAATTTAAAGAAGTAGTCGATGTCAAGTGAGTTGACTAGACGAATGTTTTAAGTGATGTCCAATTTATTGGGATGGTCTAAGCTAATTGTTTTGGCGAAGACAAATGATATGTCATGCTATAAGAAAATCGAGCTTTCTTTGAGAACTTGTGCAAAACCAAATTGTTTTGGTGTGGAATCTAATGATCAAGTCTGAGGAGAACATGGAAGAGGTATTTTACTTTCTTTGTGATTGTAAACTGACCGTGGAAACTTGTAAAGCCCCGAAATCCGGTCTATCTTCACACCCGAATTCTGTATGTCACGAGTACATCATTCAACCAGCATACATCATTATATACTGAAATATAACAACGTACACTCTCAAATCCCAGGTTCTGGAAACTTATAACCTCTTTCATTACAAATAATAATAATACATTATTCATTTCATCTTACAAGAGTGACTTTTATCCGCCACCAAGGATACATAACAGTTCATTAAACTAGTCTATCGTTCAGTTCCATCTTTCTACATTACAAGTCTTCACTCGATCTTCTTGCTCATTCACATTCTGCATGACACTTCATCTGGATACCGTCAACTTGATCTTTACGGGATCCTTCAGTTCTTCTAACTTGGTTTGCTGAAAATTGTTTTTCATTTAAAGCAAGAGTGAGCATTTAATTGCCCAGCAAGTCATAACAGTTGAACAAACAACTTCAGAATTAAAACATTTCTTTAGAACTTCTATAACCGAACAAAGGTTATGAAGCAGCTTGAATAATAGGAATAGTCTCGATTCCTATCATTTTAAAACATCAGTCACTTTTACTTTGAAATACTTTCATTCCTCTACCTTTTTCATACACATCATGTCTAGCTAGAATCATTAGCACAGACTTAACAATAACGGTTCATGTATAAATAGAGCATACTTGTATTGAACAGTCAATCATAGAACAGTTCATATCATAGAAACACCGAAGTGTTCAAATTGTGGCACAAGGCCTCACACATACTTCCACCTTGTACATACATCGCACATATGCACATGGACAAGACTTCTCAAGTTCAACATCTGAGAAGTTTAAGAAACTAGCATTCATATAATATGAATGAAGTTAGGAAACTTGCCTTACGCCCAGCTACAGCTTACGCTGAATTGCTCATTCTAATTCCTATATAACACATAAGGAGAAACCATAAACACCAATTAGTTATATATTTAACTTACGCATTGGTTTACTTAACTTTACTTCTTAAGGTTTGTGTTCTTTACAATATAAGTTTACGCCACTAACTTCCTTTACCAGTTTATGGCTTCATGACATATGGAGATGTCTTACTCAGAACGTTCATCATCTCGGATGATTTATATGCTTATCTAACTCACATTTGGCATTCATTAATCTTATTACCTTTCATTACGGCTTTCTTGATAATTCATAACTTATTTAATACTTTTGTTATCCATTACCTGAACCCCATGTTCATTACTCATTCTTAGTGTCAAAGCCATACCGATTGTTGTATGCTAAGACCAAGCTTCCATCGCAACAACGTTACGTTCACAGCGTCTATACGCTTCACACTTAGCTCTCATTATCATGACATAACATTGAAATGTTATTCAATGCCCTCGTCACTCAACGTCTAAGGAATCACAACCATCACAATCCCTCACGTTCGATCATCGCGACTACGGTCCCCGTACATCGGTTACGTAACCCGCATTTATATCCTTCGTCATTTAATTACGTTTAATCTTTCCGTTCAATCTTTACTACAGGTTTAATTCACTTGATTAAGTGTTACATTATTTGAACGTTATGTTCTTTATCTTCCCTTACGTTCCCCCAAGAGTTGAGCAATTAAAAGCGCTTCTCTAGCTTTTCCTTCACACTGGCGATGCGGCACCACCCTCTCCTTTAACTCTCGCGCCGTGGCACGAGTTAGCAGTACCTGGCTCTCCGGTCTGGCGCAACAGTGCCACATTACAAGGCATGGTTGGCGCCGCGGCGCCAAGCCCTAGTTCTTGAAATTTTTTCTAAGTCTTTAATTGTTCTGAGATGCTTACTTCACGATCTAATAACTTATTCGTTATAACTCGAAACGATGTCGTTCCAAAGCCATTCTCTTCCTTATGATCTTACGTACCTCAATACCCCTCGGACAGAACTTCATTCTGAATTCATTAACATGCCATTCGATTGGCTTGATCTTCACCCTTCGTTCATTTTTACGCTTTTAATGTTCTTCGCTCGTTCGTCCGTAATTCGGTCATCCAAACGCGGAACTCGTTCGTTATTGAGTCCACGACTCACGTTTTCTATGTTCTCTTACTTCCTTAGGAAACCTTAAATGTTCGGGTTCATTTACTAACATTTTAATTCTCGTTCGTCTTTTACGAAAATTTTGCCATAACTTCATTATAGCTACGTTTTAATCCGTTCTTCATGAACGTTTCTACCGTTCCTAACCAAACAATAAGCATCTAACTTATACGCGATGGTCTTAAACTTGTCCATCAACAACAATTAAACTACGATGGTTTTAAAATTGTCCATCAAGAACGTTCTTCGCGTGTTCTTCGTTCGTTCTTCATTTTTAATCGATATTTTGGATTACGATTTCACTTTTTCTTGGAATTTGATGTTATAGAACATCATTCCTTACTTAATTCACCTACTCGTTCATATAATCCACTCGGATCGCTTAAAATCTTTACGAATCTTATACTTCCTTAAAAAATTTACAAACTAAACTTCTTATTCTTATTTCTTCATTTTCTCATAATTTAAACCATATGAAATCATTCTTAACTTCTTTTACTTCTTATTCTCATTAAGTTATATTTTAAACGTATTAAACTTAAAAAAAATATTAGAAGAACTAGGGTTCGGATTACCGTTCTTCTTTAATCTTCCTCCACTATACAAAGCTGGCGATTTGCAAGCTTTTCTATTTCATGATCACTTTTGATCCGAGCATTCATGCTCAATCTCTTCCTTCTTCTTCTTCTCCAAGCTCTCAAGCTCTCTCTCTAAGGTGTAGGATTATCAAAATCCTAAAAAATGAAATCTAGCTTCCATTTATAGAAAACCAAAGCTTAGGGCAATTTGGTCATTTTCCCCCCCACCTCCTTACTATTCCCACCTCCTCCAACACTTAGCCACCAAGTAAACTTGGCCTCTACCGTTACTTGGTGGCCAAGTGGCCGGCCCACATGCCCATGGGTCATCCCATAGGTTGCCCCAATGGTTATTACCCATCCGTTTATCCATCGGTTCGATCTGCGGTTTCTTTTCTTGGTTTGGGCCTTAACCCTAATTCTTATTGGGCCTATCTTGGGCTTGATTCCACAGATCTTTGGGCTTGACATAATCCAAGTCCAATTAGATTCTACAAAGTCCATGAACTTAAAGTTCATTAAGACTCATCGTATTCTACGCATTCCATTCTCGTATTCTCGTATTCTCTTCGTATATAGTTCGTATGATATTCGTATTATACGTCGTAATAATCTTCGTACTATACTCGTATAATAACTAGTATTACACTCGTATTCCTTACGCATAATAACCCTAATTATTATACGAAATCATTTCTTGGAACTCACCTTTCCTAACCCTTAGGTTTTACGTCCGCAGGCGAAAACTTCGTTTTTATCATAACTGAAATATTATTGAATATTCCATCTCGTCTCAGAATTATACGTAATCATTAACTTCTCAGAATTTCAAAATTAATCTCCGAGCAGAAATGGATGAATAGTGCCTATTTCGTCTTTTTCCTCGAAAAATATTTTGTTCCCGAAAAAATCTTATTTTCGTCTTGAAAATTCTTATTCGTTCAATCTAGCTCTTAGCCAGAATCCTCCCGACTTATAATCATCCTAGGTTATAGAACGATTAATAAACATATAGCACAGAATATTATTAATAAAAATTAGTTTTATTAATAACTAATTCTTTAAACCTAAATTATGGACAATCCAAATTTTCGGGTCATCATAGTGATGCCCCCAAATCCGGGTTACCTGACCCCCGAGTTTGGTGTTCACGATCCACAATATAATAATATCTAACTACCCATTCATATAGAAATAGTAATACATAAGTCATTAACAGAGATTGTTAATACATTAGTCCCCAGGTTTTCTAACCTTAACATTACAGACATACCCTTAGATTTACAAAAAGGGTTTACAATACAACATAATAATACTAATGTTCATTATACTAACTTATCAGTATGTCATTTCCTTTGTTCTTCTTCGCAGCACCTTCTGCAACTTCGTCCCTAACTAAAAAGTTTTATTTAGCAAGGGTGAGCAACAAGTTTGTCCCGCAAGTTAAGACATACAATAAAGGTATAGAAATCAATATCAAGTCTTCTCACATTCTACGCAACAATAATATGATAATGAAAGAGTACAACACTTTCAAGGTTTTCTACGATATTCAAATGAATAATCAACATTTAATTCTACGAAATAACAAGGTGGAATGTTTTCCAGATTTATGCTGAGCGATCCATTGAATCTTGAACTTCTCTTCTCGAGTAACTATTAAAGATTTAACTTTGATATACCCAGATGTATCAGATAACCATAAAGATTAAATCATACCCCTCTGCAAGTATATAAAGTGATCAGCTTTAGTATACCCTATATTATGCATAATACGTAATCGCGTGCAAAGGTAGAATATACGACTAAGAAAATATCCCCTTTATATAAAAGGTTGTTCTTCTCAGTCTCAGAATCAAGATTTTGATTTAACAACGAAATATTGTGATTTCAATTTCTAATTACTTCTCGATGTAGCTGAAGTAATTGGCATTGATCTGTCAATAATAATTGAATTCTCTTCTCGAACCTATCAAGTTCTAACAAATGTTTGTCTAGCCAGAATAATTGACTAAGACACTTCTCAACATAATTCGACAATAAAAAAGGAATTATCTGTACTGTCAATACTAGCTTCTACGGATATGAATATCCAATAATAGTTATTATATGAATGTATATTTTCCGAATCAGTAATTTAATTTGAATTATCAAACATGCACTAACTGCGAATAATTAACAATAAATCCCTGGACGTGGTCTAATTAGCAATAATTAACCACCAATAATAATTAAATAATATTAACTCAAGGTTGAGTTAGAGAACTTGCCTTCTCCGCTGCTTACAGCTACACAAAATACTTATCTGCCTTCGTAAGACCTATAACCAATAATATCGGTCTCACAATTAGCATAATAATTTATAACACACAATACTGTAATTCAGAGTCGATCTTCTCATAGACACATTACCACATAGCCACATCAGTGTTTATAACCTATATAAACACTTAACAAGTCTAACTATTTCGGTCTGCTTGGACTTCGGTCCATTCTCGGTGTTCAAGTTACCTTACCCAATAATTAACACATTTATTCTCAATTAAATTCGGTTTCTAAGCTTCAATATTAATTTAGATAAGTCAAATATCATTAATAATATTTTTCGGAAGCTTTTAATAATTTACAAACAATTATTATAATTTATAATAATTTTTCAAATACTTAAATCATTTTTAAATAATTTAATTATCAAATAATCTTATCATCATTAATATTTAATAATATAAAAATATTAATAACATACTTGTCAAAATATTAAAGTTATTATTAATAACTTAAAATATTTTTAAATCTTTAATATTCTACTTAAATGATTTTTAAAATAATTAAAATTATTTTTAAAATATCACCATTAATATTTAAATATTAATAAAATTATTATCAAAATATTAAAAGTCATTAATTATAACTTAAAATATTTTTAAAATATTTTTCTCATCTTTAAATGATTTTTAAATTAATAAAATTATTTTTAATTTATTTATTTAATATAATATTTAAATAAATCTAGTATCATTAATATTAATTTATTATGAGAATTCTCCAAAAATAGTGAAAATAATATTTTATAATTCCAAATATTTTCTAACACTTTATTCTTATTTAAAATGATTTTTAAATCAATAAAATTATTTTTATATTATTTATTTAATTTAATAATTAAATAAATCTAATATCATTAATATTAAATTATTAATAAAAATTCTCCAAAAATATTAAAAGTTACATTTTATAACTCAAAATATTTTTAAATACATTATTCTTATTTAAAATGATTTTTCATAATATTAAATCATTTTCTTCTAATTTATTTAATATACTAATTAAATAAATTAAATATCATTTTTATTCAAATAATTATAAATATTAATAAAAAATGTCTCAAATAATTAAAAGTTATTTTTCAGAATTTAAAATGATTTTTAAAACCATTTTTAGTAATTTTTTATAATTTATTTCTATTTTTAAATAATTTCTAGAATATTCAGAAAATAAAATAAATAAAATCGTCGCTAAAGCCTGTAGCGACACTTGTCTGTCGTCTTAGGTGTTCTTGAGCACAAGAACACTGTCAAACCCGAGTTCAAGAGTCATGGTTTGACCGTGTGTAATTTTCAATCCAAAATGTTTCTAGGTAATTTCTAACCATGATCTTGTAGTGTTTATGTAACACTACAAGAATCAACCATTAACAACGTTATAACATAACTCAGATGCACGATCCAAGCCTTATAAGTCACTGTCAGAACATTTCTGGGTTTTCCAGAAACCCAGATAGTTCGACTGGCTATCTTGAAGCTCAATTATTTACATGTTCTGGTCATTGTATTAATGTTATTAAGGTTTTATTTCGTAGCCCATATGTCAAGGAACATATATCAAGCAACAAATCAATCAGAGTATAACACAATAACCAGATTCAATCTAGTCAAAACCTGTGAAAAAGTTCATCCTAGCAATTTCTGAAATTTAAAGAAAATCATATTCGTGACCGAATGGCCTGGTTTGACCGCTCATACAATCTCATATGTTTGTTATTTAAGAGATCTAAAGGTATATATCTTAAGTACACATATCAGACTACATACTGGCTATCATAATATTAACATAACACCTACATACTGATAGATCACGGCAATATAAAAACTTGTCAGACCCATTTTTACACGTTCTGGGTTACCCAGATTTCAGCCGGTCAAGCTCGGTCAACGGTGTTTGACCATGAATAAAATGAAATCTGGACATTATATACCTGTTATTTCAATTGCAAAACAAAGACATCCTACCAGACTACTGATCCAAAACATCAAACAACAAAAAACATAAATACACAAAGATCTACAGCCATTGACATTAGCTTGTCACACGACTTTGACTGTTCTTGAGCAGTTTTTTAAAACTTCATTTTAAAGCCTTTTGATGCTATGAATCTATGTTATATCAACATAGATCATCATAAAATATCATCTAGCAAAGATCTAAACACAAAAACACAAAATTTTACAAAGCATACAAGATCAAAATGAAACTTAAGGTTTATACCTTCTTGTTCCAATTCTTGATCTATGCTCTCCAATCTGTTTTTTGGTGTTCTAGTAGCTGATTATATGACTGAGGGACTTGATAAATTCGGAGGTCTTGAGTGAGAGAGAGTTGGTGAGAGCTTATGTGAAAAATGACAACTTTTGTGACTTTTTCTCTCTCATAACTTATATATATTGCTTGATATGTTGTTAGATCTGCAAAATTCGACTGGTGGCTGAGATTATACACTCACCAAGTCAATGCAGTGGTTCACCAACTAACGGTGTTGGTGAATTTTGCAAGTTACCATTTAAATAAATGAAAAAGGGCAATTTGGTCATTTATATTTTAATTTTAATTGTATACTTGGAATTTACCAAGCCCTTAGGGTTCTAACCCTTAGGGTTTAACCCTAAGGTTCTAACCCTTAGGGTTTAACCCTAAGGTTCTAGCCCTTAGGTTTTAAATTATTAACTTTCTAGAATTTTCTAATTAGGGTTTTTAAATTAGAAAATTAAAAGTTTAAAACTAAAATTAGGGTTTCCTAATTAAATTAGGGCTCTCTAATAATATTAGTGTTTAATAAACATATTATGCTCGCCAATTAGGATTGGGGTTTCCTAATTAAGGTTTAGGATTCCCGAATTAAAAATTACGGTTTCCCGACTTTCGATTAGGGTTTCTAACGGTACGTTAGGTTTTCTAATCTTGAGATTAGGGTTTCTAATCTCTTATTGAGGTTTATAAATTTCAAACCTTATCTGATCAATCATTGATCAAAATTCTAAATAGTACAAACACGTACTCATTAATATTATTATTTTAATTATATTTTCTATCGAATCCCTTTCTAAAATTAGGGTTAGGGTTACTAAAGCTGTTAAACACAACTCTTCTCTAAATTTATTAGTCAATACACAAATTGACCTTCTCGAGACTCGTATCACAAATACTTGTCACAAAATTGATAATCAATATTAATATTAATTAAAAAAAAATTATTCGTAAAATTTTGAATATTCGAAATCTCGGGTTATCACACCAATAATCTACCCATCTTTATACTCAAGTGAAAGAGAAATTTCAATACCAGGGTTATAAAATGGTATATATGATAACAAAAATAATATAGTCAAAACATGGATTTAATTTCAAGAGTAAGATTCATAAATCAACGATAATTTGGTCACAAAAAGAAATCAATTTTCTCATGAATAGTATCCCGTGAATAGTAACTCGTAAATAGTAACTCATGAATAGTAACTCGTGAATAGTAACCCGTGAATAGTATTTTGTATTCCTAAATAGTACTGTATACGTGAATAGTGTCGTATACATGAATAGTAACCCGTGAATAGTACACATAAAAGAAAAATACAAAAGAAAATAATATTCCATGACGAGTACAAAAGAAATGATATCACATACGAGTATAAACGAATATACGAAACTGCAAATGAATTTTCACCTGCCATGCGGTAATCCATGTAGACAGATCATTTCCACAATTTAATAAAGAATAAATACGAAGGGTCATTCACCATGCATACGGTAGTCTGCGTAGACAGGTTACTCCCGCAAATTGATAAAGAATAGAATAGGATGGGTCATTCACCATGCATGCGGTAGTCCGCATAGACAGGTTACTCCCGCAGATTAATAAAGAATGAATGACAACTCTTATGAGTATTGAAAGAAAATAACTCTCCTCATGAATACGAAAGAAATAATATCCCTCACCATACGAAAAATAACATCCCCTACAATACAACAAATAATATCCCTTACGAATATAACAAATAATATCCCTTACGAATATAAAATAAATAACACCCCTTCCGAATACAACAAATAATATCCCTTACGAATATAAAATAAATAACATCCTTTACGAATACAACAAATAATATCCCTTACGAATATAAAATAAATAACACCCCTTACCATACGAAAATAACATCCCTTACGAATACAAAATAAATAACACCCCTTACGAATAAGAAATAAATAACATACCTTACGAATAAGAAATAAATAACATCCCTTACGAATAAGAAATAAATAACATCCCTTATGAATATAAAATAAATAACACCATTTACGAATAAGAAATAAATAACATCCCTTACAAATAAGAAATAAATAACATCTCTTACCTTAATAAAAATTTAGAGACTGCATTAGTGTAATAGCAGAATACTCTTCTTCTTTCTCTCTATAGTTTCTCTCTCTAGAGTTTCAGTGATTTCGTAACAAATAATGAAGGAATGAAGATCTATTTATAGGCAAAAGGACTGAATAGTAACTAATTCATGAACGACCTAGATTAATTTACTTTTAAACGGATGGTTCATATTGATTTACTCTTAAAACTTAAAGCAACGGTCCATACTGATGTACTATTAAAACTTTAAACTAGTGATCCATATTGATTTACTATTATAACTTTCCACTAGCGGTCCATATTGATTTACTATTATATCTTCAACCAACGGTCTAAAAAAGTAGCACATCTCCTCATGAAATAATAAGTCAAACTTATAACAAACACCTCATAACAAACCCCTCTATTTATATCAAAAATTGAATAAATATTTACCACAAATCACTTATATTTAATCAACACATTTTTAATCTATTAACAATTATTCATCATTAATCTTATAACTCACAATATTTAACAACTAGATCATTCCCATGAAAGATGGGGCTTTCCTATAAAGATTTCTCCCTATTGACGCGTAATTAGGTGACCAAACACCTTTTCTCGATAGAAATTTTTAGACATCGTCAATAATACAAATAATAATATGAATAACATTGTCGTCTCAATTATTGATTTAATAATATAAAATATTGTGCAGATGATACTGTGGCAATAATTGAATCAATAATATGAGATATATTATGCAGCAATTACTATACTAATAATTGAGTATAACTGAGTGACTTCTCACGTAAGCATCAATAATCAAAGATACTGTACAATATCGTGTGCTACTATACAACCACGAGTATTACTGTACTTTTTTCACCGGGTATTTCAATAGTTTAACGGTAAAAACTTTCGCCGTTATTTTTTATAAAAAGTTATTTCTGTCATTTTCTAACTCTGACAGTTATTCCTTTGTGGGGTCCACCAATGATGGTGTCGTCGTACAAATATTCTCCGACAAAAAGAATATTCCCCGACCAAACGAATATTTTCCGACACAACAAATATTTTATAACAACTTGCTTACTTTGCAAAATTTTCAAATATCATACTTAACTTTAAACTTTTATCAATTTAACTATTTACCAAAATAGAAAAACTGAAAACTTTTATTTCATAAAATTTGGGGTCTTACAATCGGTATCAGATGAAGTGTCATTCAGTGTGTGGATGAGCGTGAAGATCAAGCCAAGACTTGTAATGTAGAATAGTTTAATTGAACTATAGATTAGTTTAATGAATTGTAATGTATCCTTGGTGGCTGATAAAAGTCACTCTTGTTAGATGTAAAGAATAATGTAATTATCATTATTTGTAATGAACGAGGTTATAAGGTATTAGAACCTGTGATTTGAGAATGTATGTTGTTATATTTAGCTATATAATGATGTATGTTTGGAAAGAAGTGGGACCGTAATGTATAGAATTTGAGTGTGAAAATAGACCAGATTTCAGAGCATTACAGTGTGGTATCAGAGCTAATAGGTTATAAATCTTAGGTATGAGTACCTAAGGTTATAATCGTAGAGATAAGGATAAGAAGATCGTTGAGTTAAATGACTAAGGAAGAAAATCACTACGTGATCATATTGAATCACAATAACAGTTGTTATGTTAAACGATGGATGATTTATGGCTAATGCTATTAATGAATGGTACGATGAATTAGTACGGGAAGAAGAACTCAGATTGAGTTGTAAAGGATAGCATACGAATTAAAGAAAATTCGTATTAAGTAAAGAGAAAGTTAGAAATAGTAAGATTTCAATTGAGGACTCAAGTGATAGCTAAGTTGTATGAACCTTTGTTATTGGCAGAGGTTTGTACTTCGGTGTAACAACTAATTAGCTTATTACAGTGATAATCATTGGAATGGTATGTCGCGCTATCAATATGTATATGACGAGAAGGTGAATCTTTTCTCATGTATATGTGTGATAGGTAGAGAATGTTAAGATATGTGCAAGTTCTTGAAACTTATACTTATGAAAAGTTTGTGACTCATAGTTATATACTATGTTTTTGAGCCCTAAGCATATGGATAGTCCTTGATTTATTCTTGGATTACATATTGCGAAGATATGTTCTTGAACACACATGGTTGTGGAAAGTTCCTAAACACATAAAGTGTGGTAAGTTGATGGACTATACTAAGGTATAAGAATGTTAAGACTGAAAATGATGTATTTTCAGTATGCTTAGCATTAAAGGTGCTAAAGAAGATTAAGTATCGTTGCAAGTAATACAATGAAGGAAGATGGAGAAAAAGGATATTCCAAGTCATCTAGCTATGCTAGATTTCGAAGTTCATTGAAATCGTGCTTATATGTGCGTTTTGAAAAGGAATAAATTGGTTCAACTTTTTGAACCAATAGATTTTAAAATAACTATTCTTGGTATATCTGTGCTAATTCTTTTGGCTAGACAAAAGTTGATTTGAAATATTAAAATGATTTTTATATCATCAGTGCATTTGATGCAAGGATGGTAAAAGGATGGAGCTATTAATGCAATTGAACCTAGTGTTGGATGTGATCTTAGGATCAACAACCAGCTATGGTATGATGTAAACTGACGAAGTCATAAACTGACGAAGTCTTCAACATATTGTGAAAAGTACGATATCGTGACCTCATAAAACGTTTTGACGTATTGTGAAAGAATTTAAAGGAGTAGTCGATGCCAATTAATTTGACTAGAAGAATGTTTCAAGTTGATGTACAATTTATTGGTATGGTCTAAGCTATTTGATTTGGCTAAGACAAATGGTATATCATGTTTAAAAGAAAATCGAGCTTTCTTTGAAGAAGTTATGTCAAGCCAAATTATTTTGGTGCGGAATCTGATAAATAAGACTGAGGTGAACGTATCCCGAAATGGGGTTATACGATGGGTTGATCGCCTACGTATGGAAGAGGTAGTTTACTTTCTTGGTGATTGTAAACTGACCGTGATAGAAGGGTTTACAGTGAAATACTATTAAATCTAATAAGAGTTCATGGTCGATTTTACCCCTCAGAAAAAGTATGAAATGTTTTAAAGGAATTCTTATGTTCCTCGTTATTCATACTACTTCATGATTCTTGTTAAGTTATGAAGGTTAGGGAATGATTCTTTGAAGAGAAGTTGAGAAGAAGGGTATGTTAAAATTTTAAGGACGAAGTTCTGTGAAGAATGGGTGAATGTGATGACATGAGAGATTAAAAGCATAGTTAGACGTGAGGTTTAACTAATGACGAATATGTCAACAGATGATCCTTGTGAGAAGGACGAATTGAGATTAAAGCTTTGCTAAAGGTTGTAGGGATAAAATATCCGGGTATGGGTGTTGTTTTAAGAAATTCCAAGGACGGAATTTTTATAAAGGGGGAAAAATGTGACAACCCAAAAAATCAGATTGTCCAGAATTTAAGTTTAAAGAATTAGTTATTAATAAAATGAATTTTTATTAATAATATTTTGTGTTATGTGTTTTTTAATTGTTCTAGAACCTAGGATGATTATAAGACGGGAGGATTCTGGCTACGAGTAAGAATTTTCAAGATGAAAAAAAAAATTTGGGAACAAAAATATTTTCGAGGAAAAAGACAAAATAGGCATTATTCACCTAACGAAACCTTAAGGGTTGGGGTTTGAATCACCTAAGCCTTTTCAAGAGTTCATTATGTCGAAATGACATTTCGTCGAAAGATTTGATGATAATATATTGTGAAAAGTTAAGTAAGCCGATAAAAGTTTTTCTCGAAAAATATGTAGAAATCAGACGAAATAAAAACAATGAAAAGTAATGTTATGTAATTTTCATTCTTTTAACTACGTTAGGGGAAAACGTGAAGGAAAACGCTTATCATCAAAAAGTGTTTTTCAGTTTTTCAAAGTTCCGAAGAATGCATAAAAGTTAATCTGTAAAGGAAAGACGAAATATCAAAAAATATTTAGATTCTGAGAATCGCAATTTTTTGAACTGTCAGATGAATTCCGCAAGACGGAAGCACGAAGCTTCCAAGAGAAGCTTCGTGAATAGTAACTTTAGGGACGAAATGACTATTTTGCCCCTAGCTTGGGTTTTCTATAAAAAGAGAGCCTTAGCCCATTTGCTGGTGATTTTGAAAATCACCAACACTTGTGTGTGAGAGAGAGAGAGAGAGAGAGTTCAGATGAGGATGAAACGGAAGAAGAAAAACAATCTCGTGTGCAAACGTTGTCCAACGGGAGAAGATTAAAGAAGAAAGGTAATCCAAAACCTAGTCTAATATAAATTTTCTTTAAGTTTTCTATGTCAATATACATAGCTTAATGAAAATAGGAGAAGAAGATGTTAATAATGATTTTATATGGTTGAAATCATGAGAAAAAGAAGAAATAAGATTTTAAAGTTTAGTTTACAAGCTTTCTTAAGGAAGTATGAATTTCGTAATGAATTTGAACGATTCGAATGAATCATATGAATGATTCAGTGAAATAAGTAAGGAATGGTGTCTTATAACACCAAATTCCATGATAAAGTGAAATCGTAATCAAAATATCAATTAAAAATGAAGAACGAACGAAGAACGTGAAGAACATGCGAAGAACACAAAGAATGTTGTTAATGGACAAATTTAAGACCATCGTATTATAAATTGTTGTTGATGGAAAAGTTTAAAACCATCGCGTATAAGTTAGTTGCTTATTTCTTGGTTAGGAAAGATAGAAACATTCATGAAGAACGGATTAAACTTAGCTATAATGAAGTTATGGCAAAAAAATTTATAAAAGACAAACGAGAAGTAGAAGGTATGTAAATGAACCCAAATGTGTAGGGTTTCATAAGAATGTAAGAAAATGTGAGTCGTGGACTCAAGAACGAATGAATTCCGAGTTCGGATAACTGAATTACGGATTAACGAACGATAAACGTTAATAACGTAAAACGAGTGAATGATGGAATTTAAACCAATTGAATGGCATATTAACGGATTCAGAATAAATTTCTATCCAAGGGAAGTTGAAGTACGTAATGAGAGTAAGAAAATAGCTTTGGAAAGACCTCATTCCAAGTTATAACGAAGAAGTTACGAGTTTGTGAAGTAAGCGTCTCAAACATGTTCAACACTTAGAAAAAAAATCTGAGTTTTGGAACTGGCACTGCAGCGCCAGTTATGCCTTGGGAAGCGGTGCTACAGCACTAATCTTGGCAATCAACTACTGCTAAGTCACGCTACAGCGCGAGAAATAAGAAGGAACTGGCGCCGCAGAGCCGGTGTAGGGAAAAGCCCAGAGAAGGGCTTTTAATTGCTCAACTCTTGGGAGAAGTGTAAGGAAAGATAAAGAACATATAGTTCACATAATGTAACACTTAATCAAGTGATTTAAACCTTTAGTAAAGGTTGAACGGAAAGATTGAATAGAATTAAAAGACAATGAATTTAAACACTAGTGACGAGGGGGATGTTTAACATTTCGATGTTATGATGTTGTAATGAGAGATAAGTGTAAAGCGTATAGACGCTGTGAACAAAATGCAGTTGTGATAACAATCAGTTTTAGCATACAACGAACCGTGTAGCTTTGACATTAAGAAAGAATAATGAACGTGGGGTTCATGTGATGGATAACGAATGAAAGTGATTAAAACCTTAGATAAAGGTTTAATGAGAGATTAAAAGATGGACAACGTGAACGCAGAATACGTAAACGATCCTCGTGAATCGTATTCACCTCGGGCGAACGTTCTAAGTATACATTGGTTGTATGACTTAGACGTTAACGAAAGTAGTAAGTAAGATATGAATTGTCAAGAAAGTCATAACGAACAGTAACAAGATTAAAGAAAGTCTGAATGTTTGTCAGATAGAGAATGTTAGAATGAAATGTAATCATTAAACACTTTAGCCGACGTGAGGGTTGAGTGTACGCGAATATTAAACGGGCAGAACCTACACCATGTGTATGGTTGGACCGTAAGGTAATGAAGGATGATGAGTAAACCTATGAATGATGAAGAAATTGAATTAAAGACAATGATGTATAACGTTAAGAAGCCGAGTTAATAATTATAACTTGGATAACGTTCTGAGTTGAATGAACCGGACGTTATAAGATACGAATAAAGTAATGTAAAATGTTTAACGCTATGAACGCATAGTATTGACATTGAATGATCGTTATGAGTATACAAAAGACTGTATGACTTAGACGCTAAGGAATAAATCTTGTGGTATTGCATTTAGTTGCTAGAAAGCCATAAGGAATGAGAAATTAACTTAATGAACATTATAGTTTTAATGATTCAGATAAGTTAAGTTAAGTTTAGGTTGTGGTACAATCGTAATCTTTAATGGTTGATATATTGGAGCTGGGCTAAATAATTCCTTTAGAGAGCGGAGGTATATACGAAACTGACAATCGATCTAACTCACTATGAAAGACAGTGTAGATGAGACGAGAAACTAGTTTATTGGTTTTTTGTAGGAAACCACTCAGATTACCCTATCGATTACTAGTAGAGATTCGATGTGTGCTAAGTCCTAAAAAAGTTATAAGAAGAAGATAAGAATGTAAATTGTCAAAGATGATGATCATATGAGTTAAGACATCTCCGTATGTCATAAAGCCATAAAGCGGTAAAGAAAGTAGGTTGCGTAAACTTAGATTGCAAGAATGCGAACCCTAAGAAGTAAAGTTAAGATTAAATGAATGCGTAAGTCAAGTATATGACTAATTGGTGTATGTGTTATTTTCCTTATGTGTTATATAGGGATTTCAATGAGCATCTGAGTGTAAATTTTAAGATATAGCTGTGTGTAAGGCAAGTTTCCTAACTTCATTCATATTTTAAATGAATGCTAGTTTCTTAAACTTTCTTAGATGTTGAACTTGAAATGTTTTGTCTATATGCAAATGTGTGATATTTGTACAAGGTGGTAGAATGTATGAGGCCTTGTGCCACAATTTGAATGCTTCGGTGTTTCTATGAGATGAATTGTTATGTGATTGAACTGTTCAATATGAGAATGTTCTATTTATACATTAACCGTTATTGATAAGCATGCGCTAATGATTCTAGCCAGACAGAATGTGTATGGAAAATGTAGAAGAATGAAAGTATATCAAAGCGAATGTGACTAATATTTTAAAATGATAGGAATCAAAATTATTTCTATTATTCAGGCTGCTTCATAACCTTTGTTTGGTTATTGATGTTTTAAAAGAATGTTTAAATTCTTGAAGTTGTTTATTCAACTGCTATAACTTGCTAACCAAATGAATGCTCACATTTGCTTTAAATAAAAACATTTTTAGAGAACGATGTTAGAAAGAACTTAAGGATCCCGTAAAGATCTAGCTGACCGGTATCCAGATGAAGTGTCATTCAGTATGTGAATGAGCGTGAAGATCAAGCCAAGACTTGTAATGTAGAATAGTTTAATTGAACTATAGATTAGTTTAATAAATTGTTATGTATCCTTGGTGGTGGATAAAAGTCACTCTTGTAAGATGTAAAGAATAATGTAATTATCATTATTTATAATGAATGAGGTTATAAGGTATTAGAACCTGGGATTTGAGAATGTATGTTGTTATATTTAGCTATATAATGTTCTATGTTTGGAAAGAAGTGGAACCGTGATGTACAGTATTCGGGTGTGAAAATAGACCGAATTTCGGGGGCGTTACATTTATTAAATGGGGTATGCGTACCTCATTTTCACTCATTTTTCTTAATATAAATTCTATCTCCCTCCTATGTACTTCCTTTTGACTGCTGATCAAGATTTCTATTTATTTTAAATACAATTTTAATAGGAATAGTTAGAATTAATTTTGAAGAATTGAAGATCAAGGAGAAAGGAGCGCTTGAAGACCAGTTTGTAAAGGAGCCCGAGTTTAAATGTAATAGTTATATTTAAATTTAATTCTTGCACCCTAGGCTTGACCTATTGGTTCACTTGGTGGCTCTAGTGAACCAAACTAGAATAAAGTTCATAATCAATCCGGATAGAATATAGTATTCTATATGTGCACGCTTATACTATATATATATATATATATATATATATATATATGTGTGTGTGTGTGTGTGTGTGTGTGTGTGTGTAGGGGGGGTGTGAGTAGGGGTGCTCATCGATAAAAAACCGAACGAAAAAATCGAACCGGTACCGAACCGAAAAACCTAGAAAATCAAGAATCGGTACTGGTACCAAATAACCGATTTGGGTACCGGTTCGGTACAAAGTCGGTACCGCTTTTTTCGGTTCGATTTTCGGGTATACCGCAATAATTAAATAATTTTTTTCTTAATTATATAGTAGTATATAAAAATAAAACCGAATTTATTCTTGCAAATACAGATGCCTGAGCTCTAGCACTCCAGTTTTGTATTTCAACAACCAATACAATGGTGATATTAGTTGTAATTATTATTGTCAACTTGAAGTGAATTTATTAGTTGTGTATAGTTAACATATAACAAACTCGTATTGAATTGCTTACAAAAAAACATTATGATAATGTCATGTTAAAACTCATTTATTTTGTCATAGCAATAGCCAATAAGCACATATGCACAAGATACCACAAACCCCCTAAAACCCTTGATGTGTATTGTGAACAGATACTAAGTAGTAAGAACAATAGTAGTATTCTTTTTTTATATTGTGGCTAACATGTTACATTACTGCTAACATGTTACATTACTGTTGTGAAAAGAAAGTGTTAGTAATGTAGTACTATGAGTTCAACTCATTTCCACAATAATTCCTATAATTCTATTTTTTTTAATATAAAAAAATACCATTTATTTGAGTTGTCATTTAATTATATCATTACACTGAAAAATACCTATTAATTGAGATTTGTCATTGTTTTCAATTATATTAATATGTATATGTTGTTAGTTAAATCCAAATAGTAGTGAATTTTTATAAGTTTAAACTATAAAAACTCATTCAACATTAACATATTTAATATTTTACAATTTGTTTATAAAGACAATATAAGATAATTTTAAATATAATTGTAATTAATTTTTAAAAATAATAAAATTATTTATTTTTAGATAATTATAGTTATAATAATTCTGGTCATTTTAATTTTGAAATTTTAAAATCATATAATTGATGATACACTTTGGAATTACTAACATTAATATTTTGTTCCACCTTTATTTTATATTAATGGAGTATCCGTTTATGCCAACAAATCCCCGTGAAAATAAAAAAAAAACCTAAAATAGAGATGCGACGTGGATTTTAAATTTACTTTTGAGACAACTATTAATAACAGGTGTTGGTTGGAGCACATGAATTATTATATAATGATCATTCACAGAACATACAGTTAATTGGAAAGAGTGGACAATATGTGCAGGCACACATCACTAGTTTTTTGGTTTTCTTATTTTTTGGTTTTTTTTTGGTTTTTCGGTATTTACCGAATTCAAAATTTTTATTACCGCTACCGGTATCAAAAAGTATAAAAAAACCGAAAAATCGGCACCGAAAAAATGAAACTGAAAAAAATCGATAAATGTTTCAACCGGTTCGGTAAAAGATTGAAAAAATTGAATTTTTTGATCACCCCTATGTGTGAGTGTGCATGCGCGCTAAACAAGACGAGAAAAATAATAACAAACTCCTCGAATATTTTATATTAAGTCCTAAGCGTTCAAAGATGTTTGGAATATCGAACGTCGCCTTCTAGCATGATAAAAATAATAGAGTATCAATTAATTATTATAAGTTTGTTGTGTCACCACAAGGCTTCTCTTAATTTTTTGAGATGTTAATTTTATCAAATTTGATGCTTATAAAGAAAATTGAACAATATTATTTTGTTGTGTCACCACAAGGACAATGTTTTTCTTTTTTGAATATATGGAAGTGCTAGGTTGGACTTAACTTAGATAATTTTGATTTGGATGTGCCAGCACTTGATCAAAATAATCTAAAGGCTAACTAAAAGGAGTTACATGATGACGTAATTGACAAGAGTTGTCCACATATTTATTTATATATAGTTTGTTGTGTCACCACAAGGCTATATGAATTTGAAATGGGATCCTTATTCTTTCTAGAAAATCTTTAATTAAATTTTGCCCCGAACTATATAACTGAGGGTAATATAGTTTGATGAAAATAGTTAGAGATACCAATTTAAAACAATACCTAATTTATCTTGGTAATTAATTAATTAATAATAGAATGTATGCTAAAAATGTTGTTAATTACAAATTCATTCGCATAATTTTACAATGTCTAAATTACTATCACTGCGTAGCATATTAGATGCTAAATAAGCGAACCAAAATATACGCATTAGTTAAGGAATTTAAGAATAGTTCACATGGTTGAAAAATTATCTTTTGTCCTTAATACGCCTATCCCTGCAATTGTTGCAGACAATGCCTTTGAGGAAGAGATTGTTATTTTTAGAAAGTGGCAAGATGATGCATACTTGGCTCAATGCATCATGCTCGCATCCATGAGTAACGAGCTTCAGCGTCAGCATGAAACTATGGTTGCTCTTACTATACTCCTGCATATCAAGTAGTTGATGGCGAGGAAAGTAGGACTAATAGATATTAGATATCTAAGGAACTCTTCCGATCCAGAATGAACAATGGCACTACAGTCTAGACAACAGTTCTTAACATGATAATTTTAATTGAACAATTAGGACAACATGTTTTGTCATGAATGGAGAGTTAAGCCAAGATTTGATCTTGCACTCACTCCCGGACTCCTTTCACAATCGTTGTGAATTTTTCATATGAACAAGCTAGATATCAGCATTGTTGATTTGCTTAACATGTTAAAAATGTTAATAGTCATTTTGCAACCAAGAAAGACCAATTCTTACTGGTAAGGCCCAAGGATTTTCTGAAAAGAAGAACGATTCAAATAAGGTAAATAGAAAGGCAAAAACAAAGGATAATAAGAACAAAACTGATACGGTTAGCAAATGAGTTTGCTTCCACTGAAATAATCCTGGACACTAGAGAAGAAACTGCGAGAAGCATCTTGCAGAGCTAACCAGATAAAGCTTAGTAAAGCTTCGGTTACAAATACAATTTTGTTCATGATTGAAAATAATATTTTTTAAGTCAAGGTTCTACTTGGGTATTTGATACTGACTTTGGTTCTCATAAATATATATTTATGATGGGGCTAAGCAGAAGTAGAAAGCTAAACAAAGATAAGTAATACTATATGTGGAAAATGAAGCAAAGGTTGTTGCATTAGCCATATGAACTTATAGTTTAGCACAACTTACGGGCAAATCTATCAAGTCAATAAGTTGTTATTGTATTCTAATTCTCGTTAGAAACATTATTTCCATTTTATTGTTAGGCAATGAAATCTTTGGTATTATATTTAAGAATAATTATTTTTCTATTTATAATAATAATATTTTGTATAGAACTGGAATATTACTTAATGAATTTTGTATACTTAACTTACGTGAAAAATAATATTGCATATTGAACAAATTAGTATAAGAAAAGGAGATGATCATTCAAAGAGTTAAATGTGTGTATTTGCTAAAGTACAAGTGTGAATTATTTGAAAGGTTCAAAGAATTTAGAAGTGAAACTAATTGAAAAGTATTAGAATTCGTTGATCGGTTTAAAGAAGGAATACTTGTGCAATGAGTTTCTAGATCATCTCAAATAGTTTTCTCACAATGGACACCTCCTGATACGCAATAATTGATTGATGTCTCTAAAAGAAAAAATCGTACCTTATTGAACATAGTGCGGTCCATAATGATTTTAATGACATTCCAGCATCCTTATGGGGTCATGCACTAGAAATGGTTGCATATCTACGAAAAAGGTAACTCCAAATCCGGCCCCAAGATTTTATAAGAGTTATGGACATGAAGGATTCCTAATCGTAAGTATGTTAAGATAAGGGGTTGTCCAACTTATGTGAAGAGGTTTCAAAGGGATAAGTTTTGGACAAGATTTGACAAGTGCATATTTGTGGGACTTCCTAAAGTGAGTTTAGGTTATACGTTCTATAATCCTACATAGCAAAAGGTGTTTGTTGAGAAACACACTGACTTCTAAGATAAAGGTGTTTATCATTGAAAGGGCTAGTGGGAGGATAATAAATCTTGAAGAGTTCAAGAACCACAAAAAACTATAAGTCAAATAAGAGGAACCTGTAGATAGACCTATTGTACCACAACCAAATCACAAATCTGGAATAGTACCGAAGATACCTAGGAGGTATGGATTCATCATAGAAGATGATAATGAGGTACGCATCATAGAAGATGATGATCTAGTTACATATGATAAGGTAAAAGTTGTAGATACTCAGAAAAATAAATAGAAGCAAGCTTCTCAAAATGGAACTTCGTTTTGATGAGACAATCAAAAGAATTTGATTTTATCAAAAACAAGAATGAAGCTAGAATGTACAAAAAAGGGCCAATGGGAGTGTCGTGACATTCCTAATATTATAAGTTGATATAATATGGATAATGAATAACATACCAATGCTACCATAAGTAAAGATAAAGTTTTCTAAACATTCCTCCATGAATGGTTTGGGAAGAGTATCTTAATTGGGGATACAAATCTATATAGATAGATTTAAAAGAATGCTCGGCTTAACCCAATGAACGTATATTCATTTGATGCTAAAGTTGTTTTGCATGGCAAACTCCAAGAGATATCTCATACTGATAAGCCTTGGAGTGTATCTCTCTTAATAGTCACCATAGACTCTTAAAAAAGAGATTGCATGAGTAACAATCATGTATGTAATGAAATGTACGATACCTAATGTTGATCAGTCATATTCTAGAGAAGATCACTGTAAGACAGTGAAAACATCTTAAAGTACTTAACTGGCACTAAGGATGTGATCATATTCATGGTGAGTCTGAATTAAATCTAGATGGCTTAACAAACTCAAGTTTTTCATACTGACCAAGACAACATCAAATCCCCTTTAGGGTAAGGTGTTACCTTGAACGGTGGTATAGTGAATTGAAAAGGTTCCAAATTGCAAAGAGTTACAAGTTTAGTGATAAAGATAAAGTATATAGTTGTAAATGAAGCTGCAAGTTGATTGTTTAGATGAAAAGTTCATTACAGAACTAGGAATATTTCCTAAGCCTCATCTTGGATCTTAACATGTGTTGCGACCTTTTATTTGATTAGAGGAATCATTAAAAGATGAGAAATCACTATAGAGATAGTGAACTCTCAAGAACAACATTACATATCCATTTACTGAATTTTATCCAACAGCAGGATGATCATCACTTAGAGAGTAAGGGTATAAGATACAACGACGATTGACTTTAGTGCAAGTGGGAGATTGAAAGTAGTATGCACACAGGCAAATCATGTTGATGATAAAGCATATACTTTATAAAAATCTTATTCATTTATTAATAAATGTATTTATTTACTAAAGGCTTTAATTTATCTACATGGTGTTGTTTTAATAATATGTGATAAACCCGTAGTTTTAAGCAATGCTTTTAGAATCATGATGAGATTATGCTAATGAGATTAAATTCTTAGATAGCTTAAAAACTAAAATATTCCCATTCGATGGATTATTAAAAAAGGGATTAGTGAATTCGGATAGATTGATACATATATTGCTTGCTCATTGGATGAGGATAATTGATCTCATGATCATTTGTGTGGAGACACTAAAACAAGTATGAAGGTGCTTATTGGAGAACAGGTTCACTAAACGTGACTCGCTAAGGAATACCTAATGGAGTTTTACTTGTCTGTCAATAGGAATTCTTGAAGTGATAGTTGTACAAGTGATCCTTAGACTTGAGATCATCATAGTATCTTGTGTATAATGAATTATACTTTGACTTATTCCTTAAGACCCTTAGGGTATATCAAAGGGCATGTTTGGGTATAATAAGTTGTACATGGAGATAATGTATGATTAATAAAGAATCTACCGCTTCTAGTAAAAGACGAAAAATGTCCTATGTGATTCGATAAATGACAACCCAGTAGTCCTTGGCCAAGGTAGAATAAAATTATAAAGGAGTTTCTAATTTATATTATTTGGAGTTGTGCATTTAAGAATCGAAATGCATGCATATAATTAAATAAAATAAGACTTGACAGTAAATCCATATCTTATATTTAATTGGGACATTGTATGGTGGAATGATTGAATTGTACGGTAACTATCTATTCAAAGGTTCTTTTATGATTAATGTTGAAATTTATATTATTTAGAAAATTGTTAATCACTAGGGATGCTTATCCCTATTGTAGAATAAATATTATTTATTGAAATAAATTAATTGTTTAATTTATTTATTTAAATAAGATTACAATTATTCTAATTGATTTATTCACAACCAGATTAATATGGAGAACCTAAAAGGCCACACCATAAAATGAAGAATAATTATTTAAGAAGTTAATGACATAATCGTAATAATATGTTAAGTTTATTTAATTTAATCTATAGCGATAGAATAAATTAAATAGATATTTATTATTTAATATTTTGAAAATATTAAATATTAATTAATAAGATGAGTCTTATTAATATTATTACAATTATTATTATTTTAATTTTTAAAAGAGTTTGGGAATTAATTTAATATAAGTACTCTCATTTAATCCTAATAAGATTAGGAGACTAATTAATTAAAAGAGTTTAATTAATTATCCTTAATAAGATTAGGGAGTTTAATTAATTGAATTTAATTAATTAAATAATATCCTTATTTCTAATTAGATTTGAAGAGTTAACTGATATCATTATAAGAGAAGTCTTATATCAGATATAATATACGTGATTCCAATTGTTGGAGAGTACACCATTTTTCTTCAGAGATAAGAAAACTAAGGTTTTGCCAAATACTCATCTTCTTGAATATTTTGTTCTTTCTTGGTGGATCACCTCTAGAGGCCAAACACTTGGGTGGATAACGCTGATCAAATGAAGGAATCAAACCCGATGTATTCAAGTTGAACGTGAAAAGAAATTGGAGGTGAACTCGTACCTAAGGAAGCTAGTTTTTACAATGGTATGAATCTGTTCTCCATCTCTTTTCTATTGCTTGATAATTATGCATAAACAATGATCATGGTGATGAGTTTGTATGAAAAATTTTAAATTCCTATTTTATCGCGCTTCCGCACCTTTTAAGTAATTTAATTGCATCATCACGTTATATACAAACCCAACAACATAGACTCAAGTTTTTTAGACTGACCAAGACAATAACAAATCCACTTTAGGGTAAATGGTTACTTTATACGATGGTGCAGTGAGTTGAAAAGGTTCCAAATAGCAAAAGGTTGTTGATACACTGATAAAGACAAAATATATAGCTATAAGTGAAGCTGTAAAGTTGGTTATTTAGATGAAAAGTTCATTAAAGAACTAGAAATATTTCCTAATTCTCATATGGGATTCAAACATGTGTTGCGACACTTTCATTTGATTAGAAAAATCATTAAAAGAGGAGAAGTCAATATAGAGATAGTGAACTCTCAAGAACAACATTGCAGATCCATTTACTGAATCTTTATCCAACAGTAGGACAATCACACTTAGAGAAGATGAATATGAGATACCAAGGCAATTGACTTTAGTGTAAATGAGAGATTGAAAGTAATATGCCCTCAAGCCAATCACATTGGATGTGATAAGCATTACTTTGTAATCTTTTTCATTTATTAATAAGAGAATTTATATAATACAATAGGTATTTTTTATCCATGTTAATTAGTTAAATTAATAAATGTGATAAACACATAGTAATACTTTTAGAATCATGATGTTGATCATGCTAATGAGATCTAAATTCTAGATAGCTCTAAAACTAAAATGTTACTAATCGTATGGATCATTAATTTGTCGTTACTGATTTCGGATACATTAATGCATACTATGCTTGCTTTGTTGAAGAGGATGGTTGATCTCATAATCATTTATGTGGAGACACTAAAGCAAGTATATAAGTGCTTATTGGAGAATAACTTCATTGAACATGATTCGCTTAAAGGAACCCTAATGGAGTTTCAGTTGCCTGACAATAGGAGTTCCTATAATGATAGTTGTACAAGTGATCCTTGGACTTGAGATCATCATAGTACCTTGTGTATTCTGAATTATACTTTGTCATATTCCTTAATACTTAAAAGTATGTTGTAAGGTATGTTCAGGTATAATAAAGTATACATGGAGGTAAGTGAATGATCAAGAAAACATCTACCACTTCCAGTAAAGGGAGAGAATATGTGATAACCCAGGATTTCGAATAATCAAAATTTTACGAATAAATTTTTTTTATTTAAAATTTTTTTTGATTATTAATTTTGTGACAAGTTTTTGTGATACGAGTCTCGAGAAGGTCAATTTGTGTATTGACTAATAAAATTAGAGTAGAGTTATGCTTAATGGAGAATAGAAACCCTAACCCTAATTTCTGGAATGAGATTCGGTAGAAAATATAATGAAACAAATTATATTGGTGAGAATGTGTTTGTGCTATATGTTGATAATGATTAATGATTGATCGGATAAGGGTTTTAATTAATTAACCCTAATTAGGAAACTCTAATCCTAATTAGGAAGCCTAACGTGTGTATTAAACTTTAATATGATTAGAAAACCCTAATTATATTTTAGTTATTTTAATTTCTATTTTACAAACCAAATTGTAATTTAGAAATTTTATTTTTCTAATTAAAACCCTAATTCATGGGTTATAAATCCTAATGACCGTTTTGACCCTAATTGCTAAAATAAGTAATTTTAATTAGGAATATTAATCCTAATTTGCAAGATTAAATTTTATGATTAGGAAATATTATCATAATTATTGAATCCTAATTATAATTTTAGAATATTAATTTTCTATTTTTGAAAATCGAAATTCGAAAATCTTGGAAATTAAATTGCAAACCTAAAGACTTCAAACCCTAAACCCTAACCTAAATCCTAAACCCTAAGGGTTTGTGCATTTGTCAAGATTGCCATTAAATTCATTTTGCAAGTCACTAAAATACCCTTTTTACATTTTAAATGAGCTAACTTGTAGAAATGGCTTAAACTTTAGTTGTTCACCGACTATTTTGACCAAGGTGACTTATCTTACAAGCAAATCAACCTCTAATGGACAGCTAGCAGATCATTCATCGTATCTAAGTGATTATATAAGAGATTTAGAGAGAGAAAGTCATCAAAAGTTGGTTATTTTCACTCAAACACTCAACTCACTCTTGTTCTCTCTAACCCTCCAAATTCATCAAGAAATTCAGTCACAATATCAGTCCCTAGGTCACCCAATTACAGATTGGAGAGCCAAGATCTAAGATTTGACAAGAAAATGTATAAACCTAATTTTTATTTTGATCCATGTTGCTAAGAAAAAATTTGTGTTTATGTGTTTAGATCTTTGCTAGATGATGTTTAATGATGATCTATGTTGATATAACATTCTATGTTTATATAACATAGATCTATAGCATCAAAATGCTTTAAAAAGGTGTTTTCCAAAATCTGTCCAAGAATAGTTAAGAGGTCAGACAATCAAATGTCAGTCGCCCTAGATCTTTATGTGTTTATGGTTTTTGTTGTTTAATGTTTGGAATCTATAGTTTGGTATGTTGTCTTTCATCTGAAAGTGGTTGTATAGCCATTAGATGTCTGGATTCGAAGTTATTTATGGTCAAAACCCGTTGACCGACGTTGACTGGGCTAAAATCTAGGCAGCCCATAACCTATGAAATGGGGTCTGACATGATATTCAAAATCTTGGATCGGTTGGTGATGATGTTGTTTGTTGATTTTGTTGTAGTCAATATGTAGCTTGTTGTATGGACTGTAGATCCATGCCTTAAGATCATTTAAAACATCAACTGATCAAGTGTTATAAGTGGTCAAACAAGGCCTGACCATCACGGTTCTAAGTTTCTGGAAAACCCAGAAATGGTATGCACGAACTTTCTGGCAAGCTTTGACTGAGTCATAGCTTATGAATCTATTGTTGTTGGACTTATCTATTGTTATAGTAATGTTCCTTGACATTTGTACTAGAGCTATGAACCAAGAAACCACCAATAGCATGATCAGAACTAGGTTAAAAATGAACCACAAAATGGTACCTCGCAACTGTATGGGTTTCTGGGTTACCCAGAAAACCCAGATTAAGTCTGACAGTAACTTTGAAGGGCTGATCTTGCTAGATTGTTAGGTTATGACTTGGATGTTAGTTGATGATTGTAGTGTTACATAAACACTATGTGATTACAGTTCGAGCTAGCCCAGAACCTGATTACGCTGAGGATCATGGCTGGTCAAACGAGCAGCCTTGAGCATGAAACTGTCAGTGTTCTTAAGCTCAAGAACACCAACAGCGTCGCTAAGTGTCGCTATAGACCATTAGCGACGGTTTAATTAATTTATTTTCTGATTTTTCTGGTAATTAATTAAAAATGGAAATAAATTGTAAAAAATTACTAAAAATGGTTTTAAAAATCATTTTAAATTCTAAAAAATAATTTTTAATTATATGGGACATTTTATCATTAATATTTATAATTATTTAAATATTAAAGATATTTAATTTATTTAATTAGTGTATTAAATAAATTAGAGACAGATGATCTAATATTATGAAAAATCATTTTAAATAAGAATTAAGTGTTAGAAAATATTTTGAATTATAAAATATATATTTCAATATTTTTGGAGAATTCTCATTAATAAATTAATATTAATAATATTAGATTTATTTAATTATTATATTAAATAAATGAATTAAAAGTGATTTTATTGATTTAAAAATCATTTAAAAATGAGAAAAAATGTTTTAAAAATATTTTAAGTTATAATTAATGACTTTTAATATTTTGATAATTAAATATTAATGGTGATGATTTAAAAATGATTTTAATTACTTTTAAAAAAATTTAAGTAGAATATTGATGATTTAAAAATATTTTAAGTTATTAATAATAACTTTAATATTTTGACAAGTATGTTATTAATATTTTTATATTATTAAATATTAATAATGATAAGATTATTTGATAATTAAATCATTTAAAAATGATTTAAGTGTTTCGAAAATTATTATAAATTATAATAATTGTTTATAAATTATTAAAAACTTCCGAAAAATATTAAAAATGATATTTGACTTATCTAAAATAATATTAAAGGTTAGAGACCAAGTTTGATTGACAATCAATGTGTTAATTATCGGATATAGCGACCAGAACACCGAGAATGGACCGAAATCCAACCAGACCGAAATTGTTAAACTAGATAAGTGTTTATATAAGTTATAAACACTGATGTGATTATGTGGTAATGTGTCTAGGAGAAGTTTGACTGTTGAATACAGTGTTACGTGTTATAAATGATTGTGCTAATTGTGAGACCGACATTGTTGATTATAGGTCTTACGAACGCAGTTAATTATAATGTGTAGCTGTAATGAACACGAAAGGCAAGTTTCCTAACTCAACCTTGAGTTATATTCATTCAATTATTATAATGGCTAATTATTGTTAATTATACCATGTCCAGGGAATTTATTGTTGATTATTCGCAGTTAGTGAATGTTTAATAATTCAAATTGAATTACTGATTCGGAGAATATACTATTGTAGAATAACTGTTGTTGGATATTCATATTCGTAGAAGATAGAATTGACAGTACAGATAATTCTTGTTTATTGTCAAATTATATTGAGAAATATCTTAGCTAATTATTCTGGCTAGACGAACATTTGTTAGAACTTGATAAATTCGAGAAGAGAATTCAATTGTTATTGATAGATCGATGCCAATTATTTCGGCTAGATCGATAAGTAAATAGAATTTGAAATCATTGTATTTCGTTGTTAAATCAAAATCTTGATTCTAAGACTGAGAAGAACAGCCTTTTTTATAAAGGGAACAAAATTTTTAAGTCGTAATTCGACCATTGAGCGTGACCTAAGTATTATGCATAATATAGGGTACAAAGAGTTGGACGGCTCTAAGTACTTGTAGACGGGTATGATTTAATCTTTATGGTTATCTGATACACCTGCGTATGTATCAAAGTAAATCTTTGATAGATACCCGAGAAAATAAGTTCTAGATCTAGTGTGATCGCTCAGTATAAATCTGGAAAATATTCCACTTTGTTATTGCGTAGAATTGATTCTTGATTATTCAATAGAATATCGTAAAAACTTTAAAAGCGTTGTACTCTTTTATTATAAAATTATTGCGTTGACTAGAATACGAGAAGACTTGTTATTGATTAACGATTTGTTCAGCCATTTCAAAGTTAACCGAACTTTGGTTTTATTTTATCAAAATAGATAGTCTGTTCTTATTAATTGGTATACATTTATTGTATGTCTTAACTTGCGGGGCAAACTTGTTGCTCACCCTTGCTAAAAATAAAACTTTTCAGCTAGGGACGAAGTTGCAGAAGGTGCTGCGAAGAAGAACAAGGGAAAAGGCATAGTTTTAAATTAGTTATGATGAACAATATTATTATGTTGTATTGTTTTGTAAACCCTTTTTGTATATGTAAGGGGTATTTCTATAATGTTAAGGTTAGTGGACCTGGGACTTATGTATTAACAACTTATGTTAATGAGTTATGTATTCCTACTTATATTTAAATGGGTAGTTAAATGTTATTATATTGTGGATCGTGAACACCAAATTCAGGGGTCAGGTAACCCGGATTTGGGGGTGTCACAGGTTGGTATCAGAGCTATAGTGACCAAGGTGTCACAAGTTGGTAGAAGTGCTGTAGGTTCTAAACCTTAAGTGGGGTGGGGGAAACCCTAGGATTATAACTATGTGCGAGATAGAGAAAACTCATTTAGAGTTCTAAGTGAGAGATTGCCGAAGTATATCAATAGTGAGATAAGTGGTCACATAGTGTAAGAATTTTGTACTGGTGAAGTACTAATCAAGTTATTTAAACTGATTGTAGGATGTCTAGAGAAGATCAAAAGAGTGTGGAAATGCTAGAAGCTGTTGCACCGGTGCCAGAAGCCGAGGTGCCAGCGTAAAGCGAATCAGTGGAGAAGGTGAACCAATGGTCAATCTGGGGAGCGATCATGACGATTATCCTGAGATGTATCTGAGTGGAGATGAGGAGGCAGAGTCTAAGCCAGCTAAGGTGGAGTTAAAGAATAACACTAAAGTTGAAGAGCAAGATCAACTAGCTGCAGAAGTTCAAGAACTCCAGAGTAAGGCATTTCTCTTGGAGGAACTGTGGAAGACAGAGCGAGCATTACGCGAAATGACTGAAGAACGGAACGAACTGAAGGCGCAGGTGGAAAGAATGAAAGCTGAAGGTGGTGGATCATCTGAAGGAACCAGTAAGAAGGATAAGAAGAAAAGAAAGAGGGACAACGATAGCCCTAATTCTGAAAAGTCAAACCCAAAGAAGAAACAAGCCTGTATCAAGTGCGGAAAGACTCACGCTGGAGAATGCATGATGTGGAAGAATGTCTATTTCAACTGTAAGTAGGAAGAACATATTTCTTTGCATTGTCCTAAGCCGAAAATGAGGAAGTGTTTCTCGTGTGCGAGAACGGGTCACGGTTTCAATAAGTGTCCCATCAAGAAGAAGACTGGTGAAGGAAGTGGTCGGTAGATAACTTAGATATATGTAATAGTTTCTTTTGGGTAGAAGTCTATGATATTAAGTGTTGTAATATCGAGAACGATGTTAAGCATATGTAATATATATATATATATATATATATATATATATATATATATATATATATATATGTTTGCATGAATGAAATTCTTATTTTCTATATGAATATAAGATTAAGATTAATTTGTGTGTTCTTAAAACTCATACTTATGGTAAGTTAATGACTCATAATTATATGAAATGTTTTGAACCCCTCAGCGAATGGACGCCAAAGGTCTGACTAGGATAAGTTCATACACTCATATAATTGTGGCAAGTTCCTGGACTCATAAGTGTGAAAAGTTTGACGAACTGGTAATAACTATGGTGAATGGAGAATTGTAACTTTTTGTGTAAAGTTGTGTTATTAATCCTGATATGATTTAAAAAGGGATAGTAATATGTGTCAAGTACTAAATGTGCTTTGAATTATTTGAATAAATATTCGTTTTTATACGAGAATTATGTGTTGAATTCTTATTGTGTTAAGAATTTGTATAGAGTAAGAGAATTAATATAAGATTTTTATTTAAATCAGATCATGCCGCCTAGACAATAGAATCGAAACCAACGGGAAGAACAATCGGTAAATAATGAAGGAGGTCAAGCAGACCCAATGCAAAATTTTGTGGGTATGATAGCCGAAGCTATGGGAAATAGGGCTCCAGGAAGAGGAAGAGCGAGAAATCAGCCAACTGATAGATTGGCTAACTTCAAAGACTTTAAAGCAGTAGGACCGCCTGAATTCAAGGGAACCACAGATCCGATTGAAGCCCAAACTTGGGTGAAGGAGATGGAGAAAGCATTCGTTATCGCCAGAGTAGCGGAGGAGCAAAAGACGGCTTTTGCAACTTATCTGATGAAGGGAGAAGCTAATTACTAGTGGGAGACTAATCAGGCCAGAGCTGGTACAGCGGTGGTGTTATGGACAAGATTTAAGGAACTGTTCTTTGAGAACTACTTCTCACCAAGTATGCAATCCAGGATGGAAGTCAAATTCTTAGAGTTGAAGCAGGAGAACATGTCGGTAACAGAATACGCTGCCAAATTCAACGAGTTGGCAAGATTTGCACCTCATTAGGTGGACACAGAAGCAAGAAAGGCGAGAAGGTTTGAGAACGGACTGAAGCTGGGGATATTTAACAAAGTGGTGGTATTACAGATCAACACGTTTGCGGCTTTGATGGAGAAGGCGTTAATTGCTGAAGGAGGGAGCGAAGCTGCGTCTCGATTTCATCAAGATAAGAAGAAGAAGACAAATGATGAAGGAAGCAGTGGTGGTAGTAATCCGAATAAGAGAAAGTGGAGTGAGAACACCCAATCGGTAGGTTAGACAGAAGGTAATAGGAAATGGAGGGAGCTATATGCAACTTGCAGGACGATTCATCCTGGAATTTGTCTGAAGAAGAAGGGAGTCTATTATAATTGCAGACAAGAGGGGCACATGTCGCCCAATTGCCCCAATACGAAGAAAATTCAAGGTTGCTTTGCATGCGGATCGACTGATCATTTGGTTCGGAACTGTCCGAAGAAGAATGCGGATAAGGAAAGTGGCAACAAGGGACCCAGTGGCGGAACCTTGGCAACTCGAGGACCTGCACAACCAGGAAGACCAACAGCCCGTACATTCAACATGACGGCACAGAATGCAGTGGATGCTCAGGAGGTGGTAGCAGGTAACGATTTCACTTAATACTTAAATTACGCGAGTAATATTGAGTCAGATATTCTGTGAACTGTTTTCTTTTATAGATTCAAGTCACAAGTTAGAATTTGAGACACAAAGGAATATTGTGTTGATAAAATAAATTAATGATACAACTTTAAAAGATTATAGATAATAAGAAAGCGGTGATTCCGAGGACGAACTCCTTTTAAGGAGGGGTGAATGTGATAACCCAGGATTTTGAATAATCAAAATTTTCGGAATAAATTTTTTTTATTTAAAATTTATTTTGATTATTAATTTTCTGACAAGTTTCTGTGATATGAGTCTCGAGAAGGTCAATTTGTGTATTGACTAATAAAATTAGAGTAGAGTTGTACTTAATGGTGAATAGAAACCCTAGCCCTAATTTTTGGAACGGGATTCGGTAGAAAATATAATTAAACTAATTATATTGGTGAGAATGTGTTTGTGCTATATGTTGATAATGATTAATGATTGATCGGACAAGGGTTGTAATTAATAAACCCTAATTAGGAAACCCTAATCCTAATTGGGAAGCCTAACGTGTGTATTAAACTTTAATATGATTAGAAAACCCTAATTATATTTTAGTTATTTTAATTTCTATTTTACAAACCTAATTGTAATTTGGAAACTTTATTTTTCTAATTAAAACCCTAATTCGTTGGTTATAAAACCTAATGACCATTTTGACCCTAATTGCTAAATTAAGTAATTTTAATTAGGAATATTAATTCTAATTAGCAAGATTGAATTTTATGTTATGATTAGGAAATATTATCATAATTATTGAATCCTAATTATATTTTAGAATATTAATTTTCTATTTTTGAAAATCGAAATTCGAAAATCTTGGAAATTAAATTGCAAACCTAAAGACTTCAAACCCTAAACCCTAACCTAAATCCTAAACCCTAAGGATATGTGCATTTGTCAAGATTGCCATTAAATTCATTTTGCAAGTTACTAAAATACTCTTTTTACATTTTAAATGAACTAACTTGTAGAAATGGCTAAAACTTTAGTTGTTCACCAACTATTTTGACCAAGGTGACTTATCTTACCAGCAAATCAACCTCTAAAGGATAGCTAGCAGATCATTCATTGCATCTAAGTGATTATATAAGAGATTTAGAGAGAGAAAGTCATCAAAAGTTGGTTATTTTCACTCAAACACTCAACTCACTCTTGTTCTCTCTAACCCTCCGAATTCATCAAGAAATTCAGTCACAATATCAGTCCCTAGGTCACCCAATTACAGATTGGAGAGCCAAGATCTAAGATTTGTCAAGAAAATGTATAAACCTAATTTTTATTTTGATCTATGTTGCTAAGAAAAATTTCGTGTTTATGTGTTTAGATCTTTGCTAGATGATGTTTAATGATGATCTATGTTGATATAACATAGATCCATAGCATCAAAATGCTTTAAAAAGGTGTTTTCCAAAATGTTCAAGAACAGTTAAGAGGTTGGACAATCAAATCGCCCTAGATCTTTATGTGTTTATGGTTTTTGTTGTTTAATGTTTGGAATCTATAGTTTGGAATGTTGTCTTTCATCTGAAAGTGGTTGTATAGCCATTAGATGTCCGGATTCAAAGTTATTTAAGGTCAAAACCCGTTGACCGACGTTGACTAGGCTAAAATCTAGGCAGCCCATAACCTATGAAACAGGGTCTGACATGATATTCAAACTCTTGGATCGGTCGGTGATGATGTTGTTTGTTGATTTTGTTGTAGTCAATATGTAGCTTGTTGTATGGACTATAGATCCATGCCTTAAGATCCTTTAAAACATCAACTGATCAAGTGTTATAAGTGGTCAAACTAGGCCTGACGATCACGGTTCTAAGTTTCTGGAAAACCCAGGAACGGTATTCACGAACTTTCTGGCAAGCTTTGACTGAGTTATAGCTTATGAATCTGTTGTTGTTGGACTTATCTATTGTTATAGTAATATTCCTTGACATTTGTACTAGAGCTATGAACCAAGAAACCACCAATAGCATGATCAGAACTAGGTTAAAAATGAACCATAAAATGGTACCTCGCGACTGTATGGGTTTCTGGGTTACCCAGAAAACCCAGATTAAGTCTAACAGTAACTTTGAAGGGGCTGATCTTGCTAGATTGTTAGGTTATGACTTGGATGTTAGTTGATGATTGTAGTGTTACATAAACACTACATGATTACAGTTCGAGCTAGCCCAGAACCTGATTACCTTGAGAATCATGTCTAGTCAAACGAGCAGCCTTGAGCATGAAACTGTCAGTGTTCTTGAGCTCAAGAACACCAACAGCGACGCTAAGTGTCGCTATAGGCCATTAGCGACGGTTTAATTAATTTATTTTCTGATTTTTCTGGTAATTAATTAAAAATTGAAATAAATTATAAAAAATTACTAAAAATGGTTTTAAAAATCATTTTAAATTCTGAAAAATAATTTTTAATTATTTGGGACATTTTTTCATTAATATTTATAATTATTTAAATATTAAAGATTTTTAATTTATTTAATTAGTGTATTAAATAAATTAGAGAAAGATGATTTAATATTATGAAAAATTATTTTAAATAAGAATTAAGTGTTAGAAAATATTTTGAATTATAAAATATATATTTCAATATTTTTGGAGAATTCTCATTAATAAATTAATATTAATGATATTAGATTTATTTAATTATTATATTAAATAAATGAATTAAAAGTGATTTTATTGATTTAAAAATTATTTAAAAATGAAAAAAATGTTTTAAAAATATTTTAAGTTATAATTAATGACTTTTAATATTTTGATAATAATTTCATTAATATTTAAATATTAATGGTGATGATTTAAAAATAATTTTAATTACTTTAAAAATCATTTAAGTAGAATATTGATGATTTAAAAATATTTTAAGTTATTAATAATAACTTTAATATTTTGACAAGTATGTTATTAATGGTTTTATATTATTAAATATTAATAATGATAAGATTATTTGATAATTAAATCATTTAAAAATGATTTAAGTGTTTGAAAAATTATTATAAATTATAATAATTGTTTATAAATTATTAAAAGCTTCAGGAAAATATTAATAACGATATTTGACTTATCTAAAATAATATTGAAGCTTAGAGACCAAGTTTGATTGACAATCAATGTGTTAATTGTCGGATAGGGTGACCAGAACACCGAGAATGGACCGAAATCCAACCAGACCGAAATAGTTAAACTGGATAAGTGTTTATATAGGTTATAAACACTGATGCGATTATGTGGTAATGTGCCTAGGAGAAGTTTGATTGTAGAATACAGTGTTACATGTTATAAATGATTGTGCTAATTATGAGACCGACATTGTTGAGTATAGGTCTTACGAACGAAGTTAATTATATTGTGTAGCTGTAATCAACGCGAAATGCAAGTTTCCTAACTCAACCTTGAGTTATATTCATTCAATAATTATAATGGTTAATTATTGTTAATTATACCATGTCCGGGAAATTTATTGTTGATTATTCGCAGTTAGTGCATGTTTAATAATTCAAATTGAATTACTGATTCAGAGAATATACTATTGTAGAATAACTGTTGTTGGATATTCATATTCGTAGAAGATAGAATTGACAGTACAGATAATTCTTGTTTATTGTCAAATTATATTGAGAAATATCTTAGCTAATTATTCTGGCTAGACGAACATTTGTTAGAACTTGATAAATTCGAGAAGAGAATTCAATTGTTATTGATAGATCGATGCCAATTATTTCGGCTAGATCGATAAGTAAATAGAATTTGAAATCACAGTATTTCGTTGTTAAATCAAAATCTTGATTTTGAGACTGAGAAGAACAACCTTTTTTATAAAGGGAACAAAATTTTTAAGTCGTAATTCGACCATTGCGCGCGACCTAAGTATTATGCATAATATAGGGTACAAGGAGTTGGACGACTTTAAGTACTTGCAGAGGGGTATGATTTAATCTTTATGGTTATCTAATACACCTGCGTATGTATCAAAGTAAATCTTTGATAGATACCCGAGAAAATAAGTTCTAGATCTAGTGTGATCGCTCATCATAAATCTGGAAAATATTCTACTTTGTTATTGCGTAGAATTGATTCTTGATTATTCAATAGAATATCGTAGAAACTTTGAAAGCGTTGTACTCTTTTATTATAAAATTATTGCGTTGACTAGAATACGAGAAGACTTGTTATTGATTAACAATTTGTTCAGCCATTTCAAAGTTCACCGAACTTTGGTTTCATTCTATCAAAATAGGTAGTCTGTTCTTATTTATTTGTATACATTTATTGTATGTCTTAACTTGCGGGGCAAACTTGTTGCTCACCCTTGCTAAAAATAAAACTTTTCAGCTAGGGACGAAGTTCCAGAAGGTGTTGCGAAGAAGAACAAGGGAAAAGGCATAGTTTTAAATTAGTTATGATGAACAATATTATTATGTTGTATTGTTTTGTAAACCGTTTTTGTATATCTAAGGGGTATTTTTATAATGTTAAGGTTAGTAGACCTGGGACTTATGTATTAACAACTTATGTTAATGAGTTATGTCTTCCTACTTATATTTAAATGGGTAGTTAGATGTTATTATATTGTGGATCGTGAACACCAAATTCGGGGGTCAGGTAACCCGGATATGGGGGTGTCACAGAATATCCTTTTCGATTTGATGAATGACAACTCAAAATTTCTTGGTCAATGTGGAATGAAAATTAGAAATGAGTTTCTAATTTACATTAATCAGAGTAGTGCATTTTAAGAAACTAAATGCATATGATTAAATAAATAAGACTTGTCAGTAATTTCATGTCTTATGTTTAATCGGGACATTGTATGGTAGAACGATTGAATTATACGGTAATTATTCACAGAATATGTTCCTTGTATTCTTTATGATAACCTTTGTGATTTACATTGAATTTATATTATCTGGATAGTCATGATACATTTTTTATAAGGTGTCACTCACGATGTAGAATAAATATTATTTATTTATATTTGAATTAAAGAAGTTTAATTCATTATAAAAAATATTAGAATTATTCTAATTTATTTATTCTACTACCGGCTTAATATTGAACCTAGATGGTCACATCATAAAAGGGTGAAATATGATTTTAGAAGTGATTGACCTAATAATAATAAATTAAGTGTACTTAATTTATTAGTGGAATAACTTAAATAACTTAAGATTTATAATTAAGTATTTAGAGAAATACTAATATTATAAATTAATAAGATTAGTCAACTTATTATTATTATTATTATTATTATTATTATTATTATTATTATTATTATTATTAAATTGACTAAATAATAATAATATGGTATTTAGAGAAATACTAATATTTATAATTGAGTATTTGGATAAATACTAGATTATAAGTAAATAAGAGGATTATTATTATTATTATTATATTTATTTTCTAATAATATTGGGAATTAAATTAAAACCCTAACTTCTAAAAGGTTTAGGATTAAGGTTAGTGTTTAAATAAGAGTCTTATTGTGGAATAGACTAATGCAACTTTTGCAACTGCATCTCTCTTACAAGCATTCTCAAAACCCTATGGAGTTAGGATAGAGAGAATTAGGACTAGCCATCCAAGACCTAGTTGAGTCTAAAATCACATCTTCAATTTATTCCTTTTGGGCGTTGCCTACACTTTGTAACGAACGTGTGATCCAGAGATTAGAGATATCGCGAAGGAGTAAAGATTTGAATTTATTGACACGTTTCAAAGGTATATCTTTATCCTTCCTCAATTAATGATATTTCATAAAGCTATACATTGGGATTGCTAAAAAAAATTTAAATTGCTACTTTGCATGCTTTCGTTGTAATTTCAATTAGATTTTATGTTTTAATTATGTTTTCGCAATCCTATACTATAATTCTACTGATCAAAAGGTGTTGGTTGTGAAATATGTTGTCTTCTTTGAAAATGAGTTTATCCTTGAAGGGGTAACTGGGAGTAAGACATATCTTGAAGAAGTTCAAGAACCACAAAATATTACGGATCAAAGTAAGGTGTCTGGCCAAGTGGAAGAACCTACTGTACCACAACCTATTCATAAATCTGGAAGAGTACTGAAGATACATGAGAGGTATGGATTCAACATAGCGGATGAGGATGAGGTATGCATCATAGAGGATGATGATCTAGTGACTTATGAAGAGGCTATGAGTAGTAAAGACATAGAGAAATGGATAGAAGGCATGAAATCTGAGATGAACTCCATGTATGAAAACCAAGTATGGACTTTGGTTTCATCACCTAAAGACATTAAGCCTATTGGGTGAAAATGGGTCTTTAATAGAAAGGCTGAAGTGAATGGAAAAGTAGAGACCTATAAGGCCCGACTGGTTGCAAAAGGTTTTAAACATAGACATGCAGTTGACTATGATGAAACCTTATCACCAGTAGTTATGCTCAAGTTCATTCAAATTTTTATTGTTATCGTAGCTTATTATGACTACGAAATCTGGCAGATGGACGTGAAAACGACCTTCCTCGATGGGAAACTTGAGGACGATGTATATATGATACATCAAGAGGGTTTTGTTTCAACGGCTGAAACAAATCAAGTCTGTATGCTACAACGATCCATGTATCGATTGAAGTAAGCTTCTCGAAGGTGGAACATCCATTTTGATGAGGCAATCAAAGAGTTTGATTTTATCAAAAATGATGATGAACTATGTGTGTACACGAAGGTTAGTGGGAGTGTTGTTTCGTTCATAGTATTATATGTTGAGCATATATTACTCATAGGGATGATATTCCTATGCTACAATTGATAAAAAATTTGTTATCTAAACACTTCTCCATAAAGGACTTGGGTGAAGCATCTTATATTATGGGGATAAAGATCTATAAAGATAGATCTAAAAGGATGTTTGGTTTATCCCAAGGAACATACATTGACTCGGTGCTAAAGAAGATTAACATGGAAGATTCAAGAGAGATCTCATGCCGATAAGCCACAGAATATATCTCTCTAAGAAATAGGCTCCAAAGACACTTGAGGAGAGAGACCGTATAAGTAAGATTCTGTATGCTTCAACAATAGGATCTATCATGTATTGTATGATATGTACTAGATCGGATGTCGCTTATGCACTTAGTGTAACAAACAGATATCAGTCGAATCTATGAGAAGAACACTGGAAGGCAGTGAAAAACATCCTAATGTACTTAAGAAGAATGAAGGATACATTTCTTGTCTACTGTGGGTCTGATTTAAAACTAGAGGGCTATACAGACTCAATTTTTAAAACTGACCAAGGTGATAACAAATTAGTTTCGGGTTATGTGTTTACCTTGAACAGTGGCGCAGTGAGTTGGAAAAGTTCCAAACACCAGCCAGTTGTTAATTCAATGACAAAGGCAGAGTACATAGCTGCAAGTGCAGCTGGAAAGGAAGCTGTTTGGATGAAGAAGTTCATAACTGAACTTGGAGTGGTTCCCAACATTAGAGGAATAGTACCTTTATTTTGTGAAAACACCAGAGCTGTTGCATAAACCAAGGAACCCAGGTCTCATCAGAAATCCAAACACGTGTTGTGGTGGTTTCATTTAATTAGAGAGATCATTAAAAGAGGAGACTTCACCCTATAGCGTGTGGACTCTCAAGATAACATTTCACATTTATTTACTAAATCTTTAACACAACAACAGTTTGATCTTAACTTAGAGAAGATGGGTATTAAATTCCAAGTCGATTAGCTTTAGCGCAAGTGGGAGATTGAAAGTAGTAAGCACACAAGCCAATCATATTTGATATGATGTAGCATATTCTTTGTAATCTTATTCATTTATTAATAAAAGGCTTTTACTTTTTCAATATGGTGCTATTATATTATATGTGATAAACCCATAGTTGTGAACAATGCTTTTAGAATCATTATGATGATCATGCTAATGAGATCTAAATTCTTAGATAGCTTAAAACTAAAATTGTTCCTAATCGTTGGATTACTAAAAAGGGGATTAGTGAATCTAGATAGATTGATATATACTTTGCTTGCTCTTACGAAGAGGATGATTGATCTCATAATTATTTGTTCTGAGACACTAAGGCAAGTATGTATGTGCTTATTAGATAATAAGTTCACTTAATGTGACTCATTAAACGAATACCTAATGGAGTTTTACTTATCTGCAAATAGGAATTCTTTAAGTGATAGTAGTACAAATGATCCTTAAACTTGAGATCATCATAGTATCTTATGTATGATGAGTTATGCTTTAACATATTCCTTAAGACCCTTAAGGTATACCAAAAGTTATGCTTGGGTATAATAAGTTGTACATGGAGATAATGAATGATCAATAAAGAATCTATCGCATCTAGTAAAAGAAGAGAATGTCATATATGATTCGATAAATAAAAACTCAGTAGTCCTTGGCCAAGGTAGAATGGAATTAGAAAGTATTTTCTAATTTACATTATTTAGAGTTATGAATTTGAGAATCAAAATACATATAATTAAATAAAATAAGACTTGATTGTAATTACGTGTCTTATATTTAATGGTGACATTGTATGGTAGAAGGATTGAATTGTACGATAACTATTCACTGAAAGGTTCTTTTGTGATTAATGTTAAAATCAATATTATCTGGAAAGTCATTAATCGCTAAGTGGGATTACCCTTATTGTAGAATAAATATTATTTATTTAAATAAAATAAATAGTTTAATTAATTTATTTAAATAAGATTAGACTTGTCCTAATTAATATATTCTCAACTGGTTTAATATGGAGAACCTAAAGGGTCACACCACAAAAAAAATTATTTATTTAAGAAGAAAATGATATAATCGTAATAATGAGTTAATTATATTTAATTTAATCATTTCTGATAAAATAAATTAAATATCTTTATATTTATTATTTAATATTTTGGAAATATTTTATATAAATTACTAAAAGGAGTATTAATATTATTATTAATTCCTAAAAGGTTTTGTGAATTAATTAATGAAAGTACTCTCATAAGTTCCTATTTGGATTAGGAATCTAATTAATTAGAACGGTTTAATTAATTAAATAAAAATCATATTCCTAAATAATTTAGGATAGTTTCCTACATCTATAAATAAGATGAGTCTTATTATGGGTTGTGGTTACACACTACACACACTTCCAAGAGTTGGGAGAGTACTTACAATTTCTATAGATATAGAAACTAGGGTTTTGCGAACACCCAACTTCTTTGATAGATATTATTCCTTGGTGGATCACTTCTAGAGGCCAAATACTTGGGTGACTTACATTAATCTAAAGAAGGAATCACATCGGTGAAATTCAAGGAGTACGCGAAACGATTTGGAGTTGAACTCATACATGAGGAAGTACGGTTCTATAAGGTTATGATTATGATTCTCCATCTTTTTTCTATTAATTGATAATTAAGCACAAGGTATGATCATGGTGATGGTTTGTATAAAATTTTAAAATCTGAATGTATCGCGCTTCCTCTTTGTTGAAGTAATTTAATTGCATATATGCGTATTATACAATCCTAACAAATATGGCTTCCCAAACACCAAATGATACGGGGACATACCAATGAGAGTTTTGTATGCGGTTCTATACGCCCACAATGCATCTTCTAACCTTAAACTCTAATCTTTCCTGTTTGGCTTGACTACCTTTTCCAGGATGGACTTTACCTCACGGTTTGACACTTCCGCTTGGCCATTGCTTTATGGATGATAGGATGTAGTAACCTTGTGTAAAATATTGTATTTCTTAAACAAAGCTGCAAGCACCCTATTACAAAAGTGTGTTCCGCTATCATTGATGATAGCCCTCGGAGTTCCAAACATGACAAATATAGATTTGACAAAATTTGCAACAACTTTAGAATCATCAGTCCGAGTGGCTTTAGCTTCTGCCCATTTTAAAACATAATCAACATCCAAAACAATGTGGAAATTACCAAAAGAAGCAGGAAATGGTCCCATAAAATCAATAACCCAAACATTAGAGATCTCAACAATTAAAATAGGGGTTTGTGGCATTTGATTTCTATGTGATACATTACCCATCTTTTGACAATTTACACAAGAGTTACAAAATAAATAGGAGTGTTTAAAAATTGAACGCCCAAAAGAACCACTTTCTAAAACCTTATGAGCAGTCCTTTTGGGTTCTAAGTGTCCGCCACAAGTATAAGAGTGACGAAAGGTTAAGTAAGGTAAATATTCACTATTTGGCACACACCTTCTAACTACCTGATCAACACAGAATTTCCATAGATATGAGCCATCCCATACGTAATACAGGGCGTCACTTTTAAGCTTATCTTTCTGAGATCTAGAGAATCCACTTGGAAAATATGCACTTGCTAAATAATTAACAATGTTAGCATACCAGGGCAATTCCTTATGAAGAGAAAGTAGATGCTCATCTAGAAAGGAATCGTGCAACGGTAGTACCTCCTCATCTCTCATCAACCTGCTCAAGTGATGTGATAACCCGGGATTTCGAATAATCAAAATTTTACGAATAAATTTTTTTTATTTATATTAATATTGATTATCAATTTTGTGATAAGTATTTGTGATACGAGTCTCGAGAAGGTCAATTTGTGTATTGACTAATAAATTTAGAGTAGAGTTGTGCTTAACAACTTTAGAAATCCTAACCCTAATTTCAGGATAGGGATTTGATAAAAAATGCAATTAAAAGAATTATATTGATATGTATGTGTTTGTACTGTATAGGAATTTTGATCAATGATAGATCGGATAAGGTTTAAAATTAGTAAACCTAATAAGAGATTAGAAACCCTAATCTCAGGATTAAAAACTCTAACGCATAGTTAGAAACCCTAATCGTATATGGAGAAACCCTAATTTCATATCCGGGATTCCTAAACCCTAAATTAGGAAATCCTAATCCTAAGTAGTAAGCTTAAAGTGATTAGTATGTGTTAATATAATTAGGAAACCCTAATTATACTTTAGAAATATTAATTTCTATTTAAAAAAAACCTAATTTTATTTTAGAAATCTAATTTTTATTCTTTTTGAAAACCCTAATTAGAAACTTTTAAATTTAGAGTTTGTAAAACCTAAGGGTTAGAACCTTAGGGTTAAACCCTAAGGGTTTGGACATTTGACCATATTGCCATTAAATTTAAATTACAAATGACAAAAGTGCCCTTTATGGATTTTTTTAAATGTAACTTGTAAAAATGGCCAAGAGCTTTAGTTGGTGACCAACCACTTAACTTTGTGGCTTCAAAAATCTCAGAAAAGCAACCAACACATCAGATCTAGCAACTTGTCAAGCAATATATATAGATTCAAGAGAGAGAAAGTCCATTGATTTGCTCCTTTGGACAATTTGTTCTCACCAACTCTCTCTCTCTCCTAAACCAACGAAATACATAAGTAAACCAGACACATTTTCAGCCCTTAGATCACCCAAGAACATATTGGAGATCAAAGATCAAAATCTAGAACATAAAGGTATAACCCAAAAATTTTTTTCTTGTAGGCTAAGAAAGGTTTTGTGTTTAAGTGTTTAATCTTGTGTTATAACATGTTTTTAGATGATCTATGATGATCTATCATAGATCCATAACATCAAAGTTGGTAAAAATTGAAGTTTTTCAAAACTGTTCTTGAGCTCTAAAGGTCGTCTGACAACGTAATGTCAGGGGCTGTAAATCCTTGTCTGTTAGTGTTTTGTGTTGTTTTATGTTTCAGATCTGTAATTTGGTATGAGGTCTTTAATCTACAAGTGGTGTTATAGCCATCAGATGTCTAGATATGTTGTTATTCATGGTCAAAGTGGGTTGACCGAGCATGACCAGTCACTTTCTGGGTAACCCAGAAAGTGTAATACATGGTCTGACAAGATCTTTGAAGGTCCGGATCTGGCAGATGTGATATTGTTTTAATAATTTTTTTGTCTACATGTTGTAGCCTGTAGAAGGGACTCTAGATCCATAGTCTTAGATATCTTAAACAATCAAGTGATCGAATCTAGTGGACGGTCAAAGTAGACCATCCGTTATCAATTCCTGTTTTCTGGAATTTCCAGAAAACGTTAGAGCAAGACTTTTGACAGCCTTTGACCGAGCTGGATCTGGAGATGTTAATGTTGTTTGATTGATATGTTGTTAAAGTTATGTTCTATGACATGTGGACTATAGATTTAAGCCTTAATAACACTCAATAGTTGACCAGAACACTAAGTTAAGCGAGTCCCAAAATGGACCCTCGAAGCTGCTGGGTTTCTAGGTTACCCAGAAAACCCAGATTAAGTCTGACAGTGACTTTGAGAGGCCGGATCTTCATGGTATGTGATGATATAACTTAAATGATGGTTGGTTAATGTAGTATTACATTAGTACTACAAGACATGTGCATTAGGTAGTCCAAAATATGCCTGAGCTGAGAATTATGGTTAGTCAAACCATGCACCTTATCAAGCCGGCTGTCAATGTTCTTGAGGCTCAAGAACACCAACAGCGACGCTCAGTGTCGCTATAGGCAATTAGCGACGGTTTTGATTTTTTTTTTTTAATTTCTGAATTTTCGATAATTAATTAAAAATAAAAAATAAATTATAAAAATTATTAAAAATAGTTTTAAAAATTATTTTAAATTATGAAAAATATTTTTTGACCAATTGGAATATTTTTTCTTTAATATTTATAATTATTTAAATATTAAAGGTCTTTAATTTATTTACTTAGTGTATTAAATAAATTAGAGGAAAATGATTTAATATTATGAAAAATCATTTTAAATAAGAATAATGTATTTAAAAATATTTTTGGAGAATTTTCATTAATAAATTAATATTAATGATATTAGATTTATTTAATTATTAAATTAAATAAATAAGATAAAAATGATTTTATTGATTTAAAAATCATTTTAAATAATAATAGAGTGTTAGAAAATATTTTAAATTATAAAATATAATTTTCAATATTTTTGGAGAATTCTCATTAATAAATTAATATTAATGATATTAGATTATTTATTTATTAAATTAAATAAATGAATTAAAAATGGTTTTATTGATTTAAAAATCATTTAAAAATGAGAAAAATATTTTAAAAATATTTTATGTTATAATTAATGACTTTTAATATTTGGATAATAATTTCATTAATATTTAAATATTAATGGTGATGATTTAAAAATAATTTTAATTATTTTAAAAATTATTTAAGCAGAATATTAATGATTTAAAAATATTTTAAGTTATTAATAACAACTTTAATATTTTGACAAGTATGTTATTAATATTTTTATATTATTAAATATTAATAATGATGAGATTATTTGATAATTAAATCATTTAAAAATGATTTAAGTGTTTAAAAAATTATTATAAATTATAATAATTGTTTATAAATTATTAAAAGCTTCCGAAAAATATTATAGATGATAATTGATTTATCTAAATTAATATTGAAGCTTAGAAACCGAACTTAATTGATAATAACTAGTTTAATTATCTGGTAAGGTGACCAGAACACCGAGAATGGACCGAAGACCAACCAGACCGAAATAGTTAGACTTGATAAGTGTTCATATGTGTTATAAACACTGATGTGGCTATGTGGTAATGTGTTTAGGAGAAGTTTAACTGTGAAATACAGTGTTGTGTGTTATAAAATATTGTGCTAATTGTGAGACCGATATTATTGGTTATATGTCTTTCAAAAGCAGATAAGTTTATTATGTAGCTGTAATCAGCGGAAGAGGCAAGTTTCATAACTCAACCTTGAGTTATATTCATTCAATTATTATAGTGGTTCATTATTGCTAATTATACCATGTCCAGGGAAATTATTGTTGATTATTCGCAGTTAGTGCATGTTTAATAATTCAAAATAAATTACTGATTTGGGAAATATACATTTGTAGAATAACTGCTGTTAGATATTCATATCCGCAGAAGATAGAATTGACAGTATAGATAATTCATGTTATTGTCGAATTATGTTGAGAAATGTCTTAGCTAATCATTCTGGCTAGATGAACCTTTGTTAGAACTTGATGGGTTCGAGAAGGGAATTAAATTATTATTGACAGATCAATGCCAATTATTTCGGCTAGATCGAGAAGTAATTAGAAATTGATATCACAGTATTTCATTGTTAAATCAAAATCTTGATTCTGAGACTGAGAAGAACAACCTTTTATATAAAGGGAATATTTTATTGGTCGTATATTCGGCTTTTACGCGCGATTAAGTATTATGCATAATATAGGGTATACTAAAGCTGATCACTTTATATACTTGTAGAGGGGTGTAATTTAATCTTTATGGTTATCTGATACACCTGGGAATATCAATGTATAACTTTGATAATTACTCGAGAAGAGAAGTTCAAGATCCAATGGATCGCTCAGTATAAATCTGGAAAACATTCCGCTTTGCTATTTCGTAGAATTAATTCTTGATTATGCATTTGAATATCGTAGAAAACCTTGAAAGCGTTGTACTCTTTCATTATCAAGTTATTGTTGCGTAGAATGTGAGAGAACTTGATATTGATTTCTATAACTTTATTGTATGTCTTAACTTGCGGGGCAAACTTGTTGCTCACCCTTGCTAAATAAAACTTTTCAGCTAGGGACGAAGTTGCAGAAGGTACTGCGAAGAAGAACAAAGGAAAAAGCATAATGATAAATTAGTTCTGATGAACAATATTATTATATTGTGTTGTATTGTATTGTAAACCCTTTTTGTTTATCTAAGGGGTATGTTGGTAATGTTAAGGTTAGTGGACCTGCGACTTATGTATTAACAATCTCTGTTAATGACTTATGTATTATTATTTCTATAAAAATGGGTAGTTAGATGTTATTATATTGTGGATTGTGAACACCAAACTCGGGGGGTCAGGTGTGACGCCCCTAAAATTAGGTATACATCACCCATCTTGGGTCGTCAGATACATGGTACAGAATACAAATACAACTTACTAATACAACTGTCGTGTACAATACGACAAAATATAACTGTGAGTTTGAATACAATTATTGTCTACTAGAGACTATAAAAACTAAAAAGGAGTCCTTATTACAATTATTATCACACTATTTAATAGAATAGTGAAGACTACTAATACTATTATCTGGTCCATCACTTCGTTCCCTGACTCGTCCCAGCTATATTCTCATTTCCTGAAGAGAACAGTGAAAGAAAGGGTGAGCTCAACTAGCCCAGTAAGAAATATTATGACTAAGATAATGCAGAATAAATTATCATTAGCCTTCAATAGTGTTAAACTGATAAAATATAACGAACATCAAGTTTAACTGCAGCGGAACAAGCAATCTATTAAAAGAGTCAAGTAGAGAATAAAATCTACTATCTTCTATGATTTAAAAGGTTTTTCAACACTGTTATCGCTGGGACTCAGCTTAATAAAATAATCCACATCATCGAATCACCCCTGCACTACGACCAAGGATATTCGGGTATTCATTAATGGTCATGATCATGCCAACAATTGTTCATCAATACACTACAGGCCAATGAGGACTTTTACCACATCATTTGTAACATTACGGTCATAATTATACCGAATAATCCCTGGTTATAATCATACCAAGTCCATCTATGCATTACATGCCATAGATGACTTTCAATATTTTATAAACATGAGGATGATGTCAATGATATAAGAATTCAATAAAACAAGTTCAAGAATTAATTTATCCAAGAATTAGCAACGTCCAAATTGTCAACATGATACTGCTTTGTGGAGTAAAATTCAAGAATGCCTAGAAGAATATTTTTATGAAAAGATACTGGATGAACTGCAATTATCAAGGATATTCCACTAATTTCATGGAGTATAGAAGTTAAAACTTAACCAACTAAGTATAATAAAGAATGGAATAACAAAAGAAATCACCCGGCATGCGATAGACCGCACAGACAGGTTATTCCAACAGAACAATAAGTAATGGAACCAGGTCCGGCGTAAACGCACAGACAGGATATTCCGACAGAATAATAATTAATGGAACTAGGTCCGGTGTAAAACACACAGACATGATGTTCCAACAGAATAATAACAAGACGGAACCAGGTCCGGTATAAAACACACAGACATGATTTTCCAACAGAATAATAATAAAAACGGAACCAGGTTTGGTGTAAAACACACAGACAGGATGTTACAACAGAATAATAATAAAAACAGAACCAGGTCCGGTGTAAAATACACCGATAGGATGTTCCAACAGAATAATAATTAAAACGGAACCAAGTTCGGTGTAAAATACACAGACAGGATGTTGCAACAGAATAATAATAAAAACGGAACCAGGTCCGGTGTAAAACACACAGACAGGATGTTCCAACAGAATAACAGAAGAATGTCACCAAGTATAGGGTAGACCGCGTATACAGGTTATTCTAACAGAATAATAAGAAATGGAATAACAACAGTTCTCTTCATGAATAAGAAAGAATAACACCCCTTACCGTTATAAAGAAGAACTAAAATAAGGAAGTAGTTAAGTAGCAGAATAATTTTCTTCTCTCTTTCTATAGTTTCTCTCTATAGTTTCTCTCTATAGTTTCTCTCTCTAGAGTTAAGTGAATTCTTAATAAATAATGAAGGAATGATCTGCTATTTATAGAAAAATAGAATGCATAGTAACTAATCCATGAACGGTCCAGATTGATTACTTTAATCTGACGGTCCATATTTAAAGAAAAATCTTTTAAATAAAATATTATATATTCTATTTATAGAATAACTTTAATAAAGTATTCTGTTTTATATAAAAAGATGTTTCTGTTTTATTACGTTAATAATACTAATAAAACAAAACTTCATTATCGCTAAATAATTCATATTATTAACTGACAATAATTGAATCAAACTGAGTGACTTCTCACATAAGCATTAATAATCAATACCGTGTGCTACTATGCAACCACACGTATTATTGTATTTTTACTATCGAGTAGTTCAACAGTATCAATGGTAAAACTTCGGTCGTTATTTTTAATAAAATATTTTTGTCGTTTTTTAAATCCGATAATAATTCCGTTGTGGGGTCTACCAATGATTGTGCCGTTGTACGAATATTTCCTGTTAAAACGAATATTTTCCGACCAATTGAATATTATATAACAACTTACTTACTTTGCAAAATTTATAAATATTATCCACAACTATAACATTATATCAAATTAACTCCATAATATTAAAAAATGATATTTATAGAAAATTCATCTTTATTTATAAAAGTTGGGGTCTTACAACCTCCCCTTCTTATGAAATTTCGCCCTTGAAATTAGGGTACGTACCCGGTATGTCGAAAAGGTAAGGATACCCTGATTTTATTTCAGATTCTAACTCCCAAGTCATTTCCTCAACATCGTGGTTTCTCCACAAAACTTTGACTTGAGGTATAACCTTGGAGCGTAGAACATGTTCCTTCTTATCCAAGATTTGAACAGGAACTTCTTCATACGTCAAATCTTCTGCTATTTCGTCCGGTTCTAACTCAATAATGTGGTTCGGGTCTTCCACATAATTACGTAACATGGATATGTGAAAAACGTTATGAACACGAGACATACTTGGCGGTAAAGCGAGTCTATAAGCCACAGTTCCTACTCGATCGAGGATTAAAAATAGACCGATGAATCGAGGATTGAGCTTTCCTCACTTTCCAAATCTCGTAACTCCTTTCCATGGAGTAACACGTAAGAACACATGATCTCCTATATCAAATTTCACGTCCTTTTGATGAAGATCAGCATAACCCTTTTGTCGATCTTGTGAGGTTTTAATACGTTGTCGGATCGTTTGAATCTTTTCTGTAGTCATACGTACCAACTCTGGTCCCAACAATGTTGCTTCGCCCACCTCATCCCAACATACTGAAGAACGACATTTTCTTCCATACAATGCTTCGAATGGAGCCATGCCAATACTTGCTTTATAACTGTTGTTGTAGGAAAACTCCACCAATGGTAAGAACTTGTCCCAACTTCCCTTGATGTCAAGGACACAGAGTCTTAATAAATCTTCTAGAGTTTGAATAGTCCTCTCTGATTGTCCGTCCGTCTGATGATGATATGCCGAACTATATCGTAAATCCGTGCCCATAGATTTTTGTAAACTAACCCAAAATCGTGAAGTGAATCTTGGGTCTCGATCAGAAACTATGGATACTGGCATACCATGCAGTCTTACAATCTCGTTTATGTACATACGAGCAAGACATTCAAGTGTTTAAGTTTCTCGTATCGGTAAGAAATGAGCAGACTTGGTCAACCTATCAACAATGACCCAAATCGCATCTATACCTTGAGAAACCTTAGGAAGACCTGCAACGAAATTCATGGTAATGTGCTCCCACTTCCATTCTGGAATTTCAAGTGGTTGTAATGAACCTTTTGGTACTTGATGCTCCGCTTTGACTCGTTGACAAGTTAGAAACCTTGAGATAAACAGCGCTATCTCTCTCTTTATATTGCTCTACCAAAATGTATGACGAAGATCATGATACATTTTGATACTTCCAGGATGGATTGCAAATGGTGTGTTGTGCGCCTCCATCATAATTTTATACTTTAAATCAGGGTTGTTAGGAACACAAAGTCTGCAGTTGACTCGAAGTATTCCTTCTTCATCGATTCGTGCTTCCGGCATAGCACCTTCTTGCACTTTCTTCCTTACACGCATCAGCTCTAGGTCTGTAGCTTGAGCAGCTTTAACTTTATCGATTAAAGTTGGTTCTACTCGTATATTTGCCATCATCACATGGGTCCCTGGAGTCTTTAACTCTATCTCTATCCTTTGCAAGTCACACAAAATGGGCCTTTGTGTTGACAATATCGCACTCGTACTTGCATATGATCTTCTACTCAATGCGTCAGCTACCACGTTCGCTTTTCCAGGATGGTATTGAATGGTATGATCATAATCTTTCAACAGTTCAAGCCAACGTCATTGTCGCATGTTGAGTTCCTTTTGAGTGAAGAAATATTTGAGGCTTTTATGATCCGTAAAGATCTCTACCTTCTCCCCATAAAAGTAATGCCTCCAAATTTTAAGTGCAAAGATAACATCTTCCAACTCTAGATCATGAGTAGGATAATTCCTCTCATATTCCTTGAGTTGTCTTGATACATAGGCTATGACTTTTCCATGTTGCATGAAAACGCATCCCAACCCTTTACTCGAAGCATCACTGTAGATGACAAATCCCTCCGAGCCAGATGGTATTGTTAGAACAGGTGCTGAAATGAGTCTCATCTTGAGTTCTTGAAAACTCTTCTCACATTCTTCACTCCAATCGAACTTTGTATCTTTCTGAGTCAGCTGAGTTAATGGAGTAGCGATTCGAGAAAATCCTTCCACGAATCTCCGATAATAACCAGCTAAACCAAGAAAGCTACGTACTTCGGTCACTAATTTAGGTTGCTCCCAACTTTGAATAGCTTCAATCTTTGCAGGGTCAACCGATATTCCACGACTTGATTACGTGCCCAAGGAATGCTACCTCCTCCAGCCAGAATTCGCATTTCTTTAACTTGGCATAAAGCTTGTATTCACGAAGCTTTTGGAGTACCAGCCTCAAGTGTTACTCATGATCTTCACGGCTTTTGGAATAAATAAGGATGTCATCAATAAAGACGACCACAAAGTGATTCAAATATTCCTTGAATACCCGGTTCATCATATCCATGAAGGTAGTAGGAGCATTAGTCAATCCAAAGGACAACTAGGAATTCATAATGCCCGTACCGAGTTCTGAAAGGCGTCTTTGGAATATCCTCAGTTCTAACCTTCAGCTGATGATATCCAGAACGAAGATCGATCTTCGAAAAGAATTGTGCTCCTTGCAACTAGTCAAATAGATCATCAATACCTGGCAATGGGTACCTATTTTTGATGGTGACATGATTCAACTTCCGATAATCAATACAAAGTCGCATACTTCCATCTTTCTTCTTCAGGAATAGCACAGGAGCACCCCAAGGAGAAGTACTAGGACGAATAAAGCTAATGTCTAACAATTCATGCAGTTAGATCTTTAACTCCTGAAGTTCAATAGGAGCCATTCGATATGGGACTTTGGAAATGGGTTTTTTACCGGGTTCAAGGTCGATACAAAATTCAATTTCACGCTCTAGGGGTAGGCCATGAAGTTCTTCAGGGAATACGTCAGGGAATTTATTAACAATAGAAATATCATTCAAAACTGACGTATTTTTGTTTAGATCTGTGACATGAGCTAAGAAAGCTTGACATCCGTTTTTCAATAAACGAATAGCTTTATGGCTTGAGATGACAGCGATTGATTTTAATGGTTTGGTTGCTTGAATTCGCATAATAGGTCGATTAGGAATATGAAAGCTAACAACCTTACGAAAATAATCAATTTTTGCATGATGAGTAGTTAACCAATCAATCCCTAGAATCACGTCAAATGCAAGTATTTTTAATGAAATAAGATCGACAGGTAATGTGTGGGTACCAACTTGAACCAAACAAGACTTATAAACCGTGGATGTAATGAAGGTTTCTCCCAATGGAGTTTCAACAGATAAGTCAAAGTCTAATTTCTCCGAAGTCAAATTTAATCGATGAGCGCAAGTAGGAGAAATAAAAGAATGAGTAGAACCGGTATCAAATAAAGTACTTCGTTAGAGTTTATGATAAGCTTACTCGTGATGACCTCATTCGGGTTCCTTGCTTTATGGGAGGTCACAACAAATGCTCTCCCTTGCACTATCGGTTTTGACTTTTCTGGGACGGCCTTTGGTGTCTCCATCTTGGCTGAACTTGTTTTTGGTAAACGACAAAATCGAGCTAAATAACCTTCTCTTCCACAATTATAACATACTTTAGACGGCATCGCGCAGTTTGGACTGATGTGCCCCTCCCCTCCGCATTTGAAACATATTATAGGTGGTCATTCTCCTTCCTTAACAACGGGTGCTGGGGCTGACGTCTTTCCATCATTGTTGAATCTCCTCTTCTTGAAATGACCATTCTTATTATTTTGGCCCTGATTACCACCGAAGTGGTTACCATTTCTGGCATGTTGATTCCCTCCACGCTTGTTGTCAATGCTTCGATGATCGCTCTCACTGGTATTATCATTTTGCCGACTGCTTTCTTTTGGTTGCGTTGACTCGTTATCGCGCTCCACTAACTGAGCCCTATTCACAACATCTGAATACAAACACAGTTTTATGAGAAATAAGATGTTGACGTATCTCAGATTTCAAACCTCGCAAAAATATTCACGTCATTTTCTCTTCATTATCCACCAAGTGGGACGCAAACCGGGACAACTCAGTAAATTTAGCCTCATACTGCGACACGGTCATATTATTCTACTCCAATTTGATGAACTCCACCTCCTTCATGTGACGAACACTTTCAAGAAAGTATTTATCATTGAATAGCTCTTGGAACTTCTCCCAAGACATCTTCAGTGCAGCAGGTTGAGTACGCTTAATCGATTCCCACCAATAATCTACCTCTCCTCGCAACATAAAGGCGAAAAAGGGAACTTTTTGCTCCTCAGAGCATCCCAATACATCAAATATCTTGGTGATCTACTTTATCCATGATTCCGCTATAAGTGGTTTTGGCTCTCCCTTAAACTCCGGTGGTCCCAGCTCCTTGAACTGTTTAGCGGTGACCGTCCGAGAGTTTTTAGTGTTTCCACCTATATTTTGGACAAGAGCCGCTCTCGCCTGCTATTGCATGAACTGCATAAAGCTTCTGAACATTCCATCATTCATCATCTGGTCAGTGTTGTTGTTTACATGAGGATTGTCACCTTCCTGATGCACATTATCCTGATTATTGATATGTGGTGAATCAACAGTCGCCTGTGCTCCATTGCTATTCTCAACATTCTCAGATGCCATTTTCAGATACTGCCACAAAACAAAAGTTAATTGATATGTCATATATTATCCTTACATTATGACCGACCAATTAAATATCATGCAAATAAACTTAGGTAGGTCATACTAGCGAAGGAATTCCCCGTCTCTCCCCTCCTAGTTCTATTCTCACATCTTAGCTAGGGATCATATCCCTAAGCTCTGATACCAATTGTGATGCCCCCAAAATTAGGTATACATCACCCATCCTGGGTCGTCAGATATATGGTACAGAATACAAATACAACTTACTAATACAACTGTCGTGTACAATATGACAAAACATAACTGTGAGTTTGAATACAATTATTGTCTACTAGAGACTATACAAACTCAAAAGGAGTTCTCATTACAATTATTGTCACACTATTTAATAGAATAGCGAGGACTACTAATACTATTATCTGGTCCATTACTCCGTTCCCCGACTCGTCCCAGCTATATTCTCATTTCCTGAAGAGAACAGTGAAAGAAAGGGTGATCTCAACTAGCCCAGTAAGAAATATTATGACTAAGATAATGCAGAATAAATTATCATTAGCCTTCAACAGTGTTAAACTGATAAAATATAACGAACATCAAGTTTAACTGCAGCGGAACAAGCAATTTATTAAAAGAGTCAAGTAGAGAATAAAATCTACTATCTTCTATGATTTAAAAGGTTTTTCAACACTGTTATCGCTGGGACTCAGCTTAATAAAATAATCCACATCATCGAATCACCCCTGCACTACGGCCAAGGATATTCAGGTATTCATTAATGGTCATGATCATGCCAACAACTGTCCATCAATGCACTACGGGCCAATGAGTACTTTTACCACATCATTTGTAACATTACGGTCATAATTATACTGAATAATCCCTGGTTATAATAATACCAAGTCCATCTATGCATTACATGTCATAGATGACTTTCAACATTTTATAAACATGAGGATGATGACAATGATATAAGAATTCAATAAATCAAGTTCAAGAATTAATTTATCCAATAATTAACAACGTCCAAATTGTCAACATGATACTGCTTTGTGGAGTAAAATTCAAGAATGCTTAGAAGAATATTTTCATGAAAAGATACTTGATGAACCGCAATTATCAAGGATATTCCACTAATTTCATGGAGTATAGAAGTTAAAACTTAACCAACTGAGTATCATAAAGAATGAAATAACAAAAGAAATCACACGGCATGCGATAGACCGCACAGACAGGTTATTCCAACAGAATAATAAATAATAGAACCAGGTCCGGCGTAAACGCACAGACAGGATATTCTGACAGAAGAATAAATAATAGAACCAGGTCCGGTGTAAAACACACAGACAGGATGTTCCAACAGAATAATAACAAGACGGAACCAGGTCCGGTGTAAAACACACAGACAGGATGTTCCAACAAAATAATAATAAAAACGGAACCAGGTCCGGTGTAAAACACACAGACAGGATGTTCCAACAGAATAATAATAAAAACGGAACCAGGTCCGGTGTAAAACACAGACATGATGTTCCAATAGAATAACAGAAGAATGTCACCAAGTATAGGGTAGACCGCGTATACAGGTTATTCCAACAGAATAATAAGAAATGGAATAACAACAGTTCTCTTCATGAATAAGAAAGAATAACACCCCTTACCGTTTTAAAGAAGAACTGAAATAAGGAAGTAGTTAAGTAGAAGAATACTTTTCTTCTCTCTCTCTATAGTTTCTCTCTATAGTTTCTCTCTCTAGAGTTAAGTGAATTCGTAAGAAATAATGAAGGAATGAGCTGCTATTTATAGAAAAATGGAATGCATAGTAAATAATCCATGAACGGTCCAGATTGATTACTTTAATCTGACGGTCCATATTTAAAGAAATTTTTTTTAAATAAAATATAATATATTCTATTTATAGAATAACTTTAATAAAGTATTCTGTTTTATATAAAAAGATGTTTCTATTTTATTACGTTAATAATACGAATAAAACAAAACTTCATTATCGCTAAATAATTCATATTATTAACTGACAATAATTGAATCAAACTGAGTGACTTCTCACATAAGCATTAATAATCAATACCGTGTGCTACTATGCAACTACACGTATTACTGTATTTTTACTACCGAGTAGTTCAACAGTATCAATGGTAAAACTTTGGCCGTTATTTTTAATAAAATATTTTTATCGTTTTCTCAATCCGACAATAATTTCGTTGTGGGGTCCACCAATGATTGTGTCGTTGTACGGATATTCCCTATTAAAACGAATATTCCCCGACCAATCGAATATTATATAACAACTTGCGTACTTTACAAAATTTATAAATATTACTCACAACTATAACATTATATCAAATTAATTCCATAATATTAAAAAATGATATTTATAGAAAATTCATCTTTATTTATAAAAGTTGGGGTCTTACATCAGGTAACTCGGATTTGGGGGCGTCACAAGTGATCTCCCACCAAGTTGTCTGATTCTCTTTTATTGTTGATCTCCAAGTTAAATTCTTGCAGTAACAGGATCCATCTAATAGTTTTGGGTTTAGAGTCCTTCTTGGTTAGCAAATACCTAAGATCAACATGGTCATAATAAACTAATACTTTAGTACGAAGAAGATAAGATTTAAACTTGTCTAAAGTAAAAAAAAACATATAAAAGTTCTTTCTCTATTATAGAGTAGTTAATCTGAGCAGAGTTTAGAGTTCTCAAGGCATAATATATGGCATGCACAACTTTGTCAATCCTTTGGCCTAAAACAGCCCCCCACGGTGTAATTGCTTGCATCACACATAATTTCAAAAGGCAAACTCCAATTTTGTTGTTGAATCACATGTGCAAAGGTCAATAAGCTTTTTAATTTATCAAACGCCTCCTTGCACTCATCGAAAAACTAGAATTCCTTAACCTTTTGCAATAACTTACATAAGGACAAAGTTATCTTAGAGAAGATTTTAAGAAACCTGCAATAGAGACCTGTATGTCCAAGAAGAGAGGGAATCTCCCGTACACTATCAGGGTAAGACAAAGCAGAAATAACATCTATCTTAGCTTTATCAACTTCTAAAACTTTAGCTGACACAACATGACCAAGTATTATGCCCTGTTCTACCATAAAATAATATTTTTCCCAATTTAGAACAAGATTAGTTTTTAGGCATCTATTAAGCACACGAGTCAAATTATTCAAAGAATCACCATGAATTGTAAAATCATCCATAAAGACCTCTATGCAATTTTCTAAAAGATTAGGAAAAATGCTTACCATACATCTTTGGAATGTTCCTGGTGCATTACACAATCCAAAGGACATTCGACGATATACAAATGTACTAAAAGGAAATGTGAATGTGGTATTTTCTTGGTCTTCAGGTGCAATCACAATTTGGTTATAACCTAAAAAACCATTTAGAAATTAATAATAAACACGTCCGACCAATCGTTCTAACATTTGATCAATAAAATGAAGAGGAAAATAATCCTTTCTTGTTACAATATTCAATTTTCTATAATCAATACACACTCTCCGTCCTATTTGTGTACGTGTGGGAACCAACTCATTGTTGTCGTTCTTGATGATTGTAATTCTAGATTTCTTTGGTACTACTTATACTTGACTCACCGACTGACTGTCTGAAATGGGGTAGATTATACCGACATCAATCAATTTGAGCACCTCTTATTCACTACCTCCATAATGGGTGGATTCAATCTTGTTTGTGCTTCTCTAGTGGGCCTTGCTCCATCTTCTAACAAAATTAGATTTATACACATTGTATGGCTTATACTTTTGATATATGTTACTATCCAACCAAAAACTGTGAATATGGTCCTTTAGGACCCTTAGCAATTTATCCTCTTACACGTTGGTTAGATTAATCACAATAATCATAGGTAATGTATCATCAGTCCCTAGATATGCATATTTTAAGTGAGCAGGTAATGGTTTAATTTCCAAAATTGGAGCTTGCACCACATATGGTAACAATTTTTGATGAGAAAAATGAATTTGAATGGCTGCATACCTATTTGAGATTTTAGGTAAAGAATGCAATACAGCTACAACCTCCTTTAATTCCTAATCATGTGTCTCTTCATCTCTACCCATTTCCAAGTTGTTGATGATAACAACCTCCAAACTTTCTTTATGCATGTGTTCAAAAGATCTCTGGATGAAAGAGTCAATGGTGTCAATAGCGAAAACATGATTGACATCACTAGGATACCTCATGGCCTCATATATGTTGAATTGTATCCTTCACCATCAAATTCCATGGTTAAGGTTCCATTATGTACATCAATCATTGTACTCGTTGTTTTCAAAAATGGCCTCCCTAACAAGATATGAGAGGGATTTTGAGATTTATCATCCTCCATATCAACTATGTAAAAATCTGCAGGGAAGATCAACTGGTTCACCTTTACTAATACATCTTCAATTACCCCTTAAGGGTAAGTGTTAGTACAATTAGCTAATTAAATAATAACACCAGTTTGTTTTAAAAGGGTCTAGATTTAAAGAAGAAAATACAAATAATGGCATGACATTTATTGATGCTCTTAGATCTATCATGGCTCTCTCAAATCTAGTACTACCTATTCGACATGGGATTATAAACATTATTGGATCTTTACATTTAGGGGACATTTTTCTTTGAAGTACTGTTGATACATTCTCACCAGCAGTGACTCTTTCATCATCTATTATTATTATTTTTTTTGTGAACAATTCTTTCAAAAACTTAGCATACATGGGTACCTATTTTATTGCATCCAAAAGAGGGATGTTTACCTCCACTTTCCTAAAGGTTTCTAGAATTTCCTTCTCTTTTTCATCCTTCCTTGAAGTCTTATGATTCCTGGGTGGAAAAGGAAATGGCTTAGTCTTAACTGGAATAGATGAGTTAGAGATTACCTTAGGTGTCTCAATCTCCTCTTTAGCTTTTCCTCCTCTAAATCAGCAACTGCTTTGGGCACTTCCAACTCTTTTCCAATTCGTAGTGTATTCGCACTAGCATGTTCCCTTGGATTAACAACTGCGTCGGAAGGTAACTTTCATGCGCATTGAGATTCCAATATTCCTACAGTTGTAGCAAGCTGACCCACTTGGTTTCTGTTATCTTGAACAGAAGTTCTTGTTTCATGCATGAATTGATGTGTTTGGGTCATGAATTATTGTGACTAACCCATAAATACCTTGAACATATCCTCCATGGATTGTCCACTATTTATAGAAGCTGCTTGTCTTGGTAGATACTGAAGTTGGGTCGGTTGGAAACTGTGACAACCCGAGAATTTGGACAATTTAATAAAATCTTAAAAAATTGAATTAAGGTTAAATAATAAACCTAAACAGAAAATAAGTGTATGGATTTGATATTTTTGAGATGGAGTTTTGAGAATTTAAAATTTTTGGTGAAGGCTTACAAGGTTAAGTTTATATGTGCATATGTTCTGTGTGTATGATATTATATGAGTACAGTTTATGGTTAAGGGTCAAGGATTGACCAAATAACTTATATCAGTGGAAAACCCTAATATTATATTAAGAATATCGACGTTCAGTTAGAAAACCCTAACAACTGATAAGAAACCCTAGAAACCAATTCTAAAAACCCTAATTTCAGTTTTGAGAATTTGAAACCCTAATTCGAATTTTGAAAACCCTAATTTGGGAACTTAAAGGATAAAAGTTCAAGTGTTTATTAGGGATATCCCTAATTGCTAAATTAGAAAACCTAAATTTCAAAATTTGAAAACCTAATGCACATTTATGAAAAACCTAATTGGTAATTTGGTAATTTTAATGTTAATTGTGAAATATTAATCCTAATTAGCAAGTTCTAATATGATTAGAAAATTTTAATATAATTAGGAAACCCTAATTATAATTTAGAAATCGTAATTTTCTATTTTAAAATCTAATTAGAAAATCATAGAAAATTGATTTTAAGAACCTTAAGTTTTAATCCTAAGGGTCAAACCCTAAGGGTTTGCACAAGTTACCAATTTACCATTAAAATTATAAATCAAATGACTATAATGCCCTTTTTACAATTCTTTAATGTGTTGGAGTGTAGATCTAGCCCTATTATTGGTTGTTCACCAACCCTAGCTCTAGCCATGTGCCATATATCTCCCAAATCAGCAGTTATATCAGCCAAATGCAATAAATCAAAGCTTTAAAACTTAAAAAGTAAGTAAAGTTACTTACTTTACTTCTCATTTTTACCAAGCCACACACTCTCTCTATATTGTCCGGACTAAGAGTGAGAGGGAGTGATAAACAAAGCTAGGATCAGTTCATAGCAAGCCAAGAATATAATCAAAAAGTCAGAATCAAGGATCAAAGCTAGAAAGGTATAAACCCTAAATTTTGTAAATCATGTGATTTGATGTTAGATGTTATGATTTATTATTTTAAGTTCTGTATTAGGGTGTTATTTACTGATATGGGTTGTTAGATCTTAGATCCATAACATCTAGATGCACAAAAATAAAAAATTTGAAACTGATCATGAACCCTAGTTTTATGCTCTGACAAGCAAATGTCAGAGCCTCTAGATATGTGTTTGTTTGATGATATATGTGTTTAAAGTTATAGATCTGCTCTATGCCACGTAGGCTTTGATCTGGAACTTGAATCAAGGTTTGATCATGTCTAGATTTCATGTTATAGGCAGTTAATGTGACACCCCCAAATCTGAGTACTTCATTCCCCCAGGATTTGGTGTTCACTTTATAAAAACATTCATATCTAACTACCCAATCATAATAAAATTGCATAATAAACCTGCCCATACAGGATTACATTAATAAAAAATCTCTCAGGTTATCAAACCTTTACATACAATCATTCAAATGCAGAAAATAAATAAACTTCATAACAATCATTCAAACTAAGATCTGATAATAAAATATCAAAATGATTACAAGTCTTCAGTACTTGTTCAACTTTCCCTTTCCCTTACTGGTGCTAGGTACATTGACCTTCTCAACTTTAGCTGTAATGGTTATATAAGCAAGAGTGAGTAAACAAGGCTCACTTGGAATAACAATAAATAAAACTTTTACATCATTTGCCAAATAATAGGCCTAATAGAACTAAACAATATATTCTATTACATTCTAAAATATACAACTCAGGGTCTAATGACCACGGACCATGTCCACAGTTATAAGTACTCTTTCAACATAAACTTTAACAGACATAAGACTATAAGGACTCCACGTACTTAGGGGGATCAGCCCTTCGTACAATGTATTATGCCCAAACATTTCAAAGCTAAGCGCAAACCCCTATTAATAGGGTTGTTCATCTCAGTATTTAGAGTACAAGTCCGCACCAATAAAAGTTTGGTTTGGATAAGCTTCAAGGTAATTTAGAGTTTAACGACCATCAACTAAAGGATTAGTTGAATCAACAAAGTTTGATGACACTACAGTTGATCACTAACAACATAATATGGAATAATGAATAATCGTAAGCGAACTAACTATGTATTGAACTCATGCTTAGAAATAACCACAAAGCATAAGCATTGAATAACAATAAACCATGCTTGAATAATATTAAGCTAGGCTATGAATTATTAAATATATAATTAAGTAATAGCAAGCTGAAAGTAAAACTTGCTCATTATGAGAATAACTTGTGTCAAGTAATTGAAATAAGGCAATTCGACATTAGGAATTGGAATTCAAGAAATTGCATTCACAATACAAGAATGACATTAAAGAAACTTGTCTAACAGTAAACAAGTTAGAATATATCGATAACTATTGGAATTCAAAACTTGTCAAATAAAGTTATAGTTATAGCTTTCTCAAATAATGATTAGGAATACAGGAATCTACTTAATTAAAGTTTAAAGTAAGAAACTTGCTCAACGGTAACAAGGTGGAGTTAGAAAACATGCCTCAAGCGTAAGCTATAATAATAAAACTCACGTTCACCGACACATTTAAGTGGAATCACAATATCTATTAGACATGTTAACATGCAATTACAAAATAACACCCATTTCTAGCTAAACTTGTTAATTTTAGAACAAGTCTTATCTTACCATACATATTTCATAATCACAAGTGTACATTTCACAACACTTATTCATTGTTTATTAAGTTTCTTAAATAATACATATCATTTTCACAACTTACTAACTTTACATTTTAGAGTTACTAACCACATGATACTATTATGTTTTAACCTTGTCATTACACATTTGACACATTAACATAACATTAAGCTAAGTTACAATGAATGTCCAAAGTCTGCAGAAGAAGCAGACTTCACTGCATGTGACTGACTACTGGCGCGACCGCGGCAGCAATACCTTAGGTTACTGCACGCCCGCGCCAAAAACCACGCGCCCGCGCTACGCACCAGTTTCAGTTTTGCAGAACGTGATATTGGCACTTTTCTTAAGCCAACTAACACGAATTTCACCCACAAAACAGTAATATAAACACATAAAATTGGTATAAAACTATTACAAACATGTCTGCTAACATATTCAACCAATTAGAATAATTTAACAACAACTTAAACTAGTTTAATTTCTCAAATTCCATATTTTCATATGAAAACTCTATTTTTGACATCTTTTACAAAAATCATCACCGTGATTACAATTCTACACCGAATCACTTCGTTCAAACTATGTTCTCTTCGTTTCTTAACGAACTAGCATAATCAAAACTCAATTTACAGTTTACCATACAATTTGACCACTAAAATTGGTACTTACACAAGCCACATGAGAAAATATATACTGTCATTACTTTTCTTCCTTTTTAACTGTAATTAGCATATTCTTGTTTACATACAAACTCAAACATAACCAACATATATAATCATCACAATTCAATTGTATAGCAACAATTCATCAAAAATCGAATTCACAGATCATATAAGTTATTCAGTAAACTCACACACACACACACACACATATATATATATATATATATATATATATATATATATATATATATATATATATATATATAATAAGATTATGAAAATTACCTTCAACTTGCTAACATAATCCTTGCCAATCAACTGAAATTGCTTAGGAAATTCTAAGGTTTTCTCTCAAATTTCTCTCAAGATTCTCTGAATTCTCCTCTTAGTCTTAAGCCAAACACAACAACTGATAACAAGTATACGTAAAATAAAGTAACCGATATGGCCTTAATACGCCTACTAAATATATTACTTACACTATTAAATGTAAAGTTTTAAATATATTATATTTATTATTTATTTTATTTTATTCATTTTATTATAATTCAAAATTTAAAAATCCAAAAGACATAAAGCTTTGTTTGGCAAAAAGTCTTTAAAATAGAGACTTAATATTTTAAGCCTTGTTTGGGTTAAATCAATTTAAAACTACTTTAATTATCTTAATAAACAATTTCGTTTATAATTTATAATCACATATTATTTATATGGATTTTCATATCCAACATTAATCAAATAAATTAATTACACATACTATATTTTAAATAAATATTTCACTTAAACAATTATCACAAAATTATAATTTTATTTAACAATTTAACACACCAATTTAAATTAAACAACAATATAACATCTCATGTTATATTACAACTCTCTAAATTACAAATTAATTTAATTTAGAATATTATCTAATAAATTTAATTCATAAATATTTACTAATAATAACCATATCAATAAAATATTTATTTCATCAATTTTAACAATAAAGCTGACAACGTTTTTGCAGGCTCTATATCTTGCTGATCTTTGTTAGTTAAGTCATGTTGTTGGTTGAATCTTATAGACTGACATGTAGGCTATACATCTAAGCCTTTAGCTTACCAAAATCATAAACAAAATTGAAGTTATTTGTGGTCAAACAAGGGTTGACCATCATGCCGGATGAAGATTATGGGCAACCCAAAAATCTTCAAAGGCAGTTCCTGACCACTACTTTGACCGGCTTAGATCTCTTATATTTGACGATGTTATGATGATATGATGATATATTATTGTACCCGGACATTTATTCTACAATTGTGAATCTTTAGATCATATAAAGAAGACTTAGAGCTCAAGATATAAGGATCTAAATATAGCTGTAACATTCCAGAATTTTAAATGTAATATTAAATATTTATTGATTTATATAAATATTTAATGAATGTGATAATTATTGAATAAATATTTGTTTAATTGATTTAATTTTATTTGGAGAATTATTTGTTAAATAAATAATTGATGAATTAAGGAAATGGTTATTATATTGATATTTCAATTTAATAGTTAATTATTTGTATTGAGTTATGTGATCAAATGATTTATTTAATTAATTGTGATTTGAATTAATTAAATTAAATATGAAAGCTTGATTAAATATAGGGTGACAAATAACTATATTATAAGGAGTTATTAAAATAAATTAAAGTAAAGTAGTTTAATTTAGTTTGTACCAAACAAGGCCTAAGTATTTTTATTCTTTAAAAATTTAAAGGGTTTGCCAAACAAGCCTTATGACTTTTGGGATTTCTAATTTTTGAATATAAGTAAAATAATAAAATATAAATAAAATAATAAATATAATATATACATTATTTTTATAACTGAAGATAGCTATTATGAGTATTAAGAATATATCAGTTTTGTATTGTATTGTTACGCATACTAGTTGATCAGTTGGTTATTGGATTAGTCTGAGTTCAGAGAGAAGTGATAAAGAGCTTGAGAGAATTGAGAGGAAAACTTGTGAATTTTCACGGCAATTCCAGTGATTACCAGCGATTTTGTTAGTAATTGAAGGTATGTTCTACAACTTTTATGTTATATGTGCGTATGAGTATCACGACAAGAATTTTCTCATGTTCTGTAAAATCAATTGTTGAATTGTAGAGTTATATAGTTGGTAATTGCAATTGTATATGTTTATAATGCTAGAGTTTATGTCAAAAAGTGAAATCACATGTTAATTTTCGGATAACAGTAAAAGAAAATGATGTCAGTGTTTATGTTTTCATATGTAACTATGTAAGTACCAATTTTGGTGGTTAAATTGCATGCTAAGATGTTAATTAAGTTTTGTTTATGCTAGTTTGTTGAGCTACGAACATAATGTAAATTGAATGAGATGATTTGGTCATGTATTGAATTTACAGTAATGATTTTTAGGATGAATGTCAAGAAAGTTGAGTTTTTCATGAAAACATGAGAATTGAGAAATTAAAATAGTTTTAGTGATTGTTAAATTGTGCTAAGTGGTTGAATATGTTAACAATCATGCCTATGATAGTTGTATATTTATTTTACGTGTTACTATCACTTCTTGGTGGGTGTAATTCGTTTTAGTTGGCTTAGGAAAAGTGCTAAAGCTCTGTTCTGCAAAACTGAGTTCTGTGCGTCGCGTGGGTGCGCAGCCCTTAGGCGCGGGCGCGCTGCCTCCCTGTACAAAACTCGCGCGGCCGCGCGATTGCCCATTTCCAAACACTGAAGTCTGCTAATTCTGCAGACTTTGGTCGTTCTTTGTGGCTTAGCTAAAGGTTATGGTAATGTGTCCAACATGTAACAACAAGGCTAAAACATAGTTGTGTTGTGGGGTTAGTGAATTCAAAGTGGTAAAAATGATTAGTAAATTTCGAATGCATTATGTGATAATTTAGTATATATAATGAAAGTTAGACAAGTGTTGCGAAGTAAAACACTTAGAGTTTCTGAAATGTAAATGGTAATGAACATGTTATGGTATGTTAGCATATCTAATAGGTATTGTGGTTCTAAAATTATGTGTAGGTGACTGTGAGTTTAATTTTATAGCTTACGCTCAAGGAAAGTTTCTAAACCCTATCTTTTTACATTAAGAAAGTTTTCTAACTCTACACTTTCGTTGAGTTAGTTCTATTATTACATTGTGTAACTTTATTCTTTTGATTGAGCAAGTTTTTATCTTAACTGTTATTGAATAAGTCAATTTTTCCTAAAATTCATTCGAGCAAATTTTAACTCTAAGGTTATTTGAAATTCTCATTTTATTGATTCATTCTAACTTGTTTATAGTTAAGCAAGTTTTTTAAGTTCTATTATTATATAATGAACGTAGTTTTTGAACTCTCATCTCTATTAGTGAACTGTTTTAATTCTTTGCATGAGTTAATATCATGTGGGGTAAGTTTTTAGTTTCCAGCTTGCTATCAGTTAATGTACGTTCAATAATTTCATTTCTAATGTTATAAGACTCTAACCTTATTTTATTTATTGTTCAAGCAAAGGTTTACCATTTTATTCATTTGTTGAATACCTATGCTCTATATTTATTTCAAGCATGAGTTTAATATGTATAATCATTTCATTTATGATTCTTAATTGTTCTATGTTATGTTGTTATTAAACATCTGTTGTGATTACCAAGCACTATTGATTCAACTAGTCCTCTAGTTGATATTCGTTAAACTTCAATTTCCCTTGAAAGCTTATCCAAATCAAACTTTCTTTGGTGCGGACTTGTAGTCTAAATACTGGGATGAACAACCCTATTATTATTAGGGGATAATTTACGCATAACGTTAAAATGTTTGTGCACAATACATTGTACAACGGGCTGATCCCCCTAAGTACGAGGAGTCCTTATAGTCTTATGACTGTTAAAGTTGGAGTTGAAAGATTACTCGCAACTGTGGACATAGTTCATGGTCTTATGACCCTCAGTTATATATATTCCATATTTTGGATTTCAGTTTTTGATTATCATTGTTAGAGTATTATTCAGACTTGATGAGCCTATTCGTTGGCAATTATTATTATTATTTTCTTGTTGATTTATTGTTGTATCCATTGAGCAATTGTTTTGCTCACTCTTGCATATTTATACACTCATTGCAGCTAAAGTTGAGAAGGTAGATGAGCCTTCAACTAGCAAAGGAAAGGAAAAATGTACAAGTGGTGCTGATTTGTACTTTTGTTTACTGTTATGATCATAGATTTTTCAATAATGATGTAATGTATTAATTAAATTCTGTAATTGAATGATGTTTAAAGGTTAGATAACCTGGGATGTTTTTGAATTAATGTTGTAACCCTATTTAAAGGGAGGATTATGGTTTAAATATTATTTTATCTGGGTAGATAGTATGAATGTTTGGATAGTGAACACCAAATCTTGTGGGAATGAAGTACCTGGATTTGGGGTTGTCACAATAGCACCATGTACTGCTCTTCATTTTCTAGAAAACCTAGAAATGAAGAACAACTTTGTCAAACTTTTTAGAGGCTTAGATCTATCTGTTATGTTGTTGTTTGGCCGTGATATGAGTTAGTATATATAGTATTACATAAATACTATAATCTTGATACCATTACTAGCCTAGAAACCAACTGGAACATGAAATTAATTATGGTCAATCTTAATTATGCATTTCTGGGTTTGGCTCAAGAACATGAATAACACCTTTAGCCACGGTTTTGTCGCCTAAAGCCCCTTTAGCGACAGTTTCGTAATAAAATTAATTATTTTATTTAATAAATAGATAAAAATAGTTTTTAATTATTAAAAATACATAATAAATTTTTAAAAAATATTTTAAAGCCCAAACATGGGTTTTTAATTATTTTGAATATATTTCATTAATATTTAATATTTTTGGAATATTAATGGTATTTAATTTATTTAATTATAATATTACATAAATTAGTTAAAAATGATTTTAATACTTGAAAATCATGAAAAATTATATTATGGTATAAGAAAATATTTTAAGTTATTTTTAATGACTTTTAATATTTTGTGATGAATTTCATTAATAAATTAATATTAATGATAACTAATTTATTTAATAAATGTATTAAATAAATTATGAAAAAATAGAATTAATGATTTAAAAATTATATAAAAATAATTTAAGTGTTATAAAAATATTTTAAGTTATAAAATATAACTTTTGATATTTTGTTATGAAAAATATTAATATTTTAATATTAATGACAATGGTTTTAATTAGTTTAAAATCATTTAAAGGTAATAATAAAGTATTAAAAATACTTTGAGATATTATAAATACTTTATAGTATTATGACATGTATTTCATTAATATTTAATATTAAGTAAATATTAATGATAATAGAATATTATGGTATTTAAATCATATAAATATGATATTAATGATTGAAAAATCCTGATAAATGATAATAATTACTTGAAAATTATTATAAGTCTTTGAAAAATATTTTGACTGAAAGATAAATTATCTAAGATAATTGTGTTGCGTTTAGACAGAGTCGTATGAATAATAGGTTCGTGAATTATCCGACTAGGCCATCGGGATGTTAGAATTGTGTCGGATTTATAACGCCCCGAAATTCGATCTACCTTCCCACCCAGATTTCGTGCGTCACTAGTACTTCATTCATCCAACATACATCATTATATACTAAAATATAACAACATACACTCTCAAATCCCAGATTCTAAAAACTTTATAACCTCTTTCATTACAAATAATGATAATACATTATTCATTTCATCTTACAAGAGTGACTTTTATCCGCCACCAAGGATACATAACAGTTCATTAAGCTAGTCTACAATTCAATTTCATCTTTATACATTACAAGTCTTCACTTGATCTTCTCACTCATTCACATTTTGAATAGCACTTCATCTGGATACCGTCAACTTGATCTTTACGGGATCTTTAAGTTCTTCTGACCTCGTTCGCTGAAAATATTTTTTATTTAAAGCAAGTGTGAGCATTTAATTGCCCAGCAAGTTATAATAGTTGAACACATAACTTCAAGAGTTTAAACGTTCCTTTAGAACTTCGATAACTGAACAAAGGTTATGAATACGCTTGAATAATAGGAATAGTCTCGATTCCTATCATTTTAAAAAATCAGTCACTTTCACTTTGAAATACTTTCATTCCTCTACCTTTTTCATACACCTCCTATCTGGCTAGAATCATTAGCACAGACTTAACAATAACAGTTCATGTATAAACAGAACATACTTGTATTGAATAGCTCAATCACAGAATAGTTTATATTATAGAAATACCGAAGTGTTCAAATTATGGCACAAGGCCTCATATGTTATACCACCTTGTACAAATATCGTACATTCACACATAGATAGAACTTCTCAAGTTCAACATCTGAGAAGTTTAAGAAACTAACATTCATTTAGAATATGAATGAAGTTAGGAAACTTGCCTTACGCACAGCTACAACTTACGCCGAACTGCTCATTCAACTTCCTATGTAGCACATCAGAAAATAACGCGTACACCAATTAGTCATATACTTGACTTACGCATTGGTTTACTTAACTTTACTTCTTAGGGCTTTCTTTCTTATAATCCAAGTTTACGCGACCAACTTTCTTGTACCGTTTTACGGTTTTATGATATACGGAGATGTCTTATTCATACATTCATCATCTTTGATGATTTACATTCTTATCTTCTTCTTATAACCTTTTTAGGACTCATTACACATCGCGTCTCTGCTAGTAGTCCATATGGTACTCTGAGTGGTTTCCCATAAACAACCAACAAATAAGTTTCCGTCTCATCTACACTGCCCATAACAGTGAGTTAGATCGGTTACCAGTTTTATATATACCTTCACTATCTGAAGGAATTGTTTAGCCCATATCCCATATGTTAACCATCAAATGTTACGATTGTACCACAACCTAACTTATTTTAACTTAACCGAACCATTAAACTATAACGTTCGTTAAGTTAACTTCTTATTCCTTATGGCTTTCTGGCAACTAAATGCCATACCTTAGGACTCATTCTTTATTGTCCAAGTCATACATTTTTTTGTATACTCAGAACGATCATTCAATGTCAATACTGTGAGGTCATAGCGTTAAACATTTTATATTAACTTATTCATATCTTGCCACGTCCGGTTCATTCGACTCGAAATGTTATCCAAGTTATAACTACTAACTCGGCTTCTTAATGTTATACGTTATTGTCTTTAATTTATTTTCTTTACCATTCATGGTTTAATCATTGATCTTGAATATCTTACTGTCAAACCATACACGGAGTGTAGGTTCTATCTATTTAGTATTTGCGTACACTCAACCTTCACGTCGGTTAGAGTGTTTAATAATTACATTTCATTCTAACATTTCCTATCTAAATCACGATCGACTTCCATAAATCTTATCACCGTTCGCTATGGCTTTCTTGATAATTCATATCTTACTTAATACTTTTGTTATTCAATACATGAACCCCACGTTCATTACTCGTTCTTAATGTTTAAGCCATACTGCTCGTTATATGCTAAGACCGCTCGCGATTGCGCTACGTTTACATTCATTACCTTCTTGATCTTTAAATCTCCTTCGATCATTTCGTTCAACCTGTACTAAAGGTTTAAATTACTTGTTTAAGTGTTACATTCGATGAACTACACGTTCATTAGCTTGCGTTATGCTTCCCCCAGGTTCTGAGCAGTTAAAAGCTCATTACCGGGCTTTTTCCCTGCACCGGCGTTGCGGCGCAACCCTCTTCTTTATCTATCGCGCCGCAGCGCGAGTTGGCAGTGCCCGGCTCCCCGGTCTGGCGCTGTAATGCCACATTACAAGGCATGACTAGCGCCACGGTGCAAAGCCTTAACCCTAGAAAATTTCTCTAAGTGTTAAATCCAATTTGAGACGCTTACTTTCCGCTTCTATAACTTATTCATTATAACTCGGAACGAGGTCGTTCCAAAGCTATTCTCTTCCTTGTCTTACTTACTTCAATACCCCTTGGACAGAACTTCGTTCTGAATCCATTAACGTGCTATTCGATTGGCTTAATCTTCACTCTTCGTTCATTTTACGTTTTTAACGTTCTTTGTTCGTTCGTCCGTAATTCGGTCATCCGAACTCGAAACTCGTTCATTCTTGAGTACATGACTCACGTTTTCTACGTTCTCTTACTTTCTTATGAAACCCTAAATGTCCGGGTTCATTTACTAACTTTCTAATTCTCGTTTGTCATTTACAAAAATTTCACCATAACTTCGTTATAGCTAAATTTTAATCCATTCTTCATGAATGTTTCTATCGTTCCTAACCAAGCAAAAATCAACTAACTTATATGCAATGGTTTTAAACTTATCCATCAACAACGTTCTTCGTGTTCTTCGCGTGCACTTCGTGTTCTTCGTTCATTCTTCATTTTAATCGATATTTTGGATTACGATTTCACTTTTTATTGGAAATTGATGTTATAGAACACCATTCCTTACTTAATTCACCTACTCATTCATATAATCCACTCGGATCATTCTAATTCATTACGAATCTTATACTTCCTTAAGAAATTTATAACATAAACTTTAAATTCCTATTTCTTCATTTTCTTATGATTCCAACCAAATGAAATCATTCCTATATCCTTTACTTCTTATTCTCATTAAGTTATGTTAACAACATATAAGACTTAAAGAGAAATTAAATCCGACTAGGTTTTAGGTTACCTCTCTTCTTTATTTTTCTTCCGCTAGACAAAGTCGGCGATTCACAAGTTTTTCTATTTCACGATCACCTTCGATCCGATCATTCATACTCATTCTCTTCCTTTTCCATCTTCTGCAAGCTATCAAGCTCTCTGTCTCTCTCTCTCTCTCTCATGTTATAGGATTTTTGAAAATCCCATTTAAATGAAAGTTAGCTTCCTATTTATAGAAAATCCAAAGCTAGGGCAAAAAAGTCACTTCGCCCCCCCCCAAACCTCCTTACTATTCATTACTTAAGCACTAAGTTTACTTGGCCTCCAAATTTACTTAGCCATTAAGTTTACTTAGCCCTTAAGTTTACTTAGCCTTTAAGTTTACTTAGTCATCACATAACTTATCTCTTACTTAACCATTAAGTATAAGCACTTTACTTAGCTATTAAGACTAATCGTATTCTATGCATTTCATTCTCGTATTCTCTTCATATATAGTTCGTACGATATTCATATTATACATCGTAATAATCTTCGTACTATATTTGTATAATAACTACTATTACACTCGTATTTCTTACGTATAATAACCCTAATTATTATACGAAATCATTAAATTATCGAAACTCACTTTCCTAACCTTTAGGTTTTAAGTCCGCAGGCAAAAACTTCATTTTTTCCATAACTGAAATATTATTGAATATTCCATTACGTCTTAGAATTCTATCATTACGCGTTTCTCAAAAATTCAAAATAAATCTCCGAGCAGAAACAAATGAATAGTGCATATTTTGTCTTTTTCCCCAGAAATATTTTTGCTCCTAGAAAAATTATATTTTTGTCTTGAAAATTCTTACTTGTTCAATATAGCTCATAGCCAGAATCCTCCTGATTTATAATCATCCTATGTTATAGAACGATTAATAAACACATAGCACATAATAGTATAAATAAAAATTTATTTTATTAAAAACTAATTCTTTAAACTTAAATTCTGGGCGATCCAAATTTCCGGGTCGTCATACTCTTCCCCCCTTATAAAAATTATGTCCTCGAAATTTCTTAAAACAACACCCTTACCCGGGCCATCACATTCACCCCTTCTTCATAGAATTTCGTCCTCAAAATTTTAGCTTACCCTTCTTCTCAACTTCCCTTCAACGGAGTTCCTATCTTTCCATTATTTCTAACCTCCATAACCTATCAAGAATCATGAAGTAGAAGGAATAATGAGGAATATAAAATTTCCTTTTAAAACGTTTCATTCTTTTGCTGAGGGGTCAAATCGACCATGAACTCTTACTAGGTTTAACAACATGACGCCGTAACCTTTCTTCCACGGTCTGTTTACAATCACAAAGAAAGCAAACTACCTCTTACCAATCGTATACCCCATTTCGGGATATGTTCACCTCAGACTTAATCATTAGATTCCACACCAAAATAATTTGGTTTGGCATAACTTCTTCAAAGAAAGCTCGATTTTCTTTTAAACATAACATACCATTTGTCTTAGACAGAATAATTAGCTTAGACCATACCAATAAATTGGACATCAACTTGAAACATTCGTCTAGTCAACTCAATTGACATCGACTACTTCTTTAAATTCTTTTCGCAATACATCAAAACGTTTTATGACGCCATGATACCGTACTTTTCAAAGTACGTTGAGGTTTTCGTCAGTATGTGACTTCGTCATTATACATCATACCATAGCGGGGTGTTGATCCTAAGATCATATCCAACACCAGGTTCAATTGCATTAATAACTCCATCCTTTTACCATCTTTGCATCAATTGTAATGATGATATAAAATTTATTTTGATATTTCAAATCAATTTTTGTCTAGTCGAAATAATTAGCATAGACATACCAAGAATAGTTCTTTTAAAAATCTATTGATTCTAAAAGTTGAACCAATTCTTTCCTTTTTCAAATGCACACGTAAGCACGATTTCAATAAAGTTTGAAATCTAGCGTAGCTTGATGACTTGGAATATCCTATTCTCCATCTTCCTTCATTGTCTTACTTGTGATAATACTTAATCTTATCTAGTACCTTCAATACTAAGCCTACTGAAAATAACTCATTTTCAATCTAAACATTCCTATATCTTAGTACAGTCCATCAACTTACCACACATTATGAGTTCAGGAACTTTCTATATTAATATGTGTTTAAGAACTATCCAGTCAGACCATAGGCGTCCATTCGATGAGACTTTCGAAAACATACCATATTATTATGGGTCACGAACTTACCATAAGTATTAGTTTCAAGAACTAGCACTTACCTTATCATTCTCTACCTATCAAGTATATACATGAGAAAAGATTCACCTTCTCGCCATATACATATTGATAGTGTGACCAATCCCAATGATTATCACTGTAATAAGCTAAGCAGTTGTTACACCAAACACAAACCTCTGCCCATAACAAAGGTTCATACAAGTCAGGTATCACATGAGTCCTCAATTGAAATTTTACAAATTCTAAATCTCTCTTTACTTAATACAAATATATTATCCTTCACAACCCAATCTGAGTTCTTCTTCCCGTACTACTTCATAGTACCCTTCATTAATAGCATTAGCTATAAATCATTCATTGTTTAACAACCCATCTCACTACAACAAAAAGGCTTATCAGCGACCGCACATCTGCGACCGCATATAGTCGCAGATGGGTATCAGCGACCGGATGCAGTCGCTAATAGTAGTCGCAGAAAATCTTGTCGCTAAAAAGACATCAGCGACCAACAATAGCGACCGCATTATTAGCGACCGCAATCAGCGACCTCAGCTGTCGCTATTCTGACTCATGCTGAGTCATGCGTCAGACGTGATGTGGTACACGTGTCAGCGACTGGTAATAGCGACCGCATGCGGTCGCTGAAGTAGACGAACCTTACTGGGTCGCTAATACTGTATCAGCGACCGCACGCGGTCGCTGACTTTGTTTTTTTTTTAAATATTTTTCCTGTTTTATTGATTTCCCAAAAATAACCTGCTTTGTACCTGCTTTTTATCCCAACACACAACAGTATATATAAGCATCCATCCATGATAACTACTATATGATAAACATCCATCCATACATACAGTCCAAAGAATGAATCTAAATCAACACAACACAATACAATCGTAAACATCCATATAATAGAATCGTAAACCAATACAGTCCAAAGATAAGTAGTTTAAAAGATTACAAGGCTTTAAAAATCTAAAAAACAAGTCTAACAAGGCTTTACAAATCTAACATGCATGACTGGTCTAGCTCTTCATGGATCATTCAAATTAGTACCCTGTAATTAACAAAAGAATAAAACATATATGTTACATGTGTTGATACTGCTATGACTTGGGGAAAGCTAAATAATAGACAATGTACGTAATGAAACATTAAAAGTACCTGGTCGCCACCCTGATGCTGTGATGCTGCTGCTTCCGCCACTGCCTTTGCCAAGTCATCAGGATTCAGAGAATGCAGATGCCCGCCCAGTATAAGAAGAAGATCACGATTTTGACAGATCGCTCTCACACAGTCAGCAGGAGTATGATAGGCTAGATGACCTGATGACTGTGTAGACTGTGTAGACTGGGTAGCAGAGCTGCCTGTGCCACTGATGGTCGGGCGTCGTCTTTGTCCTTGACCTTTAACATAATTTTTCTTCACGACGGACGCCCTCTCCCACAATTCTTGATCAATCGCCGGACGCGGGGTGCCTTCAGGATAGCGCTCGTTCATTAAGCCCTTATAAGTGTCCTGTCAGAAGGTCAACAAATAAATAGTTAAAAATAAATACGAAATGCTAAAAAACATGACTATAATATATTTAAAGTTAACTTATTACCGCTATCTGAACAGCATCAGGCAGACCATCACGGGTGGCCACATACACATCTAACCAATTGATAGGTTGACCTTGAGACTCAGACTCCTACAGTTCATGTTCTCATATTAATATGTAAACATATGATATTTTAGCTACAAAACATGACTGTAAACATAAAGACAAATAACTAAGCCAATAAGCTTGTTATACATACGTACCCTAGCAGCAATATGTTGCAGCTGAGATATACTGCCGCCCTTGTACGTGCCTTTTGCCTTTTCGCCTTCAGATACACCTGAGGATCTGTTCGAGGCGGCAGTCTTACGTCTCTTGACCCAGCTCTCAGCTCTCCACTGCTCACACATCTGCACCCATATGGGATGTGCGCACCACCAGGGGCAATGCTCATGCATATACTGCTCACCCTGTCCTGGATGGTCAATCTCAGCATTGTGCAGGGCTTTCTGTCGTTCTTTGTTTAGATTATCTTTAGTCCGGACGGCGCACTTCTGCCAGAACAGTGCTTGAATAACTGATGCATGTGCGTCGTCCCATCTATACCGCTTCTGCAAATAAAACAACAATAATAATATTAAAACTACTATAATACCATAATCCAACATTACTAAACTATTAGTTGATTAACTATGTATTATCTATCAGAGTGATTAAATAAATATACCTGAAATTCAGCCCAAACTGCATCCTTATGGGCGAGAGGTGTGCTCGCCCATGTAATCACTGGCGTAGGCCAGTTCTGTAAGCATAATTGTGAAATGCACTTCACAATTTTACTATCTTGAAAATCACTACAATATACAATAATTTACATTAAAATATATTTATAACAATGGAAATATTAAACCCTTATATATACACGATGTTTAACTTACGTGCTTTCTGGAGGAGGACGGATCTGTATAAGAATGCGATCATCCGGATTAGCCGGGGCCTTCGGCACATGATTAGGGCCCCGACCCAACCCGCGCTTTCGTGCAACAGGTTCAGAAGACATCTATAAATAAAAAAAATTAGGATGTTAGTATGAAATTATGAATGACAATTAATTGTATGAAATAGTTAACTACGATTACCATAAGTGAAAGGTACATAAACATGACTGCAAAATAGTTAACTACAACAACTATAAATGATATAGTTAAGGATATAGAGAACATTCCTATATAGAGAACATAAATGAAAGGTACATAATTATGAACTAAACATGAACATGAACATAAACATACATTTTGTACAATTAAAACTAAACATACATTTTAATGAAAATCGTTGTCTGATGAGTCAGAATCATTTTGTACAAGTATCGGAGATTCATAACCATCTTCAGATTCTGTGTCAGTGTCAGTCAATAACTCTTTCTCAATATCACTGTCATCCTGCACAATAACTGTCTCGGGATCCAATTCATCAGGTTCATCTCCACCCTCTAACTGGATTACATCATTGTTGTCCTCTATATTTATTATAGGAGGTCTCTGAAGCATTTCCTCTTGGTAGAAATCCCCGTCTATTACTTGGACACGACTACGCGCGGGAGTATGAATTACAACTTGCCAATCTGTAGGCGGTCTATCCCTTTTCCTAACTGGACTAGGAGTATAGTATACTTGTATTGTTTGAGTTGGTAATACAAACGGTTCGTTGGAGTACGCAGACCTATGGAGGTCAATATCGACGATTCCATGTCTGTCAACACGTATCCCTTTTTCTGAATCAAACCAATGGCACTTGAATAAGTGAATATGACCACCGTACGTGCCCTTGTACGACAACTCTACGATTTCCTCCAACTCCCCATAAAAGGCACGACCAAGCTCATTGTAACAATCTCCTTGGACACACACTCCAGAGTTCGTTGTTCTTTTACCGTGCTCATATGCCTTTGTGTGAAATTCACAACCATTTATTTTGTAACCATTGCGGGTGACTTGGTCCCTGTCTGGTCCCATAGCTAGGACTTGTACATTAGCCGGAATCGTTGATCCCTTAGTCAAAGCCTACAAAAACTCCATCTTATTAAATGAAGTCATAGTTAACATGGAGTATATATATATATATTACGTGCTTAAAAATTAAACTTACTTTGTCCTTTAGCCAAAGTGCAAAGTTTTTATCCCGATTGATTTGAACATCTTTATCAGTTATGCCGGGATGCTTCACTTTTAACTCGTCATCGTACAATCTATACCATGTTATAAACATTAACATATTGGAATAAATTGTCAACTTAAAAGATAAATTATCAAGTTTACATGTGTACCTCACAAATTCGTCAATCTCCTCGCAATTGAGAAGAATGTAAGTATGTGCAGCATGTAATTCTTGCTCAGAGAGGAATATGCGCTTCCCTTTTCCATAAGCGCGGCCCGATAGACCAAATACAGATAGTCGACCATTTAGTTTAACATTTCCCCCATCATCATGTCTCGATACTCGATTGGCCTTTGTCAAGACTTCGTCCGGAAAATAGTCTGAGACAAACGTAGATATCTCATCGAAACTGTATGCCTCGCATATCGACCCCTCGATATAAGCTCTATTCTTAACCTTTCTCTTAAGGTTTCCCATCACCCTTTCGAAAGGGTACATCCATCTATATTGAACTGGACCCCCAACACGAGCTTCATAGGGAAGATGGATTTGCAAATGCTCCATGGAGTCAAAAAAACCAGGTGGGAATATTTTTTCCAGTTTACACGTGATCTCTATGATGTTCTTCTCAAGCACAGACATGTCCTTCTCATTTAATGATTTTGAACATAAGTCTTTGAAGAAACGACTAAGATCCGTCAAAGCATCCCATATTGGTTTATCAAGCAGATCCCGAAATGCTATAGGCATGAGCCTCTCCATGAACACATGACAGTCATGACTCTTCATCCCTTGCAATTTCCCACCCGTAACACACCTTGCAATGTTTGATGCATATCCATCTGGTAGTTTCAGAGACTTAACCCATGTGCATACATCTTCAACTTGCTTTTTGGACAATGTGTACTTTGCATGCGGTTTGACAATCTTACCATTAGGAGATTCGTAAAGTTCTAATCCGGGACGCTTACAAATATCTTTCATGTCCAAACGTGCCTTATCGTTATCTTTTGTCTTCCCCGTAACATTCATCATAGTGTTAAACACATTGTCAAACACATTCTTCTCAATATGCATCACATCTAGATTATGACGAATCAAATTTGTAGACCAATAAGGCAGTTCCCAAAAGATGCTTCTCCGAACCCAGTTATGAGATTCGCCAAACCCATTGATTATATTTGTGGCATCAACCTTACCAAATGGGATAACCGGCAATCTCATCACACGATCTCGCATCTCCGTTCCCGAAAATCGCGGTGCAGGTATATCATTGTCTACTTTCCCTTTCCTGAAGTGTTCTCTATTTCTTCGAAATGGGTGATCTACCGGTAAGAACCGACGATGACAGTCAAACCAACAAGGCTTTCGACCTTTTGATAGATTAAACGACTTTGTATGCTCCATACAATACGGACAAGCCAACTTCCCGTGTGTACTCCATCCAGCTAACATACCATAAGCTGGGAAGTCACTTATAGTCCACATAACCGCTGCCCTAAGGTTGAAATTTGTTTTCGTTGCAACATCCCAAGTCTGTACTCCATCCTCCCACAATACCTTCAACTCGTCTATAAGAGGTCTCAAGTAAACATCTAAGTTCTTTCCAGGACTCTTAGGACCAGGAACCAAGAGTGAAAGAAATAAGTATGGCTGTTTCATACACATCCAAGGTGGCAAGTTGTACGGAGTAACAATCACAGGCCAACATGAGTACGGAACAGCTGAGTGGCCAAACGGATTGAAACCATCGGTGGACAATCCAAGCCTCACATTTCTAGGTTCCAATGCAAATCCAGGATGTGCTAAGTTGAAATCTTTCCAAGCCTTCCCATCTGCGGGATGATTTAGTTCTCCATCTTTAGCTGGAGATTTCGCATGCCAACTCATATGTTCAGCTGTTCTTGAAGACATGTACAATCTTTTTAGCCGATGTGTTATTGGAAAATACCTTAGAATCTTAAACGGTATACTTGATTTTTTTGTAGTCACACCCTCTTTATTAGGCCTAAACCGATCATGACTGCAAAACGTGCACCTTGTCATCTGTTCATTTTCCTTATAAAACAACATGCAATCGTTGGGACATGCATCGATCTTTTGGTATCCAAGACCCAACTTCTTCACCATTTTCTTACAAAAGTAATAGTTACCAGGTAATTTCTCACCGTCAGGCAACATACTCTTAATGGCCTTCAAGAGCGACTCAAAACACTCATGGCTCATGTTGTGATCAGCCTTGATGTTAAGTAATGTCGCCATTGCAGACAATGTAGTGTGTTTGGTGCAACCATGCCACAATGGCTCGCTACCCTCGTTTAACAACTTAAAGAATTCTTTGGCATCAGAATTCATAGGTTGTTCTCTGCCTTGCTCCCAATCAAAATCTGGCCATGCAATATCATGAACCATTTCATTCATACGATGAGTACTACTGCCAGAATTATGTACTTGTGTGATGCCACCATCTCTTCTCTGCCCATGTGCCCACCAGCATTCTTCGTAATTTCTCATGAACCCAGAAACAAGTAAATGATAGTTTATCATGTCTCTATCCATATAATTTACATTCTTACACTTCAAACATGGACATCGTATCTGTGACTTACCATTCATACATTCCGGGTGACTATACGCATACTCCAAAAATACTTGGCAACCAGCTCTAAATTCAGCTGTAGCACCTATCTGGGCACTTGACTTTCGTCGTGCCATCCAACTACGGTCTAAATAGAGGTCCATGATTGCACGGTACCTACTACAGACAACATTATAAATGTTAACATATGACTTGAGCATACTTGTAACCATATGACTTGAGCATACATATAAGCATGCATATGATTAACATTTAAGCATACTTGTAAGCATATGACTTGAGAGCATACTTGTAATCATATGACTTGAGTATACTTGTAAGCATATGATTAACATTTAAGCATTCCGGATGTTAACGAATGAATGCAAATTAAAGCAGTATGGGAAACTTTAAATGTTATTAAATTTAGTATGAGAAACTAAGTAAATGCTACTTAGTTTAATAGTTATATTATATCATGTTATTTTATTTTAATTTGTTTTAAATTTATTTTTATTGTTTATCGTAAGTGAATACGTAAGGTATTTCATTCATGCTAGCTTTATATCAAAGTTTGCTAACTCATTTATACAACTTTTGAGTATATTGGAGATTCATTCATATCAACTAGTGTGCTAAGGCGCCTAACATGTTTTAAGATTATATCCCTCACAGTCCCTTTCTATAATCTTTTATGTTTTGGGATAGTCACAACTTGGTTGAGCAATTTATAGCTTTTATAACATTTTGTAGCTTTATTCTTGTATACATAAGTGTTAAATACCCTTGTTTTTCTGTTATAGCCAAAACAATATATTTATTGACCAAGTGTGTCTATTTATCTTCTCTGTTGCACTAGCAGTTCCCTAGCACTGTCTATTTTGGCTTAACAGCACCCTAATTAACAACCAAGCTTGGCTTGACCCCGTGAGGCTTGGCTAAGCTTGGCGTGGCCTCGTATGGACTCGCGGACCTAAGCCCAGCCCATCAGCTCCAACATCCCCTTAATAGGCTCTACTGGATCACCAATAGGCTCGTTAATAGTATAAATGTTTGCAACTACCCGACCAATAAAAAAATTTGGCCAGAGTCTCCCCTGTAATATAGACTAGCCACATGCATGACGGCATGTATATAAGGTCATTTCTAGGCACCCAAGACATAAACCAGGAATCAGTACTAGTACTGTATCCAAAAGAAACAAAATCTCCATCCAATATCAGTTGAAAACTAGATAGAAACTGAGATTATAGCATGAAACATTCAAAAAAGTAATAACACGTGATCAATTAGTAACCCTGTAAATATTAAAAGATATGCAACTTAGATCTAAAACATAAATAAATATCGTCATATATATTTCCAATTATAAATTTTACAATGAGTATAATTTTAAATATTTTACAATATTTATCATTTTTTTAACTAAAAATGAAGAAAATTCATGTATTGACTTCAAAAAAATAATTATCATTGTTTTATATTTTGAAATGGAGGAAGTATTATGTATCAATCAATTATAAATTAGTACTACAATATTACTCATCAATTAAATATATTATGGTCCTCATTAAGTTGCTGGTAATTTGTGTTGATGAGTTGGTGACTCGTCAAATATTTTTGAAAATATTACTGAAAAAATATATAAACAACATATATGCCCTCACACAACTCATTTAACATTGAGTTCCTCTAATGACAATGTTTACTCTAATAGTACTACCTTATTGCAATATTCAACTAAAAACAAATCGATTAAAGTATAATAATCACAAGATTAACATTCTGTTTAAGGTATTAAGGGATTAAGGGGTCTAATTTAGAGATTTAGGGATTAAGGGGTTACCGGCGTGGTGCAGCGGTGGTGCGGCGGTGGTACCTCCTGATGGCGGTGGACCGGTGTCCCGGTGGCGGTGGCCGGAGTCTCTCTTCCTCTTCTTCTCTTCTCCCCCCTTTCTCCCTCTTCTCTCTGTCTCCCTCTTCTTTTTCTCCGCCTCTGCTGTGTCGAGCGAGTGACTGAATCTGTTAATATTAAGTTTGATCAGCGACCGCTAGCTGCGACCATATGCGGTCGCTGATTTTAATGACATGGACTTATCTGCGACCGCATGCGGTCGCAGATATTAAGTGGTCGCATAAAACATTGGCGCCAACATTTCCAGCCAAATTTTGGGAGGCAAATTTGTACTAGCGACTGACTAGCGACCGCGTGCGGTCGCTGTTAAAATATAGCGACCATATTAAATATTGGTCACAGATGGCGGTCGCTGTTAATAATATCAGCGACCGATGGTGCGGTCGCTGATAGTATTGGTCGCTGTTAAGCATTTTTCTTGTAGTGTCTATTACTACGAATCATTATGATCACGTGGTGATCTTCTTATCCTTCTCTCTACGATTATAGTCTTAGGTACTCCTACCTAAGATTTATTGTAATAACCCGATATTTTCTATAAAAATAAATAAGAAATTTTGCATATAATTTTTTTTTATTTTAAAGGCGGGATTAGGTGCCAAGTAAGGTGTATGTATATATGTGATAAATAAAATTTTTTTATTACATGAATATTTTTAAATAATTTTATTTTTGAATTATTTATTATTATAAAGTATAATCTTATAATAATTAATTTTATAGTATAAATGTCTTTATTATTTATTTTCTATGAAAATATGATTTTTATATTATTTAAATAATGTATGAAATGATTATTGGAATTATTATAATTACTATTTTATTATATGAATTTTAGTTCAGATTATTAACTTAATTATTTTAACTTAATTAATAATGTTATATATGAAAGATAAATCAGATATGGAATTCAAACCCTAATTTTAGATTTTAAGCTATGAATGAGAATAATAATAGTATATTAAATATAATATTTTTTTTTAGTGTTATAAATATATATTGTATGTGTTGGTCAATTATGACGTATAATGTCATAACCCTAATATTAATTTGTTAAACCCTATTTTGAAACTCAAATGGGAGATTCAAGAATGTGTAGTAATTGTGTTATATGAATTATGTTGCATATTATAGAATTTTTGTTAATTAGAAAAACCCTAATTAATATGTGAAAACCCTAATTAAAATTAGAAACCCTAATTGCTAAAATTAAAAACCCTAATTAGTATTTTAGTAAATTAAATTGTTAATTTGGGAACCCTAATAATATTAAGGAACCCTAATTATTTTAAAACCCTAATTTTAATTAGTAAGTTTTGATTACAATTTTATTAAACTTTAACCTTAATTTTTCAAACCCTAGAAATTAATTGGAAAACCTTAATGTTTAAAATCTATTGATTAAACCCTATATTCAAGTATCATGGACAAGAATACCATTAAAACTGCTAACAAAATGACCACAATACCTTTTTTATCTCATTCTTGAAATAATTGCTAGCAAATCTTGCCAAGTCATAAACCTTAGTCTAGCTAGGAGCTAAGAAAACACCAGCTCTTAGCCATTAGCCATCTAAGTTCATTGCGCGCATACAAGATATACATATAGATCAAGAGAGAGAAAATTCATTTCTAAGCCTCTTTTGTGACCAAATACTTAACCAAGCTCTCTATCTCAAAAACCTCTAAAATTTAGTAGTGGATCAGTCCCACATCAAGCTCCTAGATCACTCATAACAGATCAGTAGCCAAGAATCAAGAGTTTGCTCATAGTGAGGTAAAAACCTTAAACGAAATCTGACCTTTGATCTTTTGCTAGATGTTAGTTTTTTTTTGTTAAATATATTATATAAAGTGTTAATCAATGATCTGGGTTGCTAGATGTTATATCCATAATATCTAGAGGCTCAGATTTGATGATTTTCCAAATCTGGAAATTTTTGAAAATGTGGGTCTGGCAATGAATGTCATGTCCCATAGACCCCAGTCAATTATGTATTTTTGTTGTTTAAAGATCTGAACATGTAGTAGGCTATTAGATCTCTATTCTAGAACTTGATTCAAGGTCAGATCTGGCCCAGATCGAAAGCTATGAGTGGTCAAAGCACGTTGACCGGCCATGACCACACTGATCTGGGTAACACAGATCGTTACCCAGAAACGTCTGACAAGAAATGTATGGGCTCTGATCTTTCAGGTTTTATATGTTTTGTATATGTTGTTGTGATAGAATTATATTATGCTATATGAACATCAAGATAATGCCTTTTGATCACTAAAACATCAAGTAGGTTGAACACAAAGCATGATCAAACTAACTGGGAAGATCACGAAAATGTTTTCTAGAATTTCCAAAAAATCAAGAACATGTGTTCTGACATGGGTTGACCGGCTTATGACTTCTTGTTGTGTTGTTTTTATATGTATATTATGTGATAGATCTGTTCACTTGCATGTGGGCTACACACTGTGTAACAACCCGATATTTTCCATATAAATAAATAAGAAATTTTGCGTATAAAATTTTTTTTAAGGATGAGGATTTGTACAAAATATTGTATATATGTATTTATGTGGTAAATAAAAATATATTTATTACATAAATATTTACAAATGAATTTATTTTAGAATTTTTTATTATTATAAAGTATATTCTTATAATAATTAAAATTATGGTAGAAATGTTTTTATTAATTATTTTCTATGAAAATATAAGCATATATTATTTAAATAATATATGAAGTGATTTTTAGAATAATTATAATAATTATTTTATTATATGAATTTTAGTATAAGTTATTAAGTTAATTATTTTACCTTAATTATTAAGGTTAAATAGGAAGAATAAATCAGATATGGAATCCAAACCCTAATTTTGGATTATTGTCAAGGTATAAGAATAATTATATAATATTAATTATATTATAATTTTTCAGTGCTATGAATATGTACTGTATTTCCGGTTTGATAATGGTAGGTCAATTACGGTGTATTATGACCAAACCCTAGTAATAATGCTAAACCCTAATTTGAGATCCAAATTAGAGTGCAAGATTGTTTTATAAGTGTGTTATATAATTTATGTCGTGTATTAAATTTATTAATTAGGTGAACCCTAATTAAAATTCTAGAAACTCTAATTTCTAGGAAACCCTAATTATAATCTAGAAACCCTAAATAATTTTTGAAAATGAGGAACCCTAATTTGAAATTTAAATTAGAGTTCGAGATTGGTTGTAATTGTGTTAATGTGATTAATTAGCAAGTATTATAATCTCAATTGCTAATTTTAGAAATCTTAAAATTTTAAACCATAATCTGATAATTAGAAAACCTAATTATAAATTGGTAACCCAAATTATCAAAATCGTAAACCCTAATTGTTATTTTAGCAATGTTAATGATAATTATATGATCTAAATCCTGATGTTACTATATAAGGCAATTAGATAATTAATCATAATTAGAAAACCCTAATTTCAAAATTTTAGAAACTAAAATTTAGTTAATTTTTATTTGATTTTATTTATTTTTGTGCAAACTCTAATTGCTAAATTTTATTATTGTTTTGTGCTAAACCTTAGGGTTAAACCCTAAGGGTTAAACCCTAAGGATTTGCCAAGTTCCAATTATGCCATTAAAATGATTTATCAAAAGACCACTGTGCCCCTTTTGCATTATTAAAGCTATAGAATAGGTTTTGACATTTAGGTGAGTTGGTGACTAACTCATAACCACTCCACATGCTTAAAATCACAGCAACAAGTCACCTTCATCAGCCATTCATGCACCTTGTTGGTCTATATATAGATTGAAGAGAGAGAGAAAATCATTTTTTGTTCACTTATTTTGTCCAACACCCAAACCTTCTCTCTCAAGCTCCAAACCTCCGAAAATATAAGCTATATTAGTCCCAAATCAAAGCCCCACGTTCACCATAAACATATCAACAACACAAAATCAGAAATTTTTCAAAGAAAGGTATAAAACCCTAGTATAAATTCTGCCCATCGATTCTGTGTTAGATGTTAATTTTTATTGTTAGAATATGTTGGTTGAAGTCCATTTTGACGATCTGGGTTGCTAAATGTTGGATCCATAACATTTAGAAGCTCGGATTTGTGTTTTTCAAAAATCTGGAAAAACTTGGTTCTGTGGTCTGACAACGAATGTCAGTGGCCACAGATCCTTACTCGTTTATGATTTATGTCGTTTTTAAGTTGATATGTGTAGTCTGACATGTGGTCTGATATCTGGAACAAGAATCAGTCTGTGATATAGTCCAGATTGTAAGATATTTTAGGTCAAATGGCGTTGACCGGCCATGACCGGGCGTTTCTGGGTAACCCAGAAACAGCCCAGAAATGGCCTGACAACATTTTCAACCGTCTTGATATGTTTGTTTATTGGAGTTTTGTTGTTTTTGTGTTATCTAAGTTATAGTATATAGTTTATACTATATGTTTATGCCTTAAAATATCCTGAATATAAAACTGGTTGATTGCAGTGGATGGTCAAACTAGGACAGACGAACCTGGAAGCTGTTTTCTGGGTAACCCAGAAAACGCTTGACCATGTCGTCTGACATGCTTTGACCGGCCTTTTTATGTTTGATCTGTTGTTGTTTCAGTGATTTAGTGTAATAGAACTCTTCCTTGTCATGTTGGCTACGCACTGCAACCTTTAAATTACTAAAATATTACAAGGATTTCAAGTTGTGGAAGCCCAAAAGTGTATGCTCGAACTGTTCTTCATTTCTGGGCAACCCAAAAATGAAGAACAGCATCTGACAACACTTTTGGAGGCACAGATCTTTTTCGTTTATTGCTTGTTTTTCATGTTTATTGTTGGATAATGTAGTCTTTCACTAGCACTACACGATCGAAACAACATGCCCATAAACTACTTGAGAAGTGTTTAATCAGTGGTCAAAGAAGGTCCCTCGAAACTGTCTATGGTGTTCTGGGTTTTGGCCAAGAACATGAAGAATACCTATAGCGACGGTTATGTCGCTATAGGTGGCCTTTAGCGACAGATAGCTTATTATTTTCTGAAAATTAATAAAAAAAATACAAAATAAATTATAAAAAATTATTTTAAATTTTGAAAATTAGTTTTTAATTATTTTAAATATATTTCATAAATATTTAATATTTTTGGAATATTAAAAGTATTTAATTTATTTAATTATAATATTAAATAAATTATATAAAAATGATTTTAATATTAGAAAAATCATTAAAAATTATATTATGATATAAGAAACTATTTTAAGTTGTTTTTAATGACTTTTAATATTTTGTGATAAATTTTATTAATAAATTGATATTAATGGTAATTAATTTATTTACTAAATAAATTAAATAAATTAATTAAAAATGATTTTATTATATTAAAAATCGTTTTAAATGAAAATAAAGTGTTTAAAAATATTTTAAGTTAGAAAATATAACTTTTAATATTTAAAGGATAATTTCATTAATAATTAAATATTAATGATTATTAAGTTATTACTAATGATATTAAATTTGTTTAATAATTATATTAAATAAATGGTTTATAAATGGTTTTATTAATTTAAAAATTATTTAAAAGGGATATAAATGAATTAAAAATATTTTAAGTTATGAATAATGACTTTTAATATTTTGATAAATAGAACATTAATACTTTGATAATAATGGTAATTATTTAGAAATGATTTTAAATGTTTTAAAAATCATTTAAAGGTAATTTTAATACTTTAAAAATATTTTGAGTTATTATAAATAACTTTAATATTTTAGAAATGATTTCATTAATAGTTTAATATTAATTAAATATTAATGATAATAGATTTGATTAATATTTAATCATTTTAATGTGATTCCGATAGTTGAAATTTCGTGATAAATTATAATAAATGTTTTAAAATTATATTAAGTCATTTAAAAATAATATGACTGATATTAAGTTACAGAATAGAATCTTAGACTCGATAATTACCCGATAAAGTTGTCGGTAAACCGACATGTTTGAGAAATTGATCTGGACTTAGATAATGTGATTATATAAGTGATTATTTGTGATTCAATGGTTGTTAAATCTATGTGCCAATGTGATTAGGGCATGTGCTGACTGCAATAAGCAGTGTTATGTGTTATAGTATATTGTTCTAATCGAACGAATGATCTGATTAATGATAGGTCGTGGGATAAGCGATAAATCTAAATTACAAACTGTAAGCAGCGCTTCAGGCAAGTATCTAACCTTTGCATTTTCTTTATGCAATGGACATGAGTAAGAATGTTTCTAAACTATATTATTACTGTATAGATTATTAACCTTATATTATATACGCTCATTGCTTATCAACATGTTAGTATATGGTAACTCAGATATATATATATATATATATATATATATATATATATATATATATATATATATTCTGTTCGTTAATTTCTGTAAATGGTTAAACAAGTGTCCCCACTTGGATAATCATTGTATTTAATCACATGTTGATATACCTTTGTCAATTACTCGTATATATATATGTTGAATTATAGATTATTATTGAAACAAGATAAAACCTTTGATTTGGAACCCAGATAAGTATGAACATCCTTACACGGGAAAATTTTTTATGCACCCAAGGTGGAACAGAGTGAACGATCCTATCGTTCTTGTAATGTAGTATTGTTCAATGCAGGGCATAATGGGCTGATCACCCCCCGTGCCCGTAAGTTATGTCGGTTTACAAATAAATTTCTATTTAACCTTTTCGAAAATGAAAACAATGTTCATGGCATGTCACCATAACCCCAGTTATAGTCATTATGTAGTTTCAAAAATTTGAAAGAGAGTTGTTATGTTATTATTATCGGTTCAGAATACTTCACAACTATTGACTAGTTGTAGAAAAATAGTACAAAGAAAGTATTTAAATCCTTTCAACTTATATATATATATATATATATATATATATATATATATATATATATATATAATTGCTATTATTTGCTGGGCACTTAAATGCTCATCCTTGCTTAAATTTAAATATTTTCAGTTAAGTGCAAACGACCAGAGAGCTCTGCTAAGAACAAAGGAAAAGGGAAGGTTGCTGAATGAACGAATTACTATGTTATGTAATAGTTTGATGATATTAAGATAATTATGATATATATTATCTATCATGGGTTGTAATAAATGTTTAAAGGTTACGTACTTGGGAGCTCGACTCTGATAATTATGTAAATTAAGTTGATCTTTTATATTATTGTTATTATTATTAGTATTATTCCGCTCAAAGAAATGGTATCGTGAAGAACCGAGTTCGGGTTTCAAGTACCTGAGTTTGGGGTCCTCACAGGTTGGTATCAGAGCTATAAGCATGAATTTGCGAAGAGCCCCGAGCCTCTCGCTGGTGACTTCCTTGTGTGGAATGCACCGAAGCCAGACTCTCCGTAGGGGACGCCGAATCAGTCGTTGGCAAGCTGATAGGTACCCTTGTAAGGTGCTATGGTTGGAAGCACCATGAAAGTCACAGGTTGGTATCAGAGCTTAGGGGTTAAAAACCTTAGGTGGGTTAGACCTTAGGCTATAACCATAGAATAGAGGGAAACGTTGAAAATACAAATAATTCATATTGAGTTTAAAAAAACTGATGAATTGACTAAATTCATCGTCAAACTAAATAAAAGATAACTTGTATAAAACTCTTATTTATTGTGTGTATATACTATATGCTAATTAGGATAATTTATGTGTGTAGATGTCAGGTAAAAAAGGATTCGATTACCCTCGGATCGTAAAGAAGGAGCCAATATCAAAGCCGATAGCTGAAATAGAGGCTCAGAATGAAAATAATTCAGAAGATGTGGTTATTGTGGAAAACATAGTACCAGATCCGGAGATGGTGGAGCTGACAGATAGCGATTCAGACACTAAAGTTGAAGCTGATCAAGCATCAACAGAGGTGCAGAATCAGAAGAACAAGGTTTCTTCTCTGAAAAGGCTGTGGGAGATAGAAAAGCTGTTGAATAGTTAGTTGCGTCAAGCATTAATAGAAACAATGGAAGGACAAGATAAGTTTAAGATCCAAAATGGTCAGATGGGAGCCACAAGCATCACATCGTGTGTAGCTCCGAACAAGAAGGGGAAAAGAAAGATAGAAGACCATGACTTAGGAAAATCCAATAAGAAGAAATGGAAAAGAATATGTTATCTTTGCGACTATGAAGGACATACCACTCTGTATTGTCCTGACTACAAAAAAAGAGAATGTTTTATCTGTGGGATAGAAGGTCATCAGGCAAAAAGTTGTCCAATGAAAAAGAATAATAAATAAGTAGTATAGGTTCTGTTGTGATGTAGGTGTGTTTAATGTAATATGTGCGCTAAGTATGTCTGTGAAAGGTAATGTTTCCAACTTTTGTGTTAAGCCAAATTTGTAAATCCCGACTTTTGTAGTCACAAAGGGATGAATGATGTTTAAAGCATTATGTGTTATGCTATGTAAAATATTCGTTAAATGAATATGAATATAAGTTTGAGAAATAAAACAAGTTTATAATATTTAACTTATTTGATATGGTTTAGAATGCAAGTTAAATTATGATTTTATTTAATTAGATAATGCCGCCGAGACGTCGAACTCGCAATCAAATGGCAGAAGAGTCTGTCAACAATGTTGAGGGACAACAACAAGTAGACCCAATGCAGCAATTTGCAAACATGTTAGCTCAGGCTATGCAACAGGGAATACCAGTCGCTGGAAACCAGCCGGATAACCGCTTAGCGAACTTCAAAGATTTTAAGGCTGTAGGACCACCGGAATTCAAAGGTACCACTGACCCTGTTGAAGCCTAAACGTGGGTCAAAGAGATTGAGAAGGCATTCATAATAGCTAGGGTAGCTGAGGGGTAAAAGACCGCTTTTGCCACCTACATGCTGAAGGGTGAGGTAAATTTTTGGTGGGAAGCAAACCAGACGAGGGCAGGAGAAGGTTTAGTCACATGGGATAGATTTAAAACATTATTTTTCGAGAATTATTTTGCCCCTAGTATGTAGGCTAGGATGGAGGTGAAATTTTTAGAGTTGAAGCAGGAGAATATGACGGTGTCTGAATACGCCGCCAAATTTAAGGAGTTAGCTAGGCTTGCCCCGCATCAAGTCGATACGGAGGCTAGGAAAGCGAGAAGGTTTGAGCTGGGATTGAAACCCTGGATCTCCGACAAAGTGGCGGCGTTGCAAATTCCTACATTTGCAGCACTCATGGAGAAAGCGATCATAGCTGAGGAGGGAAGTGAGGCCATGAGCCTTTATAATAAGGAGAGGAAGAATAAGGGTAAGACCGAAGGAGCTGGAAAAGTAGGAGTTAATAGCGGGAGCATGAGTGGAGATAGCAAGAGGAAGGTGAGTAGTTTTGCAAATGTACAAGTGAAACAGGAAGGTGTTAAGAAACAGATAGTGCCATGTAAGACATGTGGGAAGAATCACTCGGGGGAGTGTTTGATAGGAAAATTTATTTGCTACAAGTGCGGGCAGGAAGGCCATATCTCTCCCAACTGCCCCAATCCTAGGATGAATAGTGGATATTTTATATGCGGATCGACGGAGCATAGGGTGGAAGATTGTCCGAAGAAGAGGGTGGAGACAGGAAGTGTGAACATGGGCACTGGCAGTGGAACTTTAGCAATCACCGGACCGACTTCGTCAAGCAAGCCAACAAAATCTACTGCGAGGGTTTACAACATGACGGTTCAGGATACGGCAGCAGCGGGCACTGGAACTCCAGGTATTATTCGTATGCCTTTTATTTTCTTATACATGATTTTCCTATATATAGTAAATTATTTTATAAAGAAAGTTTAAGGTTGAATTTGAGTTCTTTTAGAAATAAATTTTTCCGTTTAATCAGAAAGACAAGCTTTATGTGAATAGTTAAAGATCAGTTCGATCAAAGTTGATCGAGATCTATTTACAATGATTGTGCATGTTATGTACCCGTGTATGTATAGGTTTTAAAACGTTGATTCCGGAGACGAAATCTTTATAAGGTAGGGTGAATGTAACAATCCGATATTTTTCATATAAATAAATAAGAAATTTTGCGTATAAATTTTTTTTAAGGATGGGGATTTGTACAAGATATTGTATATATGTATTTATGTGGTAAATAAAAATATATTTATTACATAAATATTTACAAATGAATTTATTTTAGAATTTTTAATTATTATAAAGTATATTCTTATAATAATTAAAATTATGGTAGAAATGTTTTTATTAATTATTTTCCATGAAAATATAAGCATATATTATTTAAATAATATATGAAGTGATTTTTAGAATAATTATAATAATTATTTTATTATATGAATTTTAGTATAAGTTATTAAGTTAATTATTTTACCTTAATTATTAAGGTTAAATAGGAAGAATAAATCAGATATGGAATTCAAACCCAAATTTTGGATTATTGTCAAGGTATAAGAATAATAATATAATATTAATTATATTTTAATTTTTCAATGCTATGAATATGTACTGTATTTCCGGATTGATAATGGTAGGTCAATTACGGTGTATTATGACCAAACCCAAGTAATAATGCTAAACCCAAATTTGAGATCCAAATTAGAGTGCAATATTATTTTTTAAGTGTGTTACATAATTTATGTCGTGTATTAAATGTATTAATTAGGTGAACCCTAATTAAAATTCTTGAAACTCTAATTTCTAGAAAACCCTAATTATAATCTAGAAATCCTAAATAATTTTTTAAAATGAGGAACCCTAATTTAAAATTTAAATTAGAGTTCGAGATTGGTTGTAATTGTGTTATTGTGATTAATTAGCAAGTATTATAATCTCAATTGCTAATTTTAGAAATCATAAAACTTTAAACCCTAATCTGATAATTAGAAAACATAATTATAAATTGGTAACCCTAATTATCAAAATCGTAAACCTTAATTGCTATTTTAGCAATGTTAATGATAATTATATGATCTAAATCCTAATGTTACTATATAAGGCAATTAGATAATTAATAATAATTAGGAAACCCTAATTTCAAAATTTTAGAAACTAAAATTTAGTTAATTTTTATTTGATTTTATTTATTTTTGTGCAAACTCTAATTGTTAAATTTTATTATTGTTTTGTGCTAAACCTTAGGGTTAAACCCTAAGGGTTTGCCAAGTTCCAATTATGCCATTAAAATGATTTATCAAAAGACCATTATGCCCCTTTTGCATTATTAAAGCTATAGAATAGGTTTTGACATTTAGGTGAGTTGGTGACTAACTCATAACCACTCCACATGATTAAAATCACAGCAATAAGTCACCTTCATCAGCCATTCATGCACCTTGTTGGTCTATATATAGATTGAGGAGAGAGAGAAAATCATTTTTTGTTCACTTATTTTGTCCAACACCCAAACCTTCTCTCTCAAGCTCCAAACCTCCGAAAATATAAGCAATATTAGTCCCAAATCAAAGCCCCACGTTCACCATAAACAGATCAGCAACACAAAATCAGAAATTTTTCAAAGAAAGGTATAAAACCCTAGTATAAATTATGTCCATCGATTATGTGTTAGATGTTAATTTTTATTGTTAGAATATGTTGGTTGTAGTCCATTTTAACGATACGGGATGCTAAATGTTGGATCCATAACATTTAGAAGCTCGAATTTGTGTTTTTCAAAAATCTGGAAAAACTTGGTTCTGTGGTCTGACAACGAATGTCAGTGGCCACAGATCCTTACTCGTTTATGATTTATGTCGTTTTTAAGTTGATATGTGTAGTCTGACATGTGGTCTGATATCTGGAACAAGAATCAGTCTGTGATATAGTCCAGATTGCAAGATATTTTAGGTCAAATGGCGTTGACCGGCCATGACCGGGCGTTTCTCGGTAACCCAGAAACAGCCCAGAAATGGCCTGACAACATTTTCAACCGTCTTGATCTGTTTGTTTATTGGAGTTTTGTTGTTTTTGTGTTATCTAAGTTGTAGTATGTAGTTTATACTATACGTTTATGCCTTAAAATATCTTGAATATAAAACTGGTTGATTGAAGTGGATGGTCAAACTAGGACAGACGAACCTAGAAGCTGTTTTCTGGGTAACCTAGAAAACTCTTGACCATGACGTTCTGACATGGTTTGACCGGCCTTTTTATGTCTGATCTGTTGTTGTTTCAGTGATTTAGTGTAATAGAACTCTTCCTTGTCATGTTGGCTACGCACTGCAACCTTTAAATTACTAAAACATTACAAGGATTTCAAGTTGTGGAAGCCCAAAAGTGTATGCTCGAACTGTTCTTCATTTCTGGGCAACCTAGAAATGAAGAACAGCCTCTCACAATAATTTTGGAGGCTCAGATCTTTTTCGTTTATTGCTTGTTGTTCATGTTTATTGTTGGATAATGTAGTCCTTCACTAGCACAACACGATCGAAACAACAACATGCCCAGAAACTACTTAAGAAGTGTTTAATCAGTGGTCAAAGAAGGTCCCTCGAAGCTGTCTATGGTGTTCTAGGTTTTGGCCAAGAACATGAAGAACACCTATAGCGACGGTTCTGTCGCTATAGGTGGCTTTTAGCGACAGATAGCTTATTATTTTCCAGAAATTAATAAAAAAATAGAAAAAATTAGTTTTAAATTATTAAAAATACAAAATAAATTATAAAAAGTTATTTTAAATTCTGAAAATTAGTTTTTAATTATTTTAAATATATTTCATAAATATTTAATATTTTTGAAATATTAAAAGTATTTAATTTATTTAATTATAATATTAAATAAATTATTTAAAAATGATTTTAATATTGGAAAAATTATTAAAAATTATATTATGATATAAGAAAATATTTTAAGTTATTTTTAATGACTTTTAATATTTTGTGATAAATTTCATTAATAAATTGATATTAATGGTAATTAATTTATTTACTAAATGAATTAAATAAATTAATTAAAAATGATTTTATTATATTAAAAATCATTTTAAATGAAAATAAAGTGTTTAAAAATATTTTAAGTTATAAAATATAACTTTTAATATTTAAAGGATAATTTCATTAATAATTAAATATTAATGATTATTAAGTTATTACTAATGATATTAAATTTGTTTAATAATTATATTAAATAAATGGTTTATAAATGGTTTTATTAATTTAAAAATCATTTAAAAGGGATATAAATGAATTAAAAATATTTTAAGTTATGAATAATGACTTTTAATATTTTGATAAATAGAACATTAATACTTTGATAATAATGGTAATTATTTAAAAATGATTTTAAATGTTTTAAAAATCATTTAAAGGTAATTTTAATACTTTAAAAATATTTTGAGTTATTATAAATAACTTTAATATTTTAGAAATGATTTCATTAATAGTTTAATACTAATTAAATATTAATAATAATAGATTTGATTAATATTTAAATCATTTTAATGTGATTCCGATATTTGAAATTTCGTGATAAATTATAATAAATATTTTAAAATTATATTAAGTCATATAAAAATAATATGACTGATATTAAGTTACAGAATAGAGTCTTAGACTCGATAATTACCCGATAAAGTTGTCGGTACACCGACATGTTTGAGAAATTGATCTGGACTTAGATAATGTGATTAGATAAGTGATTATTTGTGATTCAATGGTTGTTAAATCTATGTGCCAATGTGATTAGGGCATGTGCTGACTGCAATAAGCAGTGTTATGTGTTATAGTATATTGTTCTAATCGAACGAATGATCTGATTAATGATAGGTCGTGAGATAAGCGATAAATCTAAATTACAAACTGTAAGCAGCGCTTCAGGCAAGTATCTAACCTTTGCATTTTCTTTATACAATGGACATGAGTAAGAATGTTTCTAAACTATATTATTACTGTATAGATTATTAACCTTATATTATATACGATCATTGCTTATCAACATGTTAGTATATGGTAACTCAAATATATATATATATATATATATATATATATATATATATTCTGTTCGTTAATTTCTGTGAATGGTTAAACAAGTGTCCCCACTTGGATAATCATTGTATTTAATCACATGTTGATATACCTTTGTCAATTACCCGTATATATATATGTTGAATTATAAATTATTGTTGAAACAAGATAAAACCTTTGATTTGGAACCCAGACAAGTATGAACATCCTTACACGAGAAAATTTTTTATGCACCCAAGGTGGAACAGAGTGAACGATCCTATCGTTCTTGTAATGTAGTATTGATCAATGCAGGGCATAATGGGCTGATCACCCCCCGTGCCCGTAAGTTATGTCGGTTTACAAATAAATTTCTGTTTAACCTTTTCAAAAATGAAAACAATATTCATGGCATGTCACCATAACCCCAGTTATAGTCATTATGTAGTTTGAAAAATTTGAAAGAGAGTTGTTATGTTATTATTATCGGTTCAGAATACTTCACAACTATTGACTAGTTGTAGAAGAATAGTACAAAGAAAGCAGTTAAATCCTTTCAGCTTATATATATATATATATATATATATATATATATATATATATATATATATATATATATATATATATAATTGCTATTACTTGCTGGGCACTCAAATGCTCATCCTTGCTTAAATTTAAATGTTTTCAGTTAAGTGCAAACGACCAGAGAGCTCTGCTAAGAACAAAGGAAAAGGGAAGGTTGCTGAATGAACGAATTACTATGTTATGTAATAGTTTGATGATATTAAGACAATTATGATATATATTATCTATCATGGGTTGTAATAAATGTTTAAAGGTTACGTACTTGGGAGCTAGACTCTGGTAATTATGTAAATTAAGTTGATCTTTTATATTATTGTTATTATTATTAGTATTATTCCGCTCATAGAAATGGTATCGTGAAGAACCGAGTTCGGGTTTCAAGTACCCGAGTTTGGGGTCCTCACAGGTTGGTATCAGAGTTATAAGCATGAATTTACGAAGAGCCCCGAGCCTCTCGCTGGTGACTTCCTTGTGTGGAATGCACCGAAGCCAGACTCGCCATAGGGGACGCCGAATCAGTCGGTGGCAAGCTGATAGGTACCCTTGTAAGGTGCTATGGTTGGAAGCACAATGAAAGTCACAGGTTGGTATCAGAGCTTAGGGGTTAAAAACCTTAGGTGGGTTAGACCTTAGGCTATAACCATAGAACAGAGGGGAACGTTGAAAATACAAATAACTCATATTGAGTTTAAAAAAAAAGATGAATTGACTAAATTTATCGTCAAACTAAATAAAAGATAACTTGTATAAAACTCTTATTTGTTGTGTGTATATACTATATACTAATTAGGATAATTTATGTGTGTAGATGTCAGGTGAAAAAGGATTCGATTACCCTCGGATCGTAAAGAAGGAGCCAATATCGAAGCCGATAGCTGAAATAGAGGCTCAGAATGAAAATAATTCAGAAGATGTGGTTATTGTGGAAAACATAGTACCAGATCCGGAGATAGTGGAGCTGACAGATAGCGATTCAGACACTAAAGTTGAAGCTGATCAAGCATCAACAGAGGTGCAGAATCTGAAGAACAAGGTTTCTTCTCTGGAAAGGCTGTGGGAGATAGAAAAGTTGTTGAATAGTCAGTTGCGTCAAGCATTAATAGAAACAATGGAAGGACAAGATAAGCTTAAGATACAAATTGGTCAGATGGGAGCCACAAGCATCACATCGTGTGTAGCTCCGGACAAGAAGGGGAAAAGAAAGATAGAAGACCATGACTTAGGAAAATTCAATAAGAAGAAATAGAAAAGAATATGTTATCTTTGCGACTATGAAGGACATACCACTCTGTATTGTCCTGACTATAAAAAAAGAGAATGTTTTATCTGTGGGATAGAAGGTCATCAGGCGAAAAGTTGTCCAATAAAAAAGAATAATAAATAAGTAGTATAGGTTCTGTTGTGATGTAGGTGTGTTTAATGTAATATGTGCGCTAAGTATGTCTGTGAAAGGTAATGTTTCTAACTTTTGTGTTAAGCCAAATTTGTAAATCCCGACTTTTGTAGTCACAAAGGGATGAATGATGTTTAAAGCATTATGTGTTATGCTATGTAAAATATTCGTTAAATGAATATGAATATAAGTTTGAGAAATAAAACAAGTTTAAAATATTAAACTTATTTGATAAGGTTTAGAATGCAAGTTAAATTATGATTTTATTTAATTAGATAATGTCGCCGAGACGTCGAACTCGCAATCAAAGGGCAGAAGAGTCTGTCAACAATGTTGAGGGACAATAACAAGCAGACCCAATGCAGTAATTTACAAACATGTTAGGTCAGGCTATGCAACAGGGAATACCAGTCGCTGGAAACCAGCTGGATAACCGCTTAGCGAACTTCAAAGATTTTAAGGCTGTAGGACCACCGGAATTCAAAGGTACCACTGACCCTGTTGAAGCCCAAACGTGGGTCAAAGAGATTGAGAAGGCATTCATAATAGCTAGGGTAGCTGAGGGGCAAAAGACCGCTTTTGCCACCTACATGATGAACGGTGAGGCAAATTTTTGGTGGGAAGCAAACCAGACGAGGGCAGGAGAAGGTTTAGTCACATGGGATAGATTTAAAACTTTATTTTTTGAGAATTATTTTTCCCCTAGTATGTAGGCTAGGATGGAGGTGAAATTTTTAGAGTTGAAGCAGGAGAATATGACAGTGTCTGAATACGCCGCCATATTCAGTGAGTTAGCTAGGTTTGCCCCGTATCAAGTCGATACGGAGGCTAGGAAAGCGAGAAGGTTTAAGCTGGGATTGAAACCCTGACTCTACAACAAAGTGGCGGCGTTGCAAATTCTGACATTTGCAGCACTCATGGAGAAAGCGATCATAGCTGAGGAGGGAAGTGAGTCCATGAGCCTTTATAATAAGGAGAGGAAGAATAAGGGTAAGACCAAAGGAGCTGGAAAAGTAGGAGTTAATAGCGGGAGCAGGAGTGGAGATAGCAAGAGGAAGGTGAGTAGTTTTGCAAATGTACAAGTGAAACAGGAAGGTGTTAAGAAACAGATAGTGCCATGTATGACATGTGGGAAGAATCACTCGGGGGAGTGTTTGATAGGAAAATTTATTTGCTACAAGTGCGGGCAGGAAGGCCATATCTCTCCCAACTGCCCCAATCCTAGGATGAATAGTGGATGTTTTATATGCAGATCGACAGAGCACATGGTGAAAGATTGTCCGAAGAGGAGGGTGGAGACAGGAAGTGTGAACATGGGCACTGGCAGTGGAACTTTAGCAATCACCGGACCGACTTCGTCAAGCAAGCCAACAAAATCTACTGCAAGGGTCTACAACATGACGGTTCAGGATACGGCAGCAGCTGGCACTGGAACTCCAGGTATTATTCGTATGCCTTTTATTTTCTTATACATGATTTTCCTATATATAGTAAATTATTTTATAAAGAAAGTTCGAGGAGGAATTTGAGTTCTTTTAGAAATAAATTTTTCTGTTTAATCAGAAAGAAAAGCTTTATGTGAATAGTTAAAGATCAGTTCGATCAAAGTTGATCGAGATCTATTTACAATGATTGTGTATGTTATATACCCGTGTATGTATAGGTTTTAAAACGGTGATTCCGGGGACAGAATCTTTATAAGGGAGGGTGAATGTAACAATCCGATATTTTCATACAAATAAATAAGAAATTTTGCGTATAATTTTTTTTTAAGTATGAGGATTTGTACAAGATATTGTATATATGTATTTATGTGGTAAATAAAAATATATTTATTACATAAATATTTACAAATGAATTTATTTTAAAATTTTTGATTATTATAAAGTATGTTCTTATAATAATTAAAATTATGGTAGAAATATTTTTATTAATTATTTTCCATAAAAATATAAGGATATATTATTTAAATAATATATGAAGTGATTTTTAGAATAATTATAATAATTATTTTAATAAATGAATTTTAGTATAAGTTATTAAGTTAATTATTTTACATTAATTATTAAGGTTAAATAGGAAGAATAAATAAGATATGGAATCCAAACCCTAATTTTGGATTATTGTCAAGGTATAAGAATAATAATATAATATTAATTATATTTTGATTTTTTAGTGCTATGAATATGTACTGTATTTCCGGATTGATAATGGTAGGTCAATTACGGTGTATTATGACCAAACCCAAGTAATAATGCTAAACCCTAATTTGAGATCCAAATTAGAGTGCAATATTATTTTTTAAGTGTGTTACATAATTTATGTCGTGTATTAAATGTATTAATTAGGTGAACCCTAATTAAAATTCTAGAAACTCTAATTTCTAGAAAACCCTAATTATAATCTAGAAACTCTAAATAATTTTTGAAAATGAGGAACCCTAATTTGAAATTTAAATTAGAGTTCGAGATTGGTTGTAATTGTGTTAATGTGATTACTTAGCAAGTATTATAATCTCAATTGCTAATTTTGGAAATCATAAAACTTTAAACCCTAATCTGATAATTAGAAAATCTAATTATAAATTGGTAACCCTAATTATCAAAATCGTAAACCTTAATTGCTATTTTACCAATGTTAATGATAATTATATGATCTAAATCCTAATGTTACTATATAAGGCAATTAGATAATTAATCATAATTAGGAAACCCTAATTTCAAAATTTTAGAAACTAAAATTTAGTTAATTTTTATTTGATTTTATTTATTTTTGTGCAAACTCTAATTGCTAAATTTTATTATTGTTTTGTGCTAAACCTTAGGGTTAATCCCTAAGGGTTTGCCAAGTTCCAATTATTAAAGCTATAGAATAGGTTTTGACATTTAGGTGAGTTGATGACTAACTCATAACCACTCCACATGATTAAAATCACAGCAACAAGTCACCTTCATCAGCCATTCATGCACCTTGTTGGTCTATATATAGATTGAAGAGAGAGAAAATTATTTTTTGTTCACTTATTTTGTCCAACACCCAAACCTTCTCTCTCAAGCTCCAAACCTCCGAAATTATAAGCTATATTAGTCCCAAATCAAAGCCCCACGTTCACCATAAACAGATCAGCAACACAAAATCAGAAATTTTTCAAAGAAAGGTATAAAACCCTAGTATAAATTATGTCCATCGATTCTGTATTAGATGTTAATTTTTATTGTTAGAATATGTTGGTTGTAGTCCATTTTAACGATCTGGGATGCTAAATGTTGGATCCATAACATTTAGAAGCTCGAATTTGTGTTTTTCAAAAATCTGGAAAAACTTGGTTCTGTGGTCTGACAACGAATGTCAGTGGGCACAGATCCTTACTCGTTTATGATTTATGTCGTTTTTAAGTTGATATGTGTAGTCTGACATGTGGTCTGATATCTGGAACAAGAATCAGTCTGTGATATAGTCCAGATTGCAAGATATTTTAGGTCAAATGGCGTTGACCGGCCATGACCGGGCGTTTCTGGGTAACCCAGAAACAGCCCAGAAATGACCTGACAACATTTTCAACCGTCTTGATCTGTTTGTTTATTGGAGTTTTGTCATTTTTGTGTTATCTAAGTTGTAGTATGTAGTTTATACTATACGTTTATGCCTTAAAATATCTTGAATATAAAACTGGTTGATTGAAGTGGATGGTCAAACTAGGACAGACGAACCTAGAAGCTGTTTTCTGGGTAACCCAGAAAACTCTTGACCATGACGTTCTGACATGGTTTGACCGGCCTTTTTATGTTTGATCTGTTGTTGTTTCAGTGATTTAATGTAATAGAACTATTCCTTGTCATGTTGGCTACGCACTGCAACCTTTAAATTACTAAAACATTACAAGGATTTCAAGTTGTGGAAGCCCAAAAGTGTATGCTCGAACTGTTCTTCATTTATGGGTAACCCAGAAATGAAGAACAGCCTCTGACAACACTTTTGGAGGCTCAGATCTTTTTCGTTTATTGCTTGTTTTTCATGTTTATTGTTGGATAATGTAGTCCTTCACTAGCACTACACGATCGAAACAACATGCCCAGAAACTACTTGATATTTAGAAATGATTTTAAATGTTTTAAAAATCATTTAATGGTAATTTTAATACTTTAAAAATATTTTGAGTTATTATAAATAACTTTAATATTTTAGAAATGATTTCATTAATAGTTTAATACTAATTAAATATTAATGATAATAGAATTGATTAATATTTAAATCATTTTAATGTGATTCCGATATTTGAAATTTCGTGATAAATTATAATAAATATTTTAAAATTATATTAAGTCATTTAAAAATAATATGACTGATATTAAGTTACAGAATAGAGTCTTAGACTCGATAATTACCCGATAAAGTTGTCGGTACACCGACATGTTTCAGAAATTGATCTGGACTTAGATAATGTGATTAGATAAGTGATTATTTGTGATTCAATGGTTGTTAAATCTATATGCCAATGTGATTAGGGTATGTGCTGACTGCAATAAGCAGTGCTATGTGTTATAGTATATTGTTCTAATCGAACGAATGATCTAATTAATGATAGGTAGTGAGATAAGCGATAAATCTAAATTACAAACTGTAAGCAGCGCTTCAGGCAAGTATCTAACCTTTGTATTTTCTTTATGCAATGGACATGAGTAAGAATGTTTCTAAACTATATTATTACTGTACAGATTATTAACCTTATATTATATACGCTCATTGCTTATCAATATGTTAGTGTATGGTAATTCAGATATATATATATTCTGTTCGTTAATTTCTGTAAATGGTTAAACAAGTGTCCCCACTTGGATAATCATTGTATTTAATCACATGTTGATATACCTTTGTTAATTACTCGTATATATATATATATATATATATATATATATATATATATATATATATATATATATATATATTGAATTATAGATTATAGTTGAAACAAGATAAAACCTTTGATTTGGATCCCAGACAAGTATGAACATCCCTACACATGAAAATTTTTTATGCACCCAAGGTGGAACAGAGTGAACGATCCTATCGTTCTTGTAATGTAGTACTGATCAATGCAGGGCATAACGGGCTGATCACCCCCCCGTGCCCGTAAGTTATGTCGGCTTACAGATGAATTTCTGTTTAACCTTTTCGAAAATGAAAACAATGTTCATGGTATGTCACCATAACCCCAGTTATAGTCATTATGTAGTTTCAAAAATTTGAAAGAGAGTTGTTATGTTATTATTATCGGTTCAGAATACTTCACAACTATTGACTGGTTGTAGAAGAATAGTACAAAGAAAATATTTAAATCCTTTCAGGTTATATATATATAATTGCTATTACTTGCTGGGCACTCAAATGCTCATCATTGCTTAAATTTAAATGTTTTCAGTTAAGTGCGAACGACTAGAGAGCTCTACTAAGAACAAAGGAAAAGGGAAGGTTGCTGAATGAACGAATTACTATGTTATGTAATAGTTTGATGATATTACGATAATTATGATATATATTATATATCATGGGTTGTAATGAATGTTTAAAGGTTACGTACTTGGGAGCTAGACTCTGATAATTATGTAAATTAAGTTGATCTTTTATATTATTGTTATTATTATTAGTATTATTCCACTCATAGAAATGGTATCGTGAAGAACCGAGTTCGGGTTTCAAGTACCCGAGTTTTGGGTCCTCACACACTGGACCCATTAGATCACTAAAACCTTTCACAGATCACAGGTTGTAGAAAATATAGCCAGTCGAACTGTTCTTCATTTTTGGGTAACCCAGAAAATGAAAAACAGCCCTGACAGCTTGTTCAAGGCCTTAAATCTTGCTATTTGTTTATGTTTAGACTTGACTAGTGTTCAATACATGTTCTCTGTTAGTTTCTCTTCATAGCCCGACTTATAGACCACCCATAACAAGAACAGATTTCATAATATAAGGCCATGAGAAGCGTTGACCGGCCATAACCAGATTTTTTGGGCAACCCAGAAATATGATGAACACTTCTGACAGTGATTTCAAAACTCTAAATCTTGCGTGTGTGTTATGATATGAACCTGTTAATGGCTGGATCATGTATTTTTACACTAGTACTGAAAGATCGAACCAATAACATGCCCAGAAACATCACAGATTAATAATTATTGTAGGTCAAACCTAGTTACTCGATCACTGACTTTGAAGGTCTGGGTTTCTCAAGAACACATTTGGCGACGGTTTCTGTCGCCAAAGGCTTTAGCAACAGACTTATTAATTTTAATTAATTTATTTACTAAAAATCAATTATAAATAGAAATTAAATATTAAAAATTCCAAAAATAGTTTTAAAAATTATTTTAAGTTATACAAATTAACTTTTAATAATTTGACATATTTTTCATAAATATTAATATTTTATTGGATATTATTGATATTTTATTTATTTAATAAATGCATTAAAAAATAATTAAAAATGAATTTTATTATATATAAAAATCATTTTAAATGATAAAAAGGTATTTAATAATATTTTAAGTTATAAAATATAACTTTTAATATTTTAAGATAAATTTCATTAATTATTTAATATTAATGATATTAGATTTATTTAATAATTATATTAAATAACTTAATTAAAAATGATTTTAATATTATAAAAATCATTTTAAATGAAAATAAATAGTTTACAAATATTTTAAGTTATAAGATATAACTTTTAATATTTAAAGGTAAATTTTATTAATAATTTAATATTAATGATATTAGTTTTATTTAATAATTATATTAAATAAATAGTTTTAAAATGATTTTATTGATTTAAAATTATTTAAAAAGGAAATAAATGAATTTAAAATATTTTAAGTTATAATTAATGACTTTTAGTATTTTGATAAATAATACATTAATACTTAAATATTAATGATAAATTATTTACAAATAATTTTAATTGTTTTAAAATTCATTTAAGGGTAATAAAAATATTTTAAAAATATTTTGAGTTATTATAAATAACTTTAATATTTTTATAATGGTTTCATTAATAATTTAATATTAATTAAATATTAATGATAATAGAATTATTTAATATTTAAATTATTTAATAATTATTCCAGTGTTTGAAAAATAATTATAAATTATAATAATTATTTAAAAATTATTATAAGGCTATGAACGATAATATGACTGATATTTAAATTATCTAAACGAATATTGAACTACATATTAGAGTTTTAGACTTGATATTTACCCGATAAAGCCGTCGGTACACCAAAATATTTCAGAAATTGATCCGGACTTAGATAATTGGACTAGATACGGGTTTATTTATGAATCACTGACTATTAAACATATGTGAGGATGCGATTAGGTTATGTATTGACTGTAAATAGCAGTACTATGTGTTATGATATATTTTTCTAATCAAACGAATGATCTTATTAATGATAAGTTTCGGTATAAAAGATCAAACTAAATTGCGTTATTGTAAGCAGCAGCTCAGGCAAGTATCCTACCTTTGCATTTACTTTATGCAATGGACATGAGTAAGAATATTTCAGAATTTTATTTTTATTGTGCTAGATAATTATTCTGTTCGTTAATTTCTAAATATGGTTATACAAGTGTCCTCACTTGGATAATTATTATATTTAATCACATGTTAATACATACTTTTATTTCCAGTATATATATGATGACTCAAAAATCGTCTAAGCTATTTGATTCAGCTAGACATAAACTTAAAAATATTGTTGAACAGGATAGAACTTTATTATATCCAACAAGATTATTTTGGTTCGAATTCCCGATTAAGTATGAACATCCCGAACATGGGAAAACTTTTGTGCACCTAAGGTGGATAAGATGAACGCTAATATCGTTCTTGCAGGTAGTATTGATCAATACATGGTATAACGGGCTGATCACCCATGTGCCTGCAAGTTATGATGGTCTGCAGATGAATTTCTGTATATCTTTTTGAAAATAAAAAATAATGTTTATAGTCTGTCGACTGATCTCCAGTTATACTCAGTACGTAGTTTCAAAAATTTGATATATAAGTGATATGTTATTATTATTGGTTCAGTTTACTTCACAACAGTTGATTCGTTGTAGAAGTATTATTCAAAGAAAATATTTAATTCTTTCAACTAATATGTATTGTTGCTATTACTTGTTTGGCACCCAAATGCTCATTCTTGCTTTAAATTTAAATATTTTCAGGAAAGTATGATCAACTAGAAGGTTCAGACAAGAACAAGGGGAAAGGAAAGCTGTTCGAATGAGTTTTATGATATTCAATGTAATAGTTAAAGTTTATTAAGACAATGATATTTATTATCTAAGATGTAATGAATGTTTAAAGGTCGCGTACCTGGGATTTAGACTTTGATATATGTAAATTAAGTTTAATATTTAAATTATTATTATTATTATTGTATTAGTCCGCTCATAGAAATGGTATCGTGAAGCACTGAGTTCGGGTTTCAAGTACATGAATTTGGGGGCGTCACAGGTTGGTATCAAAGCTTAGGATTAGAAACCTTAGGTGGGATAGACCTTAGGCTATAACCTTAGAACATAGGGAAACGTTGAGAATATAAATGACTTGTATAGAGTTTAAAAGGAGATGAATTGAATAAATTCATCGTTAAACAAAATAAAATATAACTTGTTATAAAACTATTATTTGCTATGTGTATATACTATATGCTAATCAGGATAATTTATGTGTAGATGTCAGGTGGAAAGAATTAGGATACCCTCAGATCATGAAGAAGGAGCCAATATCAAAGTCAATAGCTGAAATAGAGGCTCACAGTGCAAGCAACCTTGATGAGTTGGTGGTATTAGAAAATATAGTACCAGATCCAGAAACAATATAACTGACAGATAGTGATTCAGACACCAAAGTTGGAGCTGATCAAGCATCAACGAAGGTGCAGAATCTGAAGAACAATGTTTCTTCTCTAGAAAAGCTATAGAAAATAGAAAAGCTACTAAATAACAAATTGCGAAAGGCGTTAATAGAAACTATGGAAGAACAAGATAAGCTCAAAATCCAAATTAATCAAATGGGAGCTAGAAGCAACAAATCGTGTGCGGCTCTGAGCAAGAAGGGGAAAAGAAAGATGAAAGACCGTGACTTATGAAATCTTGATAAGAACCAAGGGAAAAATATATGTTATATTTGCGGCCATGAGGGACATACCTCTCCTCATTGTCCCAACTTTAAGCAAGGAGCATGTTTTAATTGTGGGTTGGAAGGTCATTGGGCGAAAGGTTGTCTAGAATTAGGAAAAAGGTGTAAGAAATAATTAGGATTAGTAGCTGATTATGTATGTTTGACAATGTGTGTGTGTAATGTATCATTCTCAAACTTTTGTATAAGTTGTAGCAGTAAATCCCGACATTTGTAGTCACAAAGGGATAGCAGTATGTGTTATGTTATGTAAAGTGATATGACTTAGTTGAATGAATATGAATCTATATTTGATTAATGGAATAAGTTTTGTATAAAACTTTCTTGTTACATGTTAAACTTTTACAATAAGGTTTAGAATGTAAGTTAAATTATGATTTTATATAATCAGATAATGTCACCAAGACGTCGAACACGAAATCAAAGGGCAGAAGAATCTGTCAACAACGCTGGGGGACAACAACCATACCCGATGCAAAACTTTGGAAACATGGTAGTTCATGCTATGCAGCGGGGAATACCAGCCGTAGGGAACCAGCCAGACAATCGCTTGACAAATTTTAAAGACTTCAAAGCAGTAGGACCACCAGAATTCAGGGGAACAACTGACCCTATAGAAGCCTAGACATGTGTTAACGAGATAGAAAAGCCGTCCATAATTGCTAGGCTAGATGAGGGGAAAACGACCGCTTTTACCACCTATATGATGAAAGGGGAGGCAAACTTTTGGTGGGAAGAAAATCAAGCGAGGGCAGGGGAATGTGTGGTAACTTGGGCTAGGTTTAAGACTTTTTTTTTCGAAAACTATCTCTCAGCTAGCATGCAGGCTAGGATGGAGGTGAAATTTCTAGAGTTAAAGCATGATAACATGACTGTTGTGGAATATGCTACAAAATTTAATGAATTAGCTAGGTTCGCTCTACACCAGGTGGATACAGAGGTTAGGAGGGCAAGGAGGTTTGAGCTGGGCTTAAAACCATGGCTCTACAATAAGGTGGCGGTGTTGCAGATCAATTCTTTTGCAGCACTCATAGAAAAGGCTATCATGGCTGAGGAGGGGAGTGAGGCCATGAGCCTCTACAACAAGGAAAAGAGGAACAATGGCAAGGCCGTAGGAGCTGTGAAGGTGGAAACTAATAGTGGGAATAGGGGTAAAAAGAGAAAAGGGAATCATTTTGGAAATGTCCTGGTGAAACAGGAAGGTGTGAAGAAGTAGGTAGTTCAGTGTGGGAATTGCGGAAAGAATCACTCTGGTGAATGTTTGAAGGGTAAGTTTGTATGTTACAAGTGCGGGCAGGAGGGCCATATTTCTCCCAACTGCCCCAACCCAAGGATGAACAGTGGGTGTTTTCCATGTCGGTCAATGGAACATAAGGTGAAGGATTGTCCAAAGAGGAAGGCAGGAAGTGTAACCACGGAAAAAGGCAGCGGGACTCTGGCAATCACAGGACCGACTTCAACCAACAAACCTACAAAAGCAACCGCGAGAGTCTTCAACATGACGATCCAGGATACTGTGGCAGCTGGGAATGGAACTCCAGGTATTATACGACTAACTTTCCTTTTCGTATATATATGATTTTCCTATATATAGCAAATTATTTTATAAAGAAATTTTGAAGGAGGAATCTGAGTTCTTTTAGAAATCAAATTTCCGTTTAATCAGATAGACAAGCTTTATATGAATAGTTAAATATTTGTTCGATCGATTATGGTCGAGATCTATTGCAACGATTGCGTAGACTATGTACCCTTGTATGTATGAATTTTAAAATGGTGATTCTGGGGACGGAATCTTTATAAGGGAGGGTAAATGTAATAACCCGATATTTTCTATATAAATAAAAAATAAATTTTGCATAAAAATTTATTTTTTTATTTTAAAGGTGTGAATATATGCCAAGTAAGGTATCTGTATATATGTGATAAATAAAAATTATTTATTACATGAATAATTTCAAATAATTTTATTTTAAAATTATTGATTATTATAAAGTACATTCTTATAATAATTAATTTTATAGTAGAAATGTCTTTATTATTTATTTTTTATGAAAATATGATTTTTATATTATTTAAATAATATATGAAATGATTATTGGAATTATTATAATTACTATTTTATTATATGAATTTTAGTTCAGATTATTAAGTTAATTATTTTAACTTAATTAATAATGTTATATATGAAAGATAAATCAGATATGTAATTCAAACTCTAATTTTGGATTTTGAGCTATGAATGAGAATAATAATACTATATTAAATATAATATTATTTTTTTCAGTGTTATAAATATATATTGTATGTGTTGGTCAATTATAGTGTATAATGTCATAACCCTAATATTAATTTATTAAACCCTATTTTGAAACTCAAATGGGAGATTCAAGAATGTGTAGTAATTGTGTTATATGAATTATGTTGCATATTATAGAATTTGTGTTAATTAGGAAAATCCTAATTAATATTTGAAAACCCTAATTAAAATTAGAAACCCTAAATTCCTAATTAGGAACCCTAATTGCTAAAATTAGAAACTCTAATTATTATTTTAGTAAATTGAATTGTTAATTTAGGAACCCTAATAATATTAAGGAACCCAAATTATTTTAAAACCCTAATTTTAATTAGGAAGTTCTAATTAAAATTTTATTAAACTTTAAACTTAATTTTTCAAATCCTATAAATTAAATGGGAAATCTTAAGGTTTAAAATCTAGTTATTAAACCCTAGATTCAAGTATCATGGACAAGAATACCATTAAAATTGCTAACAAAATGACCACAATATTTTTTTTGTCTCATTCTTGAAATAATTGCTAGCAAGTCTTGCCAAATCTTGGCAAGTCATCAAACCTAGTCTAGCTAGGAGCTAAGAAAACATCAGCTCTCAGCCATTAGCCATCGAAGTTCATTGCATACAAGATAAACATATAGATCAAGAGAGAGAAAATTCATTTCTAAGCCTCTTTTGTGACCAAATACTCAACCAAGCTCTCTCTCTCAAAACCTCCGAAATTTAGTAGTGGATCAGTACCACATCAAGCTCCTAGATCACTCATAACAGATCAGTAGCGAAGAATCAAGAGTTTGCTTATAGTGAGGTACAAACCCTCAACGAAATCTGACCTTTGATCTTTTGTTAGATGTTAGTTTTTTGTGTTAAATATGTTATATGAGGTGTTAATCAATGATCTGGGTTGCTAGATGTTAGATTCATAACATCTAGAGGCTCGGATTTGATGATTTTCCAAATTTGGAATTTTTTTAAAATGAGGGTCTGACAATGAATGTGAGGTCCCATAGATCCCAATCAGTTATGTTTTTTTATTGTTTAAAGATCTGAACATGTAGTAGGCTATTAGATCTCTGTTCTAGAACTTGAATCAAGCTCAGATCTGGCCCAAATCGAAAGATATGAGTGGTCAAACCACGTTAACAGGCCATGACCACACTGATCTGGGTAACCCATATTGTTACCCAGAAATGCCTGACAATAAATGTATGGGCTCTGATCATTCAGGTTTTATGTATTTTGTATATGTTGTTGTAATAGAATTGTAGTATGCTATATGAACTTCAAGATAATGCCTTTTGATCGCTAAAACGTCAAGTAGGTTGAACACAGAGCATGATCAAACTAGCTGGGAAGATCACGAAAATGTTTTCTAGAATTTCCAGAAAATCAAGAACATGTGTTCTGACATGGGTTGACCAGCTTATAACTTCTTGTTGTGTTATTTTTATATGTATATTATGTGATAGATCTGTTCATTTGCATGTAGGCTACACACTGGACCCATTAGATCACTAAAACCTTACACAGATCACAGGTTATAGAAAATATAGCCAGTCGAACTGTTCTTCATTTTTGGGTAACCCAGAAAATGAAGAACAGCCCTGACAGCTTGTTCAAGGCCTTAGATCTTGCTATTTGTTTATGTTTAGACTTGACTAGTGTTCAATACAAGTTCTCTGTTAGTTTCTCTTCATAGCCCGATGTCTAGACCACCCATAACATGAACATATTTCATAATATAAGGCCATGACCAGATTTTCTGGGCAGCCTAGAAATATGATGAACACGTCTGACAGTGATTTCAAAACTCTAAATCTTGCGTGTGTGTTATGATATGAACTAGTACTACAAAGATCGGACCAAGAACATGCCTAGAAACATCACAGATTAATAATTATTGTAGGTTAAACCTAGTTACTCGATCGATGACTTTGAAGGTCTGGGTTTCTCAAGAACACCTTTGGCGACGTTTCTGTCGCCAAAGGCTTTAGCGACAGACTTATTACTTTTAATTAATTTATTTACTAAAAATCAATTATAAATAGAAATTCATTATTAAAAATTCTAAAAATAGTTTTAAAAATTATTTTAAGTTATAAAAAGTAACTTTTAATAATTTGACATATTATTCATAAATATTAATATTTAATTGGATATTATTGATATTTTATTTATTTAATAAATGCATTAAATAAAATAATTAAAAATGATTTTTATTATATATAAAAATTATTTTAAATGATAAAAAGATATTTAATAATATTTTAAGTTATAAAATATAACTTTTAATATTTTAAGACAAATTTTGTTAATTATTTAATATTAAAGATATTAGATTTATTTAATAATTATATTAAATAAATAATTAAAATTAATTTTAATATTATAAAAATCATTTTAAATAAAAATAAATGGTTTAAAAATATTTTAAGTTATAAGATATAACTTTTAATATTTAAAGGTAAATTTTATTAATAATTTAATATTAATGATATTAGTTTTATTTAATAATTATATTAAATAAATAGTTTAAAAATGGTTTTATTGATTTAAAAATCATTAAAAAGGAAATAAATGAATTTAAAATATTTTAAGTTATAATTAATGACTTTTAATATTTTGATAAATAATACATTAATACTTAAATATTAATGATAATTTATTTAAAAATGATTTTAATTATTTTAAAAATCATTTAAGGGTAATAAAAATATTTTAAAAATATTTTGACTTATTATAAATAACTTTAATATTTTTGTAATGGTTTCATTAATAATTTAATATTAATTAAATATTAATGATAACATAATTATTTAATGTTTAAATTATTTAATAATTATTCTAGTGTTTGAAAAATAATTATAAATTATAATAATTATTTAAAAATTATTATAAGGCTATGAACGATAATATGACTGATATTTAAATTATCTAAACGAATATTGAACTACAGATTAGAGTTTTAGACTCGATATTTACCCGATAAAAACGTCGATACACCAAAATATTTCAGAAATTGATCCGGACATAGATAATTGGACTAGATACGGGTTTGTTTATGAATTAATGACTATTAAACATATGTGACGATGGGATTAGGTTATGTGCTGACTGCAAATAGCAGTACTATGTGTTATGATATATTATTCTAATCGAACGAATGATCTTATTAATGATAGGTTTCAGTATAAAAGATAAAACTAAGTTGAGTTATTATAAGCAGCAGCTTAGGCAAGTATCCTGTCTTTGCATTTACTTTATGCAATGAACACGAGTAAGAATATTTTAGAATTTTATTATTATTGTGCCAGATAATTATTCTGTTCGTTAATTTCTAAATATGGTTATACAAGTGTCCTCACTTGGATAATCATTGTATTTAATCACATGTTAATACATACTTATTTATTTCCAGTATGTATATGATGACTCAAAAATCGTCTAAGCTATTTGATTCAGCTAGACATAAACTTAAAAATATTATTGAACAAGATATAACTTTATTGTATCTAACCAGATTATTTTGGTTCAGATTCCCGACTAAGTATGAACATCCCGAACATGGGAAAACTTTTGTGCACCTAAGGTGGATAAGATGAACAATAATATCGTTCTTACAGGTAGTATTGATCAATACAGGGCATAACGGGCTGATCACCCTCGTGCCTGTAAGTTATGACGGTCTGCAGATGAATTTCTGTATACCTTTTTAAAACTAAAAAACAATGTTCATAGTCTGTCGACTGATCTCCAATTATAGTCAGTGCGTAGTTTTAAAAATTTGATATAGATGATATGTTGTTATTATTGGTTCAATTTACTTCACAACTGTTGATTCGTTGTAGAAGTATTATTCAAAGAAAATATTTAGTCCTTTCAGCTAATATGTATTGTTGTTATTACTTGCTGGGTAGCAAAATGCTCATTCTTGCTTTAAATTTAAATGTTTTCAGCTAAGTATGATCAACCAGAAGGTTCAGGAAAGAACAAGTGGAAATGAAAGCTGTTCGAATGAGTTTTATGATATTCAGTGTAATAGTTAAAGTTTATTAAGACAATGATATTTATTATCTATGATGTAATGAATGTTTAAAGGTCGCGTATTTGGGATTTAGACTTTGATATATGTAAATTAAGTTTAATATTTAAATTATTGTTATTATTATTGTATTAGTCCGCTCATAGAAATGGTATCGTGAAGCACTGAGTTCGGGTTTCAAGTCCCTAAATTTAGGGGCGTCACATTTATAACCTATTAGCTCTGATACCAACTTGTAACGCCCCAAAATCTGGTGTACCTTCACACCCGAATTCCGTGCGTCACTAGAACTTCATTCATCCAACATACGTCATTATATACTGAAATATAACAACATACACTCTCAAATTTCAGGTTCTAGAAACCTTATAACCTCTTTCATTACAAATAATGATAATACATTATTCATTTTATCTTACAAGTGTGACTTTTATCCGCCACCAAGGATATATAACAGTTCATTAAACTAGTCTATAATTCAATTTCATCTTTCTACATTACAAGTCTTCACTTGATCTTCTCGCTCATTCACATTTTGAATGGCATTTCCTCTGGATACCGTCATCATGATCTTTACGGGATCCTTAAGTTCTTCTAACCTCGTTCACTAAAAATATTTTTCATTTAAAGCAAGTGTGAGTATTCAATTGCCCAACAAGTTATAACAGTTGAACACATAACTTCAAGAGTTTAAACGTTCCTTTAGAACTTTGATAACCGAACAAAGGTAATGAAGCAACTTGAATAATAGGAATAGTCTCGATTCCTATCATCTTGAAACATCAGTCACTTTCACTTTGAAAAACTTTCATTCTTCTACCTTTTTCATACACCTCATGTCTGGCTAGAATCATTAGCATAGACTAAATAATAACGGTTCATGTATAAACAAAACATACTTGTATTGAACAGCTCAATCACAGAACAGTTCATATCATAGAAACACCGAAGTGTTCAAATTGTGGCACAAGGCCTCATATGTTCTACCACCTTGTACAAATATCGCACATTCACACATAGATAGAACTTCTTAAGTTCAACATCTGAGAAGTTTAAGAAACTAGCATTCATTTAGAATATGAATGAAATTAGGAAACTTGTCTTACGCACAGCTACAACTTATGCCGAACTGCTCATTCAACTTCCTATGTAGCACATCAGAAAATAACACGTACACCAATTAGTCATATACTTGACTTACGCATTGGCTTACTTAACTTTACTTTTTAGGGTTTATGTTCTTATAATCTAAGTTTACGCGACTAGCTTTCTCCTATCGCTTTACGGCTTCATGACATACGGAGATGTCTTATTCATACATTCATCATCTTTGATGATTTACATTCTTATCTTCTTCTTATAACCTTTCTAGGACTCAATACACATTGCGTCTCTGCAAGTAGTCCATATAGTACTCTGAGTGGTTTCCCACAAATAACCAACAAATAAGTTTCCGTCTCATCTACACTGCCCATAACAGTGAGTTAGATCGGTTACCAGTTTTGTATATACCTTCGCTCTCTGAAGGAATTGTTTAGCTCAGCTCCCATATGTCAACCATCAAAGGTTACCATTGTACCACAACCTAACTTATTTTAACTTATCCGAACCATTAAACTATAACGTTCGTTAAGTCAACTTCTTAATCCTTATGGCTTTCTGGCAACTAAATGCCATACCTCAGGACTCATTCTTTATTATCTAAGTCATACAGTCTTTTGTATACTCAGAACGATCATTCAATGTCAATACTATGAGGTCTTAACGTTAAACATTTTATATTAACTTATTCATATCTTACCACGTCCGGTTCATTCGACTCGGAACGTTATCCAAGTTATAACTACTAACTCGGCTTCTTAACATTATACATTATTTTCTTTAATTCATTTTCTTTACCATTCATGGTTTAATCATTGATCTTCATTATCTTAATGTCAAACCATACACGGAGTGTAGGTTCTATCCATTTAGTATTTGAGTACACTCAACCTTCACGTCGGTTAGAGTGTTTAACACTTACATTTCATTCTAACATTTCCTATCTGAATCACGATCGACTTCCATAAATCTTATCACCGTTCCCTACGGCTTTCTTGAAAATTCATATCTTACTTAATACTTTTGTTATTCAATATATGAACCCCACGTTCATTACTTGTTCTTAATGTTTAAGCCATACTGTTCGTTGTATCCTAAGACTGCTCGCGATTGCGTTAAGTTTATGTTCATTACCTTCTTGATCTTTTAATCTTTTTCAATCATTTTGTTTAACATGTACTAAAGGTTTAAATTACTTGTTTAAGTGTTACATTCAATGAACTACACGTTCATTAGCTTGCGTTACGCTTCCCCCAGGTTCTGAGCAGTTAAAAGCTCATTACTGAGCTTTTTCCCTGCACCGGCACTGTGGCGCCACCCTCTTCTTTATCTATCGCGCCGCGGCGCGAGTTGGTAGTACACGGCTCCCTGGTTTGGCGCTGTAGCACCACATTACAAGGCATGACTGGCGTCGCGATGCCAAGCCCTAACCCTAGAAAATTTCTATAAGTGTTAAATCCAATTTGAGACGCTTACTTTCCGCTTCTATAACTTAATCATTATAACTCGGAACGAGGTCATTCTTAAGCTATTCTCTTCTTTATCTTATGTACTTTAATACCCCTTGCATAGAACTTCATTCTGAATCCGTTAACGTGCCATTCGATTGGCTTAATCTTCACCCTTCGTTCGTTTTATGTTTTTAATGTTCTTCTTTCGTTCGTCCGTAATTCGGTCATCCGAACTTGAAACTCGTTCGTTCTTGAGTCCACAACTCACGTTTTCTATGTTTTTTTACTTTCTTATGAAACCCTACACGTTCGGGTTCATTTACTAACTTTCTAATTCGTGTTCGTCTTTTACAAAAATTTCGTCATAACTTCGTTATAGCTAAGTTTTAATCCGTTCTTCATGAACGTTTCTACCGTTCCTAACCAAGCAATAAGCAACTAACTTATACGCGATGGTTTTAAACTTGTCCATCAAAAACAATTACACTACGATGATTTTAAATTTGTCCATCAACAACGTTTTTCGTGTTCTTCGCGTGTTCTTCGTGTTCTTCGTTCGTTCTTCATTTAAATTGATATTTTGGATTATGATTTCACTTTTTATTGGAATTTGATGTTATAGAACACCATTCCTTACTTAATTCACCTACTCATTCATATAATCCACTCGGATCGTTCTAATTCATTACGAATCTTATACTTCCTTAAGAAATTTATAACATAAACTTCAAATTCCTATTTCTTCATTTTCTTATGATTTCAACCAAATGAAATAATTACTATATCATTTACTTCTTATTCTCATTAAGTTATGTTAACAACATATAAGACTTAAAGAGAAATTAAATTCGACTAGGTTTTAGGTTACCTCTCTTCTTTATTTTTCTTCCGCTAGACAAAGCCGGCCATTCGTAAGCTTTTCTATTTCACGACCACCTTCGATCTGATCATTCATACTCATTCTCTTTCTTTTCCATTTTCTCCAAACTCTCAAGCTCTCTCTCTCTCTCTCTCATGTTATAGGATTTTCAAAAATCCCATTTAAATGAAAGTTAGCTTCTTATTTATAGAAAATCCAAAGCTAGGGCAAAATAGTCATTTTGTCCCCCCCCTAAACCTCCTTACTATTCATTACTTAAGCAGTAAGTTTAGTTGGCCTCCATATTTATTTAGCCATTAAGTTTACTTAGCCCTTAAGTTTACTTAGCCTTTAAGTTTACTTAGTCATCACATAACTTCTCTCTTACTTAACCATTAAGTATAAGCACTTTACTTAGCTATTAAGACTAATCGTATTCTATGCATCTCATTCTCGTATTCTCTTCGTATATAGTTCGTACGATATTCGTATTATACGTCATAATAATCTTCGTATTATACTCGTATAATAACTAGTATTACACTCGTATTTCTTACGTATAATAACCCTAATTATTATACGAAATCATTAAATTCTCGGAACTAACTTTCCTAACCTTTAGGTTTTAAGTCCACATTCGAAAACTTCGTTTTTGCCATAACTGAAATATTATTGAATATTCCATTACGTCTTAGAATTCTATCATTATGCGTTTCTCGGATATTCAAAATAAATCTCCGAGCAGAAACGGATGAATAGTGCCTATTTCGTCTTTTTTCCCAGAAATATTTTTGTTCCCGAGAAAATTTTATTTTCGCCTTGAAATTATTACTTGTTCAATTTAGCTCGTAACCAGAATCCTCCCGATTTATAATCATCCTAGGTTATAGAATGATTGATAAACACATAGCACAGAATAGTATAAATAAAAATTCATTTTATTAATAACTAATTCTTTAAACTTAAATTCTGGACGATCCGAATTTTCGGGTCGTCAGAGGATTCAACTCAAACTGTAATAGTTTGACTTGATACTAGGTCTTATGTGCTGTATAGACTGATAGGATTATGTGTTAATGTGTTTAGGTTATTTTATAATTGTGATGATATTATTCTAATTTATAGATTAATATTATTTATAATAGGTATTTATGCAAAGCTAAATAAATTGCGTAACGATAATCAACGGTTCAGGCAAGTTTTCTCTAACTCGACCTCGAGTTGATATTTTTGAAATATGCTTGTGGTTAATCTCTACGGGTTATACCATGTCTATGAATTATTGATTCGCACTCTGTGCACATTGCATGTATTAATCAAGTATGAAAGGCTGATCACCTTCATTACCATTCGGTCCAGATATATTTGTTCATGTTCCATGTTCGTTCAACTATGAAAATTTGTTCATGCTAGTTCACAATTATATTGTAGAACTTTAGCCAGCTTATTGCTCAATTCTTTCTATCATGATATATCTTTAATTTATTGAACTTAAACTTGCTGGGCAAACTTGTTGCTCACCCTTGCTATAACATGATAAACATTGCAGATTAAGATAAATACGTCGGATACAGGAAAAGTCAAAGACAAGTCCAACTTGGGATAATATGTGGTGCTAGAAATGTAACAATATTGTATGATAATAACATTATATGTTAGATAGGTTATGAATTGTGTATAAATTAAGGTTACTTGACCTTGGGGGATAGTGTGTAATGTTTAATGTATAAAAAAATTATGTTTATATCTTCTGCAATAGTAATAGAATGATTGTACCAGATCTGCGGTGATTTGGGACTCGAATCTAGGGTCTTCACAGTTGGTATCAAAGCTGTAGGTTATAAACCTTAGGTAGGGTTACCTTATACTAATAACCGCAGTGATTTAGATAAGTACTAACTCAAATAGAGTTAGTGAGCCGGTAAGATTCAAAGATGAATCTCGGCGAGTTAAAAGATACAGAGTTCCCTAACTCTGATAATAACGGTGAACAGTAGTGATGAATAGATAGAGTCGAAAAGACTAAAAGTACGGGGAAAAGAGATCGTAAAACAAAATGATCAAGACATATAAATGAATCGTAATATATACGATGAGACATGATCTGATAAGGTGATAGCTGGGAGAAGAATCAATCTAATGATTGAAAAGTTTACAGCAAGATTGCTGTGTATCAGTTGTACTATAAATTAGTACGAGACAAATTCAGGAAAGGACTATGAATACGTATTAAACAAAATTCGTATTGAGAAAGGAGCTAGGATTAAGTGGGAATTTTAATTGAGGACTCATGTCAGCAGCTGAGTTGTATGATTCCTTGTATGGGCATGGAATTTGTACTTGGTTTTAGAACTGCTTAGCTTCATGGTCGATATAGTGGTTAGGTTGGATAATTCTTTGTATGGGCAGGGAATTGTCCACTTAGCTTCCTATATTGATTAGTGGCCGAGTTTGGTTTAACGACGACTTATTTTCTGGCAATGATAATAATTAAAATGTCTGTGTCGCGCTATTTGCTATATACCTATTGAGAAGGTGATTCTTTTCTCAGGTGTATAATAGAGAGGTAGTGTATAGTTAGAGAATATAAGGTTAAGTACTAGTTCTTAAAACTCATACTTATGCTACGTTTGTGACTCATAATTATATGAAATATTTATGAACCTCTCAGCGAATGGACGCCAAAGGTCTGACTAGGACAAGTTCTTAAACTCATATGATTGTGGAAAGTTCCTGAACTCATAAGTGTGGTAAGTTTGACGAACTGGGTAGAACTAAGTGTGAGTGGAATATTGAGGATAATAGGAACAGATAAATTGATTAAGCAATTGATTATTAGTGGAGACATAAGTTTTCAAAATCTCCTAGCAATGCTAGACTTCAAAATTTTTGACATCGAGCTAAATACGCACTATGTGCTTTTGAAAATGAATTTTTATTCTCAACTCCTGGTGATCATTGTTTATGTGTGGACTTTGGGCCACCGACATATCGTTACCTGTTGAGATGATAAAACTAAATTGCAAAGATTTTTGAACGGTTTAAAGTATAGTCTATGCTAATTGTATCGGCTAGACGATAATGATTTGAAATATCAAAATATATTTTTATTTATCACTTATGTACCATGTAACCTGGTGCAGAGATGATAAAAAGTTGATGGAGTTGTAAATACGGGAATACTTAGTGTTGAATTTGATCTAAAATTGTTATTCCACTATTGTATGATGTGTTATGACAAAGTCACTCGATGACGACATTCTCAAACTGGCTGTTAATACAGTACGACATCATGACGTTATTTTCAAACAAATTTTAAAATTTTAATTTGCCAACGGGACTTGGCTATACCTAAATATTTCGATTAAATTGAATTAATGGTATTACTCTATGCTATTTGAAATTTTTTTCGAACCAAATTGTTTTGGTGCGGAATCCGATAAAGAATGAGATAAGAAAATTTTGTGCGCCCAAGGCGGATAGAGGAAATGGGGAAAAATTGTTCCAACCAACAGTACTTGGCCAGTACAGGGCATACCGGGCTAATCACCCTCTGTTTCTATAAGATATAACGGGTTGCGGATGAATTTCTATAAAACCTTTTTGAAAATGAAAGTTTATAGTCTATATGACTCCTCAACACGATTTGAATAATTTAACTCTTGTGAGTGATATTTTGGGTAGCATGTGATGCTGTGTATATAAGGTGTATGGTGTAAGGTAAATTTCGGGGACAAAATTTTTATAAGAAGGGGTATATGGTATTATATGAGTACAGTTTATGGTTAAGGGTCAAGGATTGACCAGATAACTTATATCAGTGGTAAACCCTAATATTATATTAAGAACATCGACGTTCAGTTTGAAAACCCTAACGACTGATAAGAAACCCTAAAAACCAGTTTTAGAAACCCTAATTTCAGTTCTGAAAATTTGAAACCCTAAATTGAATTTTGAAAACCCTAATTTAGGAAATTAAAGGATAAAAGTTCAAGTGTTTATTATGGATAGCCCTATTTGCTAAATTAGAAAACCTTAATTTCAAAATTTGAAACCCTAATACACAGTTATTGAAAACCTAATTGGTAATTTGGCAATTTTAATGTTAATTAGGAAATATTAATGTGACGCCCCCAAAATAGGTATACATCACCCATCTTGGGTCGCCAAATACATGGTACAGAATTCAAATACAACTTAATTATACAACTGTCGTGTAACATACAACAAAACATAAGCTGAGAATTTTAAAACGAATATTATCTTCTAGACAATATCCACACTCAATGGAGTCCTTGTTATAATTATTATCACACTATTTCACAAAATAGTGAGGACTACTAATGCACCATCTCGGACCATTACTCCGTTTCCCGACTAGTCCCAGCTATGTTCTCATTTCCTGAAGAGAACAATGAAAGCAAAATGGTGAGCTTAACTAGCCCAATAAGAAATATTATGACTAAGATAATGCAGAATAAGTTATCGTTAGCCTTCAACAATGTTAAACTGATAGAATATAATAGACAACAAGTTTAACTGCAGTGGAACAAGCAATCCATTAGAAGAGTCAAGTAGAGCATGATATCTACTATCTTCTATGATTTAAAAAGTTTTTCATCAACTTTATTGCTGAGACTCAGCTTAATAAATAAATCACATCATCGAATCATCCCTGCACTACGGGCCAAGGATATTCATGTAATCATCAATGGTCAAGATTATACCGAATAATCCCTGGTCATAATCATACCAATCAATAGTCCATCTATGCACGTAAGCCAAAGATGACTTTCATCACAATATAAACATGAGGATGATGACAATGATATAAGCATTCAATTAAATGAAAGTAAAGAATAAATTTTCAAGATTTATAATTTAATTTATCCAGAATTCAATAATGTCCAACTTGTCAACATGATACTGCTTTGTGGAGTAAAATTCAAGAATAATATCCATGTATTAAAAATATTTTGGACAGAAAAAAATCAATTTTTCAGGTGAATAGTAACCGGGGGAATAGTACCCCGTGAATAGTACTTCGTGAATAGTAACCCGACAAGAAAAGTTCCCCAAATACCCGAGTGATTAGTAATTGGGTGAATAGTAACCCGTGAATAGTAACTCGTGAATAGTACTCTGACATGAAAAGTGTCCCGAATACACGAGTGAATAATATTATAGTGAATAGTTATCGGGCGAATAGTAACCCGTGAATAGTACCCCGGGTGAAAATATTGATATTTAATAAAAAAGTTCAGATTAATATTCCAATGAAACGATACTGGATGAAACGCAAAACTCAAGGATATTCCACTAATTTCAAGGATTATAGAAACAATACTTACCATAGTAAGTTTAGATTTAAGAATATGAAAAGAATTAACATACGAAAAGTACAAATGGATTTTCACCTGTCATACGGTACGTAATCCGCGTAGACAGGTTATTCCGACATATTAAAGGATGAATACAAAAAATAGTATTTCTTATGAATACGAAAGAAATAATACTCCTTACCTTAGTAGAAGACTGGATACTGTAATAGTGAAGTAGCAGAATACTCTTCTTTTTGCTCTCTATAGTTTCTCTCTCTATAGTGTCTCTTGTGAATCTTAGTTAATTGTTGAGAATGAAGGAAGAATTAATCTTCTATTTATAGGAGAATGGAGTAAATAGTAACTTATTCACGAACGGTCCAGATTGATTTACTATTAGAACGAACGGTCCATATTGATTACTATTAAAATCACAACCGACGGTCCAGATTGATTTACTTTTAAAACCACCACAGACGGTACAGATTGATTACTTTTAAAACCACCACCGACGGTCCAGATTGATTACTTTTAAAACCACCATCAACAGTCCAGATTGATTTACTATTAAAACCACCGCCGACGATCCAGATTGATTTACTATTAAAACCACCACCGATGGTCCAGATTGATTTACCTTATTACACTTTGGTACCCCTAAAGTTTTCCAAGTTTGCATTATTCCCCTCTAACTTTTGTACTTCACTTATCTTCAATAAACACATTCTTAATACTTCAACAATTATTCATCATTAATATTATAACTCACAATATTTAACAACCAGATCATTACCAGGAAAAAGGGGATTTTCCAATAAGGATTTATCCCTATTGGCGCGCAATTAGGTGACCAAACCTCTCCTCGACAGAACTTTCTAGACATTGTCAATATTGCAAATAATAATATGAATAACTTGGTTATCTCAATTATTGATTTAATAATATAAAATATTATGCAGATGATAATGTAACAATAATTGAATCAAATAACGTGAGATACTATGCAATAATTACTGTAATAATAATTGAGTAAACTGAGTGGCTTCTTACGTAAGCATCAAAAATTAATACCGTGTGCTACTATGCAATCACGTGTATTAATGTATTTTTACCACTGGGTATCTCAACAGTTTAACGGTAAAACTTTCCCTGTTATTTTTATAAAAAGATATTTCTGTCGTTTTCTAACTACGACAATTCTTCCGTTGTGGGGTCCGCCAATGATTGTGCCATCATATGAATATTCCCTATTTAAACGAATATTCCATGCCCAATAGAATATTCCCCGATACAACGAATAACAACTTGTTTACTTTGCAAAATTTTCAAATATCACGCTTAACTTTAACCTTTTATCAATTTAATCATTCATTAAATAGAATAATTATAAGAAAATTTAATACTTTCATTTCATATAATTCGGGGTCTTACAACTTCTCCTCCTTATGAAATTTCATCCTCAAAATTGGTGTACGTACCTGGTATGACGAAGAGGTGAGGATACTTTAATTTTATTTCAGATTCTAACTCCGAGGACATTTCCTCAACATCGTCGTTTCTCCACAAAACTTTGACTTGAGGTATAATCTTGGAGCGTAGAATATGTTCCTTCTTATCCAAAATTTTAATAGGTACCTCTTCATACGTTAAATCTTCCGCTATTTCATCCGGTTCTAACTCAATAATGTGGTTCGGGTCTTCCACATATTTACGTAACATAGATATGTGAAAAACGTTATGAACACGAGACATACTTGGCGGTAAAGTGAGTCTATAAGCCATAGTTCTTACTCGATCTAGGATTTCGAATGGCCCAATGAATCGAGGATTTAGCTTTTCTCTCTTTCCAAATCTCGTAACTCCCTTCCATGAAGCAATACGTAACAACACATGTTCTCCAACATTGAATTCCACGTCCTTCCGATGAAGACAAGCATAACTCTTTTGTCGATCTTGTGAGGTTTTTATACGTTGCTGGATCATTTGAATCTTTTTTGTAGTCATGCGTACCAATTCTGGTCCTAACAACGTTGCTCCACCCACCTCGTCCTAGCATATTGGAGAACGACACTTTCTTTCATACAACACCTCAAATGGAGCCATGTCGATACTTTCTTGATAACTGCTATTGTAGGAGAATTCCACTAATGGCAAGAACTTGTCCCAACTTCCTTTGAAGTCAAGGACACAGAGTCTTAATAAATCCTCAAGAGTTTGAATAGTCTTCTCCCACTGCCCATCCATTTGGGGATGATATGCCGAACTAAATCGTAAATTCGTGCCCATAGCTTTTTGCAAACTAACCCAAAATCGTGAAGTTAATCTTGGGTCTCGATCAGAAACTATGGATACTGGCATGCCATTTAGTCTTACAATCGTGAAGTCAATCTTGGGTCTCGAGCAAGATATTAAAGTGAATAAGTTTCTCGTATAGGTAAGAAATGAGCAGACTTGGTCAATCTATCAACAATGACCCAAATCGCATCAATGCCTTGAGAAACCTTGGGAGGACCAGTAATGAAATCCATAGTAATGTGCTCCCACTTCTATTTTGGAATTTCAAGTGGTTGCAATGGACCTTTTGGCACTTGATGCTCCGCCTTGACTCGTTGACAAGTTAGACACCTTGAGATAAACTCCGCTACCTCTCTCTTCATATTGCTCCACCAAAATGTATGTTGAAGATCACGATACATTTTAGTACTCCCAGGATAGATTGCAAATGGTGTCTTGTGCACCTCCATCATGATCTTATACTTTAAATCAGGGTCATTTGGAACACAAAGTCTAGAGTTAACTTGAAGTATTCCTTCTTCATCAATTCTTGCTTCCGGAATAGCACCTTATTATACTTTCTTCTTCATACGTATCAGTTCCAGGTCCGCAGCTTGAGTAGCTTTAACTTTATCAATTAAAGTCGGTTCTACTCGTACATTTGCCATCATCACGTGGGTCCCTAGAGTCTTTAACTCTATCTCCATCCTTTGCAAGTCATACAAAATGGGCCTTTATGTTGATAATATCGCATTCGTACCCGCATGTGATCTTCTGCTCAATGCGTCAACTACCACATTTGCTTTTCCAGGATGGTATTAAATGGTATGATCGTAATCTTTCAACAGATTGAGCCAACGTCGTTGCCGCATGTTGAGTTCTTTTTGAGTGAAGAAATATTTGAGGCTTTTATGATCCGTATAGATCTCCACTTTCTCTCCATACAGGTAATGCCTCCAGATCTTTAGTGCGAAAACGACAACTGCCAACTCTAGATCATGAGTAGGGTAATTCCTCTCATATTCTTTGAGTTGTCGTAAGGCATAGGCTATAACTTTTCCATGTTGCACGAGAACACATCCTAACCCTCTGCCTGAAGCATCGCTGTAGATGATAAATCCCTCTAATCCAGATGGTATTGTCAGAACAGGTGCTAAAATGAGTCTCCTCTTAAGTTCTTGAAAACTCTTGTCACATTCCTCGCTCTAACCAAATTTTGTATCTTTTCGAGTCAGCTGAGTTAATGGAGTGGCGATTCGAGAAAATCCTTCCATGAATCTCTGATAATAACCAGCTAAGTCAAGAAAGCTACGTACTTCGGTCACTGACTTGGGTTGCTACTAGCTTTGAATTGCTTCAATCTTTGTCGAGTCAATAGATATTCTATGATTTGATATCACGTGCCCTAGGAATGCTACTTCTTCAAGCCAGAACTTGCATTTCTTCAACTTGGCATATAACTTGTTCTCACGAAGCTTTTGGAGTATCAGCCTTAAGTTTTGCTCCTGATCTTCACGGCTTTTGGAATATATGAGGATGTCATCAATAAAAATGACTACAAAATGATCCAAATATTCCTTTAATACTCAGTTCATCATATCCATGAAGGTAGTAGGAGTATTAGTCAATCCAAAAGACATGACTAGGAATTCATAATGCTCGTACCGAGTTCTGAAAGCAGTATTTGGAATGTCATCAGCTTTAATCTTTAACTGATGATATCCGAAACGAGAATCGATCTTTGAAAAGAATTTGGCGCCTTGCAACTGGTCAAATAGGTCATCAATGAGAGGCAACGTGTACCTATTTTTGATGGTGACATGATTCAACTCCCGATAATCAATACAAAGTCGCATACTCCCGTCTTTCTTCTTTACGAATAGAACAAGAGTACCCCAAAGAGACGTACTAGGACGAATGAAACCGATGTCTAACAATTCCTGCAATGGGGTCTTTAACTCCTGTAGTTCAACAGGAGCCATTCGATATGGGGTTTTGGAAATGGATTTTGTACCGGGTTCAAGGTCAATACAAAATTCTATTTCACGCTCTGAGGGTAGGCCAGGAAGTTCTTTAGGGAATACGTTAGGAAATTTATTAACAATAGAAGTATCATTCAAATCTGATGTATTTTTGATAAAATCTGTGACATGGGCTAAGAAAGCTTGACATCCATTTTTCAGTAAACGAATAACTTTATCGCTTGATATGACACTGATTGACTTTAGTGGTTTGGTCGCTTGAATTCTCATAATAGGTTGGTTAGGAATATGAAAGCTAACAACCTTACGAAACTAATCAATTTTTGCATGATGAGTAGTTAACAAATCAATCCCTAAAATCACATCAAACGCAAGTATTTTTAAGAAAATAAGATCGACAGGTAATGTGTGGTTACCGATTTGAATCAAATAAGACTTTAAAATAGTGGATGTAATAAAGGTTTCCCCCAACGGAGTTTCAACCGATAAGTTAAAGTCTAATTTCTCCGGAGTCAAATTTAAACGTTGAGCGCAAGTAGGAGAAATAAAAGAATGGGAAGAACCGGTATCAAATAAGGTATAAGCTTTGCAAGAGTTTATGATTAGCTTACCCGTGATCACCTCGTTCGGATTCCTCACTTTTTGGGAGGTTACGACAAACACTCCCCCTTGAACTACCGATTTTGTCTTGTTTGGGACGGCCTTTGATGCCTCCATCCCAACTGGACTTAACTTTGGTACATGACAAAATCGGGCTAAGTGACCTTCTCTTCCACAATTGTAACGTGCTTTTGACTGCTGCGTACAATTTGGACTGATGTGTCCCTCCTCTACACATTTGTAACATACGACCGGCGGTCGTTCTCCTTCCTTAACAACAGGTGCTGGTGCTGACGTCTTTCCATCATTATTGAATCTCCTCTTCTTGAAATTTCCACTTCTATTATCTTGACCATGATTACCACTGAAGTGGTTACCATTTCTAGCATGTTGATTCCCCCCACATTTGTTGTCATCACTTCGATAACTGCTACCACTGGTATTATTGACTTGTCGGCTGCTCTCTCTTGGTTGGGTTGACTCATTATCGCGCTCCAATAACCTGAGCCCTATGTACAACATCTGAAGACAAACATAGTTTGTGAGAAATAAGGTATTGACGTATCTCGGGTTTCAAACCTCTTAGAAACATCCGCGTCATTCTCTCCTTATTATCAACTAAGTGGGACGCAAACCAGGATAACTCGGCAAACTTGGCTTCGTACTGCGACACGGTCATGTTGTTTTGCTCCAGTTTAATGAACTCTACCTCTTTCGTGTGACAAATACTTTTGGGAAAGTACTTGTCGTTGAACAGTTCTTAGAACTTCTCCCAAGTCATCTTCAGTGCGACAGGTTGAGTATGCTTTACAGATTTCCACCAGTAATCTGTCTCTCCTCGCAACATGAAGGTGGCAAAGGGAACCTTTTGCTCCTCGAAGCACCCCAATACATCAAATATCTTGGTGATCTGCTTTATCCACGTCTCCACCTTAAGTGGTTTTGGCTCTCCAATAAACTCCGGTGGTCCAAGCTTCTTGAACTGCTTAGCGGTGACCGTCTGAGAGTTACCATTGTTTCCACCTGTATTTTGGATAGGAGCCGCTCTCGCCTGATGTTATATGAATTGCATAAAGCTTCTGAACATCTCATCGTTCATCATTTAATCGGTGATGTTATTTACCTGAGGATTATTGTCTTCTTGTTGCACATTATCCTGGGTATTGATCGTTGGTGACTCAACGGTCTCATGTGCTTCATTGTTGATCTCAACATTTTTAGATGCCATTTTCAAACACTGCCACAAAACAAGGGTTAATTGACATATCACATATTATCCCTATACTCTCACCGACCAATTAAATACCAAATAAACTTAGGTAGGTCATACTAGCGAAGGAATTCCCCGTCTCTCCCCTCCTAGTTCTTGTCTCACATCTCAGCCAGGGATCATATCCCTAAGCTTTGATACCAACTGTGACGCCCCCAAAATAGGTATACATCACCCATTTTGGGTCGCCAAATATATGGTATAGAATTCAAATACAACTTAATTATACAACTGTCGTGTAACATACGACAAAACATAAGCTGGGAATTTTAAAACGAATATTGTCTTCTAGACAATATCCACACTCAATGGAGTCCTCATTACAATTATTATCGTACTATTTCACAGAATAGTGAGGACTACTAATGCACCATCTCGGACCATTACTCCGTTCCCTGACTAGTCCCAGTTATGTTCTCATTTCCTAAAGAGAACAATGAAAGTAAAAGGGTGAGCTCCACTAGCCCAATAAGAAATATTATGACTAAGATAATGCAGAATAAGTTATCGTTATCCTTCAACAATGTTAAACTGATAGAATATAATAGGCAACAAGTTTAACTGCAGCAGAACAAACAATCCGTTAGAAGAGTCAAGTAGAGCATGATATCTACAATCTTCTATGATTTAAAAAGTTTTTCATCAACTTTATTGTTGAGACTCAACTTAATAAATAAACCACATCATCGATTCATCCCTGCACTATGGGCCAAGGATATTCATGTAATCATCAATGGCCATGATCATACCAATCAATAGTCCATCTATACACGTAAGCCAAAGATGACTTTTACCACAATATAAACATGAGGATGATGACAATGATATAAGCATTCAATTAAATGAAAGCAAAGGATAAATTTTAAAGATTTATAATTTAATTTATCCAGATTTCAATAATGTCCAAATTATCAACATGATACTGCTTTGTGGAGTAAAATTCAAGAATAATATCCATGTACTAAAAATATTTTAGATAGAAAAGAAATTAATTTTTCGGGTGAATAGTAATCGGGTGAATAGTATCCCGTGAATAGTACTTCGTGAATAGTAACCCATCATGAAAAGAACCCCAAATACTCGAGTGATTAATATTTGAGTGAATAGTAATTGGGTGAATAGTAACCTATGAATAGTAACTCGTGAATAGTACTCCGACATGAAAAGTGCCCCGAATACCCGAGTGAATAATATTATATTAAATAATAATCGGGTTAATAGTAACCCGTGAATAGTATCCCCGGGTGAAAATATTGATATCTAATAAGAACGTTCAGATCAATATTCCAATGAAACGATACTGAATGAAGCGCAAAACTCAATGATATTCCACTAATTTCAAGGATTATAGAAGCAATACTTACTATAGTAAGTTTAGATTTAAGAATATGAAAAGAATTAACATACAAAAACTGTAAATGGATTTTCACGTGTAATACGGTACGTAATCCGCATAGACAGGTTATTCCGACATATTAAAGGATGAATACGAAAATAGTATTCTTTATAAATACAAAAGAAATAATACCCCTTACTTTAGTAGAAGACTAGATATTGTATTAGTAAAGTAGCAGAATACTCTTTTTCTTGCTCTCTATAGTTTCTCTCTCTATAGTGTCTCTTGCGAATCTCAGTAAATTGGTGAGAATGAAATAAGAATTAAGCTTTTATTTATAGGTGAATGGAGTAAATAGTAACTTATTCACGAACGGTCCAGATTGATTTACTATTAGAACGGACAGTCTATATTGATTACTATTAAAACCACAACAGACGGTCCAGATTGATTTACTTTTAAAACTACCACCGACGGTCCAGATTGATTACTTATAAAAACACCACCGACGGTCTAGATTGATTACTTTTAAAACCACCATCAACGGTCCAGATTGATTTACTATTAAAACCACCGTCGACGGTCCAGATTGATTTACTATTAAAACCACCACCGACGGTCCAGATTAATTTACCTTAATACATTGGTACCCTAAAAATTTTCCAAGTTTGCATTATTTC
>CM029018.1:97165887-97264569 GCA_016801055.1 Panax notoginseng
ATAAACTGTTCTTTAGCCTGCGGCCTAAATTTGGCTATTTCTCACTTGAACCAGTTCATGGTGACTAAACTGGAACTGTTGAAGCTAGAATAGTTTAGATTTACTCAAATCTAGTTCTTTTTTCTAGCTTTTATCAGCCTGGGCTAATTTGCCTAAATCTGGCTATTTCTCACTTAAACCGATTTCATGGTGACTAAACGGAACTGTTTGAAGCTGAATGCTATATTTACTCAAATTTGGCTCGTTTTCTAGCTTTTTATACATATTGCTTTGTCATGTGAACCTAGAAATCATGTGATCACAGATTTAGCTCCTGAATCTAGATTCGGTTCTCGTGATGGACATTTTCAACTGCAGCCAGCTTGTAAATTATCTACGGTGTCTGAATATCCTTAGATGGCTCTCATGCCCACAAAGAGTTTGGCACTGCTATGTATCTTATTTTCTCGAAGATGCTTCGCATCTCGAAAATAAAAGCAATCAAGTCGAACACATAATAAAATTGAAGTATTAAAGGCCTCAATTACTATTGAGCACAAAGGTTTGAAAAACCTGTTTTACAAAACATCACTGCTATATCTTGTTAAAATTGAACTTTTATACAAAAGTCAAACCCTTTGTATATAGGTGCAAACGAGGTATAGCACTACTTCCAAACAACTGCAAATAGACCTAGCACACACACACACACACATACACTGCCACTGGCAACTCTTATAGTCAAATCGTCGACATACATATATCGGACCTTTTCAAACTTTTTTTTTCAAACAAATCTCACCTAAAATGAGAACACCAAAGACAAGAATAGAAAGGGACAAATAAAAATCCCGACGTCGACATAACTAATCTATGAAATTGTAAAATTTAAAACTAAATACTGAAATAAACGTAAAAATTGGGTTGCCTCCCAATAAGCGCTTGATTTTAAGTCTTTTAGCTTGACTACTCCTTGTTTCATGGTGCATCGGCAAGAGTGATTGAGGTAGAAGCGTCTTGTGTGATCATTTCCAAGAATGGCTTGCCTATTCCTGCGAGGATCCTCTCATAGTAAGGTGCCTCTTTACATGTCTACGAAAAGTCATTACCATTTTAGTTTTTGACATAGGCGAGCTGACCTGTGCTGCCAGACGTCTCAGTATTCTGCTTCTTAATTTTTGTCACTTATTATCGATCCGGTGTCATTTATGACTGAAAATTGTACTTATTTAGGAAGGAGTGGGTTTACTCTTCCCAGTTGTGGATTTTGGCATTGTCTAGTCGGGCATATCAGGCTGTAGCCTCTCCAGTGAGACTCTTTGGAAAAGCTGCATTTTGAGGCTTTCATCTTCAGCATAAGACCCCAGCTCGCCAATATATACTTTCAGGTGCATTTATGGATCGCCTGCCCCATTGTACCTTTCCAACTCTGGGACTTAAAATTTGTTAGGATATCAAGCCCTTGGGAATATGCAGAGATCTGAATAGGTGACACTTTCATAATTTCCAGTCCCTTTGATTGACTGGATGGTTTCCCTCCATTTGTTGGACTTTCTTTCTTTTGTCCCCAGTTTCTCGATCATCCCTGGGGTTAGTGATTTCAGAGTTTTATTAGTGATTCTCTAACTAGATTGAGGTTCACGTATTTGTACTTCCCCTTTTTTGTCAGAACTTTGATTACCACCCTGTGAGGAGAACTCTGGTTTAGTGGGTGTTGTCTGGCCTTGAGTGCTTTTACTTTGTTCTTTCAGGAGGATAGCCAACTCTGCTATTTGATTCTTGAGACCCTCAAACTCCTTTTAAGACACGAAACCTGATTCATGTTGGGCACTTTCAGCCATGTCACTGGATAAACCTTGTGCCTTCTTAAATTTCGATCTGGTAATAGAACTAATCTTGCCTACAAGAGGACTAGGTAGTTTAGTCTTGATAAGCATTAACAACATGTATTAATGCAATGTCTTGGTTTTTTAAGGTTTTTAATATTTTCTTACAAAACAAATGTCAGTTGTTTTGATGACAGGATAGCATGACAGGATTTGATATCTGTACAATAATGGAATTGATAGGAAATGGAAATGATATTTACATTTAATTGATATTTACATGGAATTGAAATTTACATTAAATTGAAAGGGAAATGCATGAAGAAACTTTCCTTCGCGTTTAGTTTATCAGAGGCTTACCTATCTTAGGTTTACTCTCATGGGCTTTTTGGCATGGCGATTCACAGATCATCGCAATCTACTAGATGGGAAGTTAATCCGATTTTTCAACTGGAGAGGATTTGAGTGGTACCTATCCTGAGCCTCACTTGGATTTAATCGCCACTAGAGTTAAGTAATCAGTGACCAAGCGGGTTCGCCTCCTGGTGAATGAATCACACAACATACATTCATCGCGTCTCATCGCATGCAAAATGTTGACATTGTGCGAAGCACTAAGCACTAATATTGTGACAACCCGAGAATTTAGATAATTATTAAAATCCTAAAATGATGTATTAAAGGTTATAAGATGAACCTAGACAAAAAATAAGTGTATGGATTTGACGTTTCTGTGAAGGAATTTTAAGGATTTCAAAAATTTTGGAGAAGAACTTGAATGATTTGATAGACTATAAGTGATAGTCTAATAATGAGGTATATGTTTAATGTATAAGTTCCTAAGAATATGTGTATGTGGTGAATATATTAATATATTTTCTTCAGTTAAATAAATTGTGAAGACAATTTATAGAAAGTAAAGAAAATAATTGGATATATGGTATTATGTTATATGGATAATGGTATAATATTTAATATTATACCAAAGGATGTAAAGTAAAAATATGAGATGAGATCCAATATGCAAATATGTATATTGGTATCAACTAGTTAGTAAATTAAATTCATATTTGAATAAATGATTGAATATATTAAATTATATATTTAATATATAAATAAATTGTTTGAAAACAATTTATAGAGAGGAGAAAATTAAATTTAATTATACAATATAAATTGTATAACTTGAATAAGTCATTTAAATTAGACATGAGAATTAAATAACCTAAATGGTTATCGTTATTTATTGGTCTTAATATTTTATTTATATACTAGTGACCTAATCTAAGAGAATTGTGGAATATGTCACAATTTATTAAATTATTTTATATGATTATGTGCGTAAGTGAATATGAATATTATGTGATGATTTATATTTTTTATTATATAAACAAATAAAAGAAGCTAGTGCAATCCTAATTATATATTAGGAATGAAGAATTAAATAACTTAAGGGTTATGATATGAGGGGAATAATGGTATTTAAAATAAATACTAATTCTAATATATTTATTTTATATATCTCAATTAATTAATTTTATAACCTAATTAAGGTAAGTCTAATTGGGTTAAGAAATTAAATGTACTTGAGTAAGAATTTGTATTTAAATTAAGTACATAGAAATCCTAATTATATGAATAGGGTAAGATAGAATTTAATGTAATGGACCATATTAATTTTATGGCCCAAACATTTTAGTTAGGACGTCCAAATATTTTATTTGGAAAGCTAAAGGAATAAAGTGTTAAGCCCAAGTGAGCTCAATTGTTAAGCATAATGTGGGAGAATAATATTAAAAATTATATTAAGTCAAGAGATATATCTTTAGGTAACTGTTAAATTCACAATATAAAATATTATTTTCACAACAAAAGTATCACTATAGATCCTATAGCTACAGTTTTTACCTTCGCTATACATCTACAGCGACACTTTTGTTGCGGAAATAACAAAAAGTGTTGTGAATTTAACAATTCTCTATCTTTATTATTTCAAGTTTATTAATTTTATAACTTAATTAAAGTAAGTTTAATTCGGTTATAAAATTTAATGTACTATAGTAATTATTTAAATTCTAAATATTTGAAATGAAAATTCTAATTAAATATTCAAGAGTGAAATAAGATGGAAATGATTGGACTATGTCAATTTTACATAGCCCAAAGAATTATTAGTGTGACACCCCCAAAATCGGATTACTTGACCCCCGAGTTTGGTGTTCACGATCCACAATAAAAATAATATTTAACTACCCATTTTTTTATAAATAGGAACATACACTTCATTAACTGATATAGTTAATACATTACCCCAGGTTCTCTAACCTTAACATTACAAACATACACTTTAGTTATACCAAAAAGGGTTCACAAATACAACATAATAATAATGTTATTCATAACTAATTAATCACTATGTCTTTGCCTTTGTTCTTCACAGTATCTTCTGCAACTTCGTCCCTAGCTGAAAAGTTTTATTTTACAAGGGTGAGTAACAAATTTGCCCCGCAAGTTAAGATATACAATGAATGTATAAGTATCAGAATAATAGACTATCTATTTTGATAGAATGGTACCAAAGTTCGGGGAACTTTGAAATAGCTGAACAATTTGTTAATCAATAACAAGTTTTCTCGTATTCTAGGCAATGCAATAATATGATAATGAAAGAGTACAACGCTTTCAAAGTTTCTACGATATTCTATTGAATAAACAAGAATCAATTTTACACAATAACAAAGTGGAATAATTTCCAGATTTATGCTGAGTGATCTCACCAGATCTTTGAACTTATTTTCTCGGGTATTTATCGAAGATTTAGTTTGATACATACGCTGGCGTATCAGATAACCATAAAGATTAAATCATTGATAAAAAAATAACATTCCTTATGACAATATCCCTTACCTCAAAAGAGTAGTACTCCTACCTGGAATAACGCTGAACAAACTTGCACCGTATAGCAACACTCAAGATATCAAAATACTCACAAGAATACACTCGATAATATAGAGAGAGAAATAGAGAGAAAACTTCAGTTTCTGGTGTGATTTTTAATTCTTACCTAAGCACCCTATTTATAGGAAATTGCTTAGAACACCAAAGCAGAAAATTGAATATAATAATATTATATTTACAAAATTGTCAAGCCCACCTTAGAAGATCTGAATTCAGCCCATTCTTATCACATGTTGAGCCCACTAAATTGTAAAAAACGTTTTTCTTTAAAATAATAATTAAAACTTCCAAAAATCAATTATTTCGGAACTTCGGAACTTCAATAATTCATAATAAATAGCCCTTTGATCAGAAAATTCGAATCTCGATAATTTTTATAGGAAATTCAATTCTCTACAACTTTACAGAAGAAAGTTTTTCTAAATTCCAAACAGAAATTGACCGAAATCCATAAACGGGCGATTTTGCAATCTATAATAAATTTTTGGTTAAGAATTGTGTCCACCAACACACAAAATATGTGTTAAACATTTAATCCAACAAAAATACTCTTCCTCCTCATTTATTCATATATCCCACATTCATTGTAAAAATATCACCATTAATATATTATTAAAATAATATATTTAAATGAATTATTTTATCAGAAAAATAAAATATTAATTTTCAACAATTGTCACATTAAAATTTTTCTCCATCTATATCCACATAAAATCAATATTTTCCTCATCATATAAATTAATAATTAATTATTCACAAATAATATTACAGAATCACATTACTGACAACCAGGCAGTTCCCAAGAAAGAGGGGGCTTTCCAATAAGGATCTCTTCCTTACTGGCGTGCAATTAGATGACCAAACCTCTCCTTAGACAGAACTTTCTAGACATTGCCAATAATGTTATCTAATAATATTATTCAGATAATATGTATTATTGCTCCGATAATAGAAAATACTGTGTAGTGACAATTATTAAAACAACAGTAATATAAAATATCAACGCAGCAATTATTGAATCAATAAAATAAAATACTGAACAGTAATTACTGTAACAATTATTGAGTAATGTCTTCTTACTTAAAAATCAATAATTGGTGCAATACCGTGTGCAACTGTGCAACAACGCGTATTACTGTGTTTTAACTACGGGGTATTCCAACAGTGTTAACGGTAACAACTACGTCGTTATTTATAAACAACTTACTCTTGTCGTTTTCTTCATCCAATCGCTTTCCGTTATGGGGCCCACAAAAGGTTGCGTCGTCGTATGAATATTCCCCGACAGTAAAATACTCCACGATCAAACGAATATTCCTCGACAACAATGAATATTTTATAACCACTTGTGTATTTCGAAAAAGAAATTCATATATCACCCTTAACTTTAACATTTATCAATTTAACCATTTACTAAATAGTAATTATAAGAAAAATTGAATACTTTTATTTCATAAAATTCGGGGTCTTACAATCTTCCCTCCTTATGAAATTTCGTCCTCGAAATTTACGTACCTGGTATTTCAAAGAGTTGAGAATATCTTGCTTTCATTTCAGATTCCATCTTTCTTGTCATCATAATTTCTTCATTGCTCATCTCCTGTATTTCAGATATCATTCTAGAATACAGCTTCAAAACAAAGGTTAATTGAACAAATTAACATATCACATAATATCCCGATATTATGACTGACCAACAAATAAGCTTAGGTTGGACACACTAACGAAGGATTTACTCGTCTCTCTCCTCCTAGTCCTATTCCCCGATCTCCGCCAGAGATCATATCCCTAAGCTCTGATACCAACTGTTTTAGAAATTAGAATATTCGGAAAGTGCTCAAGGAAACCTTCGTACATGGGAGGCCATGCTTCTAGGTTATGATAGATATCATATGGCCACAGAATTATCCTTGGTTGACCCAATAGACCCCAAAGAAAAATAAGAAGGTTACTATCATATTCTTCCCAATGGTGAGTCTTCTATTGACTTATCATTATCTCCACTGTCTCTAATTGAGAATTATACTTCAAACAAACACCAAAATTATATAGGTAGTGCTCGTAAATATACTCAGCAAGTGGATGAGCACATCCCTGTCTTATGATGACACGAGATTGTATATAATTAGACATCTTGTATGATAGTGGCAAGACACCCTTCTAACGTTGGGTTCGCCTCACCCTAGATGATTCACCAAATATAACTACTAAATGATGACCACCGTTCTATTCTCCTGTTACCCCCGCTCGACCCAGCTACACTCTTATTACCTGAAAGGAATTGTGAAACAGAAGGGTGAGCACAACTAGCTCAGTAAAGAATATCATGACTAAAGATAATTAAATTATCAATAGCCTTCAACAGAATTAAATCAGAGATTTAGAACATATGGTAGATGATAAAAATTTTCAACCATAGTTGAAGCGGAACGAGCAATCCATTAGAAGAGTCAAATAGACTACAAAGTCTATTATCTTCTCCATTTTAAAAGTCCACCAACAATATTTTATCCCTGTAACATCAATCAACAATTCTTGTCCACAATCACATGTATAACTCATAATCATATTTGTAGTTCTAAATTCCTCTTTTCATCCAGAACAAGATAATTTTCATCACTTGTCTTTACCTGAAACATCAAAGATCATGGTTATACCAAATCACAGTTCCTGTTCATAATCATACTAATAATTTCATCTTTGCACTACGGGCCAAAAATATTCATCAACAACTCATCTTTGCACTACAGGCCAAAGATATTCCTCAACAGCTCATATTTGCACTACAAGCCAAATATTATTATCTCAAAGAAATATATAATCATTTCAGAATTTATATAACCAATAATTATAACCACGTTGATCATTTCACCTTTGCACTTAAGCTAAAGATATTCAATTATAAATTCAATGGTCATGATCATACCAGTCAACAATTCAACTTTGCACTACTGGCCAAAGAGAACCCATAGTCATGATCGTACCAAAAATCTACCCATCTTTACACTCAAGTCAAAGAGAAATATCATCATTAGGGTTATAAAAATGTTATATACGATAATAAAAAATTAATATGATCAACATATAGTTTTAATCTCAAGAATAATATTCATAAATCCATTATAATTTGGTTAGAAAAAGAAACCAATTTTGTTATGAATAGTAACTCGTGAATAGTAACCCATGAATAGTAACTTATGAATAGTAACTCATGAATAGTAACTCGTAAATAGTAACTCGTGAATACTAACTCATGAATAATAACTAGTGAATAGTAACTCATGAATAGTAACTCATGAATAGTAACTCGTGAATAGTAACCCCGACATGAAAAGATAAGAATTTTACAAGAAAAATCCTACCAATATTCCGGTATAATGATATTGAAAGAAATAATATCATTGATAAAAAAATAACATCCCTTATGACAATATCCCTTACCTCAAAAGAGCAGTACTCCTGACTGGAATAACGCTGAACAAACTTGCACCGTATAACAACACTCAAGATATCAAAATACTCACAAGAATACACTCGATAATATAGAGAGAGAAATAGAGAGAAAACTTCAATTTCTGGTGTGATTTTTAATTCTAACCTAAGCACCCTATTTATAGGAAATTGCTTAGAACACCAAAATAGAAAATTGAATATAATAATATTATATTTACAAAATTGTCAAGCCCACCTTAGAAGATCAGAATTCAGCCCATTCTTATCACATGTTGAGCCCACTAATTTGCAAAAAATATTTTTCTTTAAAATAATAATTAAAACTTCCAAAAATCAATTATTTCGGAACTTCAATAATTCATAATAAATAGCTCTTTGATCAGAAAATTCGAATCTCGTTAATTTTTATAGGAAATTCAATTCTCTACAACTTTACAGAAGAAAGTTTTTCTAAATTCCAAACAGAAATTAACCGAAATCCATAAACGGGCGATTTTACAATCTATAATAAATTTTTGGTTAAGAATTGTGTTCACCAACACACAAAATATGTGTTAAACATTTAATCCAACAAAAATACTCTTCCTTCTCATTTATTCATATATCCCACATTCATTGTAAAAATATCACCATTAATATATTATTAAAATAATATATTTAAATGAATTATTTTATCAGAAAAATAAAATATTAATTTTCAACAGTTGTCACATTAAAATTTTTCTCCATCTATATCCACATAAAATTAATATTTTCCTCATCATATAAATTAATAATTAATTATTCACAAATAATATTACAGAATCACATTACTGACAACCAGGCAGTTCTCAAGAAAGAGGGGGCTTTCCAATAAGGATCTCTTCCTTACTGGCGTGCAATTAGATGACCAAACCTCTCCTTAGACAGAACTTTCTAGACATTGCCAATAATGTTATCTAATAATATTATTCAGATAATATGTATTATTGCTCCGATAATAGAAAATACTGTGTAGTGACAATTATTAAAACAACAGTAATATAAAATATCAACGCAGCAATTATTGAATCAATAAAATAAAATACTGAACAGTAATTACTGTAACAATTATTGAGTAATGTCTTCTTACTTAAAAATCAATAATTGGTGCAATACCGTGTGCAACTGTGCAACAACGCGTATTACTGTGTTTTAACCACGGGGTATTCCAACAGTGTTAACGGTAACAACTACGTCGTTATTTATAAACAACTTACTCTTGTCGTTTTCTTAATCCAATCGCTTTCCGTTATGGGGCCCACAAAAGGCTGCGCCGTCGTATGAATATTCCCTGACAGTAAAATATTCCACGATCAAACGAATATTCCCCGACAACAATGAATATTTTATAACCACTTGTGTATTTCGAAAAAAAAATTCATATATCACCCTTAACTTTAACATTTATCAATTTAACTATTTACTAAATAGTAATTATAAGAAAAATTGAATACTTTTATTTCATAAAATTCGGGGTCTTACAATCTCCCCTCCTTATGAAATTTCGTCCTCGAAATTTACGTACATGGTATTTTAAAGAGTTGAGAATACCTTGCTTTCATTTCAGATTTCATCTTTCCTGTCATCATAATTTCTTCATTGCTCATATCCTGTATTTCAGATATCATTCTAGAATACAGCTTCAAAACAAAGGTTAATTGAACAAATTAACATATCACATAATATCCCGATATTATGACTGACCAACAAATAAGCTTAGGTAGTACAAACTAGCGAAGGATTTACTCGTCTCTCTCCTCCTAGTCCTATTCCCCGTTCTCCGCCAGAGATCATATCCCTAAGCTCTGATACCAACTGTTTTAGAAATTAGAATCTTTGGAAAGTGCTCAAGAAAACCTTCGTACATGGGAGGCCATGCTTCTAGGTTATGATAGATATCATATGGCCACAGAATTATCCTTGGTTGACCCAATAGACCCCAAAGAAAAACAAGAAGGTTACTATCATATTCTTCCCAATGGTGAGTCTTCTCTTGACTTATCATTATCTCCACTGTCTCTAATTGAGAATTATACTTCAAACAAACACCAAGATTATATAGGTAGTGCTCGTAAATATACTCAGCAAGTGGATGAGCACATCCCTGTCTTATGATGACACGAGATTGTATATCATTAGACATCTTGTATGATAGTGGCAAAACACCCTTCTAACGTTGGGTTCGCCTCACCCTAGATGATTCACCAAATATAACTACTAAATGATGACCACCGTTCTATTCTCCTGTTACCCCCGCTCGACCCAGCTACACTCTTATTACCTGAAAGGAATTCTGAAACAAAAGGGTGAGCACAACTAGCTCAGTAAAGAATATCATGACTAAAGATAATTAAATTATCAATAGCCTTCAACAGAATTAAATCATAGATTTAGAACATATGGTAGATGATAAAATTTTTCAACCATAGTCGCAGTGGAACGAGCAATCCATTAGAAGAGTCAAATAGACTACAAAGTCTATTATCTTCTCCATATTAAAAGTCCTTCAACAATGTTTTATCCCTGTAACATCAATCAACAATTCTTGTCCACAATCACATGTAGAACTCATAATCATATTTGTAGTTCTAAATTCCTCTTTTCATCCAGAACAAGATAATTTTCATCACTTGTCTTTACCTGAAACATCAAAGATCATGGTTATACCAAATCACAGTTCCTGTTCATAATCATACTAATAATTTTATCTTTGCACTACGGACCAAAGATATTCATCAACAACTCATCTTTGCACTACAGGCCAAATATATTCCTCAACAGCTCATATTTACACTACAAGCCAAATATATTATTATCTCAAAGAAATATATAATCATTTCAGAATTTATATAACCAATAATTATAACCACGTTGATCATTTCACCTTTGCACTTAAGCTAAAGATATTCAACTATAAATTCAATGGTCATGATCATACCAGTCAACAATTCAACTTTGTACTACTGGCCAAAGAGAACCCATAGTCATGATCGTACCAAAAATTTACCCATCTTTACACTCAAGGCAAAGAGAAATATCATCATTAGGATTATAAAAATGTTATATATGACAATAAAAAATTAATATGATCAACATATAGTTTTAATCTCAAGAATAATATTCATAAATCCATTATAATTTGGTTAGAAAAAGAAACAATTTTGTTATGAATAGTAACTCGTGAATAGTAACCCATGAATAGTAACTCATGAATAGTAACTCGTGAATAGTAACTCGTGAATAGTAACTCGTGAATAATAACTCGTGAATAGTAACTCATGAATAGTAACTCATGAATAGTAACTCGTGAATAGTAACCCCGACATGAAAAGATAAGAATTTTACAAGAAAAATCCTACCAATATTCCGGTATAATGATATTAAAAGAAATAATATCATTGATAAAAAAATAACATCCCTTATGACAATATCCCTTACCTCAAAAGAGCAGTACTCCTGACTGGAATAACGCTGAACGAACTTGCACCGTATAGCAACACTCAAGATACCAAAATACTCACAAGAATACACTCGATAATATAGAGAAAGAAATAGAGAGAAAACTTCAGTTTCTGGTGTGATTTTTAATTCTAACCTAAGCACCCTATTTATAAGAAATTGCTTAGAACACCAAAGCAGAAAATTGAATATAATAATATTATATTTACAAAATTGTCAAGCCCACCTTAGAAGATCTAAATTCAGCCCATTCTTATCACATGTTGAGCCCACTAAATTGTAAAAAACGTTTTTCTTTAAAATAATAATTAAATCTTCTAAAAATCAATTATTTCGGAATTTCGGAACTTCAATAATTCATAATAAATAGCCCTTTGATCATAAAATTTGAATCTTGCGAGTTTTTATAGGAAATTCAATTCTCTACAACTTTGCAGAAGAAAGTTTTTCCAAATTCCAAATAGAAACTGACCGAAATCCACAAACGGGCGATTTTACAATCTATAATAAATTTTCGGTCAAGAATTGTGTCCACCAACAAACAAAACATGTGTTAAACATTTAATCCAACAAAAATACTCTTCCTCCATATTTATTCATATATCCCACATTCATTATAAAAATATCACCATTAATATATTATTAAAATAATATATTTAAATAAATTATTTTATTAGAAAAATAAAATATTAATTTTTAACAATTGTCACATTAAATTTTTTCTCTATCTATATCCACATAAAATTAATATTTTTCTCATCATATAAATTAATAATTAATTATTCACAAATAATATTACAGAATCACATTACTGACAATCAGGCAGTTCCCAAGAAAGAGGGGGTTTTCCAATAAGGATCTCTTCCTTACTGGCGTGCAATTAGATGACCAAACCTCTCCTTAGACAGAACTTTCTAGACATTGCCAATAATGTTATCTAATAATATTATTCAGATAATATGAATTATTGCTCCGATAATAGAAAATACTGTGTAGTGACAATTATTAAAATAACAGTAATATAAAATATCAACGCAGCAATTATTGAATCAATAAAATAAAATATTGAACAGTAATTACTGTAACAATTATTGAGTAAAGCCTTCTTACGTAAAAATCAATAATTGGTGCAATACCGTGTACAACTGTGCAACAACGCGTATTACTGTGTTTTAACCACGGGGTATTCCAACAGTGTTAACGGTAACAACTACGTCGTTATTTATAAACAACTTACTCTTGTCGTTTTCTTCATCCAATCGCTTTCCGTTATGGGGCCCAAAAAAGGCTGCGCCGTCGTATGAATATTCCCCGACAGTAAAATATTCCACGATCAAACGAATATTCCCCGACAACAATGAATATTTTATAACCACTTGTGTATTTCGAAAAAAAAATCATATATCACCCTTAACTTTAACATTTATCAATTTAACCATTTACTAAATAGTAATTATAAGAAAAATTGAATACTTTTATTTCATAAAATTCGGGGTCTTACAATCTCCCCTCCTTATGAAATTTCGTCCTCGAAATTTACGTACCTGGTATTTCAAAGAGTTGAGAAAACCTTGCTTTCATTTTAGATTCCATCTTTCCTGTCATAATAATTTCTTCATTGCTCATCTCCTGTATTTCAGATATCATTCTAGAATACAGCTTCAAAACAAAGGTTAATTGAACAAATTAACATATCACATAATATCCCGATATTATGACTGACCAATAAATAAGCTTAGGTAGGACACACTAGCGAAGGATTTACTCGTCTCTCTCCTCCTAGTCCTATTCTCCGATCTCCGCCAGAGATCATATCCCTAAGCTCTGATACCAACTGTTTTAGAAATTAGAATCTTTGGAAAGTGCTCAAGGAAATCTTCGTACATGGGAGGCCATGCTTCTAGGTTATGATAGATATCATATGGCCACAGAATTATCCTTGGTTGACCCAATAGACCCCAAAGAAAAACAAGAAGGTTACTATCATATTCTTCCCAATGGTGAGTCTTCTCTTGACTTATCATTATCTCCACTGTCTCTAATTTAAAATTATACTCCAAACAAACACCAAGATTATATAGGTAGTGCTCGTAAATATACTCAGCAAGTGGATGAGCACATCCATGTCTTATGATGACACGAGATTGTATATCATTAGACATCTTGTATAATAGTGGCAAAACACCCTTCTAACGTTGGGTTCGCCTCACCCTAGATGATTCACCAAATATAACTACTAAATGATGACCATCGTTCTATTCTCCTGTTACCCCCGCTCGACCCAGCTACACTCTTAATACCTGAAAGGAATTGTGAAATAGAAGGGTGAGCACAACTAGCTCAGTAAAGAATATCATGACTAAAGATAATTAAATTATCAATAGCCTTCAACAGAATTAAATCAGAGATTTAGAACATATGGTAGATGATAAAAATTTTCAGCCATAGTTGCAGCGGAGCGAGCAATCCATTAGAAGAGTCAAATAGACTACAAAGTTTATTATCTTCTCCATGTTAAAAGTCCACCAACAATATTTTATCCCTGTAACATCAATCAACAATTCTTGTCCACAATCACATGTATAACTCATAATCATATTTGTAGTTCTAAATTCCTCTTTTCATCCAGAATAAGATAATTTTTATCACTTGTCTTTACCTGAAACATCAAAGATCATGGCTATACCAAATCACAGTTCATGTTCATAATCATACTAATAATTTCATCTTTGCACTACGGGCCAAAGATATTCATCAACAACTCGTCTTTGTACTACAGGCCAAAAATATTCCTCAACAGCTCATATTTGCACTACAAGCCAAATATATTATTATCTCAAAGAAATATATAATCATTTCAGAATTTATATAACCAATAATTATAACCACGTTGATCATTTCACCTTTGCACTTAAGCTAAAGATATTCAATTATAAATTTAATGGTCATGATCATACCAGTCAACAATTCAACTTTGTACTACTGGCCAAAGAGAACTCATAGTCATGATCGTACCAAAAATCTACCCATCTTTACACTCAAGTCAAAGAGAAATATCATCATTAGGGTTATAAAAATGTTATATATGATAATAAAAAATTAATATGATCAACATATAGTTTTAATCTCAAGAATAATATTCATAAATCCACTATAATTTGGTTAGAAAAAGAAACCAATTTTGTTATGAATAGTAACTCGTGAATAGTAACACATGAATAGTAACTCGTGAATAGTAACTCATGAATAGTAACTCATGAATAGTAACTCGTGAATAGTAACTCGTGAATACTAACTCATTAATAATAACTCGTGAATAGTAACTCATGAATAGTAACTCATGAATAGTAACTCGTGAATAGTAACTCGTGAATAGTAACTCGTGAATAGTAACCCCGACATGAAAATATAAGAATTTTACAAGAAAAATCATACCAATATTCCGGTATAATGATATTGAAAGAAATAATATCATTGACAAAAAAATAACATCCCTTACGATAATATCTCTTACCTCAAAAGAGCATTACTCCTGACTGGAATAACGCTGAACGAACTTGCACAGTATAGCAACACTCAAGATATCAAAATACTCACAAGAATATACTCGATAATATAGAGAGAGAAATAGAGAGAAAACTTCAGTTTCTGGTGTGATTTTAATTCTAACCTAAGCACCCTATTTATAGGAAATTGCTTAGAACACCAAAACAGAAAATTGAATATAATAATATTATATTTACAAAATTGTCAAGCCCACCTTAGAAGATCTGAATTCAGCCCATTCTTATCACATGTTGAGCCCACTAATTTGCAAAAAATGTTTTTCTTTAAAATAATAATTAAAACTTCCAAAAATCAATTATTTCGGAACTTCGGAACTTCAATAATTCATAAAAAATTGCCCTTTGATCAGAAAATATGAATTTTGCGAGTATTTATAGGAAATTCAATTCTCTACAACGTTGCAGAAGAACGTTTTTCCAAATTCCAAACAGAAATTGATCGAAATCCACAAACGGACGATTTTACAATCTATAATAAATTTTCGGTCAAGAATTGTGTCCACCAACACACAAAACATGTGTTAAACATTTAATCCAACAAAAATATTCTTCCTCCTCATTTATTCATATATCCCACATTCATTGTAAAAATATCACCATTAATATATTATTAAAATAATATATTTAAATGAATTATTTTATCAGAAAAATAAAATATTAATTTTTAACAATTGTCACATTAAAAATTTTCTCCATCTATATCCACATAAAATCAATTTTTTTCTCATCATATAAATTAATAATTAATTATTCACAAATAATATTACAGAATCACATTACTGACAACCAGGCAGTTTCCTGGAAAGAGGGGGCTTTCCAATAAGGATCTCTTCCTTACTGGCGTGCAATTAGATGACCAAACCTCTCCTTAGACAAAACTTTCTAGACATTGCCAATAATGTTATCTAATAATATTATTCAGATAATATGAATTATTGCTCTGATAATAGAAAATACTGTGTAGTGACAATTATTAAAACAACAGTAATATAAAATATCAACGCAGCAATTATTGAATCAATAAAATAAAATAATGAACAGTAATTACTGTAACAATTATTGAGTAATGTCTTCTTACGTAAAAATCAATAATTGGTGCAATACCGTGTGCAACAACGCGTATTACTGTGTTTTAACCACGAGGTATTCCAACAGTGTTAACGGTAACAACTACGCCGTTATTTATAAACAACTTACTCTTGTCGCTTTCTTCATCCAATCGCTTTCCGTTATGGGGCCCACAAAAGGCTGCGCCGTCGTATGAATATTCCCCGACAATAAGAATATTCCACGATCAAACGAATATTCCCCGCCAACAATGAATATTTTATACCCACTTGTGTATTTCGAAAAAAAAATTCATATATCACCCTTAACTTTAACATTTATCAATTTAACCATTTAATAAATAGTAATTATAAGAAAAATTGAATACTTTTATTTCATAAAATTCGAGGTCTTACACCGAAATAATTGGCATCGATCTATCAATAACAATTGATTTCTCTTCTCATATTTATCAAATTCTAACAAATGTTTGTCTAGCCGAATAATTAGCTAAGACATTTCTCAATATAATTTGACAATAAACAGGAATTATCTGTATTGTCAATATTAGTTTCTACAGATATAAATATCCAACAACAGTAATTCTACGAATATATATTTTTCGAATCAGTAATTCAATTTAAATTATTAATCATGCACTAACTGCGAATAATCAACAATAACTTCCCTGGACATGGTATAATTAGCAATAATTAACCATAATAATTGAATGAATATAACTCAAGGTTAAGTTAGGAAACTTGCCTTCCGTGTTGATTACAACTACACAATATAATTAATTGCGTTCGTAAGACCTATAACCAATAATATCGGTCTCACAATTAGCACAATATTTCATAACACGTAATACTGTAATTTACAGTCAAACTTCTCCTAGACACATTACCACATAGCCACATTAGTGTTTATAACCTATATAAACACTTATCAAGTCTAACTAGTTCAGTATTGTTGGACTTTGGTCTCATCTCGGTGTTCTGGTCACCATATCTGACAATTAACACATTGATTGTCTAACAATCTTAGTCTCTAAGCTTCAATATTATTTTAGATAAGTCAAATATCGTTTATAATATTTTTCGGAAGCTTTTAATAATTTATAAACAATTATTATAATTTATAATAATTTTTTAAACACTTAAATCATTTCTAAATGATTTATTTATCAAATAATCTTATCATTATTAATATTTAATAATATAAAAATATTAATAGCATACTTGTCAAAATATTAAAGTTATTATTAATAACTTAAAATATTTTTAAATCATCGATATTCTACTTAAATAATTTTTAAAATAATTGAAATCATTTTTAAATCATCACCATTAATATCTAAATATTAATGAAATTATTATTCAAATACTAAAAGTCATTAATTATAACTTAAAATATTTTTAAAATATTTATCTCATTTTTAAATAATTTTTAAATCAATAATATCATTTTTAATTCATTTATTTAATATAATAATTAAATAAATCTAATATCATTAATATTAATATATTAATGAGAATTCTCCAAAAATATTAAAATATATATTTTATAATTCAAAATATTTTCTAACACTTTATTCTTATTTAAAATAATTTTTAAATCATTAAAATCATTTTTATCTTATTTATTTAATATAGTAATTAAATAAATCTAATATCATTAATATTAAATTAAAAATGAAAATGCTCCAAAAATATTAAAAGTCACATTTTATAACTCAAAATATTTTTAAATACATTATTCTTATTTAAAATTATTTTTCATAATATTAAATCATTTTTCTCTAATTTATTTAATACACTAATTAAATAAATTAAATACTTTTAATATTTAAATAATTATAAATATTAAAGAAAAATATTCCAATTGGTCAAAAATTATTTTTCATGATTTAAAATAATTTAAAAACCATTTTTGGTAATTTTTAGAATTTATTTCTATTTTTAATTAATTTTCAGAATAATCAGAAAATAAAAATAATTAAACCGTCGCTATAGCCCTTTAGCGACGCTTTCTGTCGCCTTAGGTGTTCTTGGCCTCAAGAACACTGACAAGTCAGTGTTCGAAGGTGCACGTTTGAGCAGCTATGATTGTCAGGTAAGGCATGTTCTGGACTAGCTTAGGCTTCCATCGTGTAGTATGCATATAGTACTACCATTATCAACAATTAACAGAGTCATAACTTAACAAGCTAGCAAGATCTGCCCCTTCAAAGTTATTGTCAAGCGTTACCTGGGTTTTCCAGAAACCCAGGCAGTTTGTGGTGCCTCATTGTGGCTCACTTATTTTAGTGTTATGATGATCAAACAAGTGGGTTCTTGCTTCATACCTCTAGTACTCATACCAAAGAACAATTACATAACAACAAATCACTCTATAAACAACAAAATCACCATATTCAACTTGGTCAACCATGGTCAGAAAAATTACTTAAACTGTTTCTGGGTTATTCCAGAAACGTAAGAACAGAGTGAGTGGTCTACTTTGACCACCTTCTATGATCGACTTGTGGTTTATCTATACGATACAAAGACATGGAATCAAAGAACATATAACAGGCTACAAGTTTGGTACAAAAATAATAATTAAAACACTTATACACTGACAGATCTCGGCTTTGAAAAATGTTGTCAGACGGTGTTCAAGCGATTCTGGGTTGCCCAGATTCTTGACCGGTCAACGTTGGTCAATGGGTTTTGACCGTTAATAACATGAAATCTAGCCATTCGATCACAGTGATTCGACTTCCAGATTGAAGACAACATAACAGGCTACTAATACAAACGTTAAAACAACAAATATCTTAAACGAATAAGGATCTGTGGCGACTCAGACCACGAATTATGTTCTTGAGCAGTTTTTGAAAAACACTATTTTAAAGTCATTTGATGCTATGGATCCATCATGGATCATCATAGATCAACTAAAAACAACTTCTAACATGAATCTAAACACATAAACACAAAAGTTCTCCTAGCATACAAGATCTAGGTTGAGTTTTGGGTTTATACCTTTTCTTGAATAATCTTGATCTTGATCTTCCTAACTGATATGGGGTAATCTAAGGGAAGTATTTGGGACTGAAATACTTAAGGATTTCGTAGCTTTAAGTGAGAGAGAGAGTTGGTGAGAGCTTGGTAGCAAAATGAATAATATTAGTGACTTTCTCTCTCTTTATCTCTTAAATAATTGATAAAATGAATCCAACATGCTAGGTGGCCAATTGGATCTGGTTTGGCTGATCATATAAGTCACAATGGTCAATTAAGTTGGTCACCAACTCCTATATTGGCAAGATTTACAAGCAATCTAATAAAAAATCCATATAAGGCATTTTTGACATTTGTAAAATAATTTTAATGGCAATATGGTCAAATATCCAAACCCTTAGACTTTACGGTTTGGGTTAAGGTTTAGGGTTTGGAACCCTTAGGGTTTAGGGTTTAAACCCTTTAGGTTTACACTTTAATTTCCAAGATTTCTAAATTTCGATTTCCAAAATAGAAAATTAATAATTCCAAATTACAATTAGGATTCGATAATTATATTAATATTTCCTAATCATAAAATTCAATCTTGCTAATTAGGATTTATATTCCTAATTAAAATTGCTTAAATTAGCAATTAAGGTCAAAATGGTCATTAGGGTTTATAACCCACAAATTAGGGTTTTAATTAGAAAAATAAATTTTCTAAATTATAATTAGGGTTTGTAAAATAGAAATTAAGATAACTAAAATATAATTAGGGTTTTGTAATCATATTTAAGTTTAATACACACATTAGGCTTACCAATTAGGATTAGGGTTTTTTAATTTAGGGTTTAGGATTCCCGAATATGAAATTAGGGTTTCCCGGCTTTCGATTAAGATTTCTAACGGTACATTAGGGTTTCTCATCCTGAGATTAGATTTTATAATCTCTTCTTAGGGTTTATAAATATTAAACCTTACCCGATCAATCATTGATCAATACTACCACACAATACAAACACGTAATCAATAATATAATTATTTTAATTATATTTTATATCGAATCCCTATCCAGACTTAGGATTAGGGTTTCTATTCTCCGTTAAGCACAACTCTACTCTATTTTTATTAGTCAATACACAAATTGACCTTCTCAAAACACGTATCACCGATACTTGTCACATAAATGATAATTAATATTAATATTAATTAAAAAAAATTTATTCGAAAATTTTGGATTATTCGAAATCCCGGGTTATCACATTCACCCCTCCTTAAAAGGATTCAGTCCTCGGAATCACCGCTTTCTTATTCTCTACAATCTTTTAAAGTTGTATCATCAATTTATTTTTAACAACACAATATTAATTTGTGTCATATTCTAACCTGTAACTTGAATCGTGTAAAAGAAAACAAATCACAACAATATCTAACTCGTATTTTTCGCGTAATTTAATTTCTAACCGAACTCGTTACGCCTCTTCATAGGCAGCTGCTGCATTTGGAACTGTCATGCTAAAAGTGAATGTTGTTGGTCTTCTTGGCTATGCAGGTCCTCGAATCGCCAAGGTTCCGCTACCGGGTCCCTTGTTGGCACTTCTCCTTTCTATATTTCTCTTCGTACAATTCCGAACCAGATGATCGGTCGATCCACACGCAAAACAACCTTGTGTCTTCTTTGGAATGGGACACTGAGGTGACATGTGTCCTTCTTGACCACAGTTGTAACAGACTCCTTTGTTCTTCAAATAAACTCCTTGGTGACACTTCCCACAAACTACACACGACACGCCTTTCTTCCTAATCTCTACTAGATTATTAGTGTCACCATTCCTCTTACGTTTATTAAGATTACTACCTCCACTACCACCTATCATAATATTTCCTTCAGCTTCCTTTCTTTGTTCTTGACTATTCTTCAATACAACTTCAATTTCTCCTTCAGCGATAATGGCTTTTCTAATAACGTTGAAAATGAACAAATTTACAGCACATCCAGCTTCTCGAGTACCAACAATTTCAATCCGTTCCTAAAACATTGTGCTTTAAGCTCCTCAGTGTCCACTCGATGTGGAGCAAATTTTGCTAACTCGTTGAACTTGACAAAATATTCTGTCACCGTCATATCTTCCTACTTCAGATTCAAAAATTGTTCTTCCATATTTCTCTTTAGACTTCCCTTCCTTGGCGGCATTATCTGATAAAATCTTACATTAATTCTCCTTCTTTACACAGATTCTTATTAATAACACAATAAGAAATAAAAAAAAATCTCATATAATCGCATATTTATTCACATAGCACACATTACATTTAGCTCTTAACACAAAGCACTATTCCTTTTTAAATAATATCAGGATTAACAACACAACTTTAAAAAAAAGTTGTAATTCTCCAACTTTATACAAAAAGTTTTAACTCTCCATCCACAATTAACTATTCCCAGTTCATCAAACTTACCACACTTAGGGGTTCAGGAACTTGCCACAATTATATGAGTGTATAAACTTATCCTATTCAGACCTTTGGCGTCCATTCGCTGAGGAGTTCAAAACATTTCACATAATTATGAGTCATGAACTTACAATAAGTATGAGTTTTAAGAACTCAAAAATTATTTTAAATCTTATATTCATATAGAAAATAAAGATTTCATTCATACATATATATTTACATATGTTCACACATCTTTTTCGATACACTATCAAAATATACTATCGCTTAAACTTAAGCTATCTACCGTCCACTCCCTTCACTAGTCTTCTTCTTACTGGGTCACTTGTTGCCTTCAGCTTAGGATACTATAGGAAAATATGTCCTTCCTGCTTAAAATTGAAGCACACGATCTTCTTCATCAAACATTCTCCCACGTGAGTCTTTCCACACTTGCTGCAGACTTGCTTCTTCTTCGGGTTTGAATTTTCAGAATCATTGATGTCGTTGTCCCTCTTTCTCTTTTTTTTCTTGCCCTTCTTGCTGGTTCCTTCAGACGATCCATCACCTTTGGTCTTCATACTTTCCACATGCGCCTTTAGCTCGTTTCGTTCTTCGGTCATTTCGCGTAACGATCGCTCCGTCTTCCACAACTCCTCCAAGAGAAATACTTTTCTCCGGAGTTCTTGAACTTCTGCAGATACTTGATCTTGTTCTCCAACTTTGATCTTTTTCTCGTTCTCCACCTTAGCTTCTTCGAACTCCGCCTTCTCATCACCACTCCGATACATCTCGGGATAATCATCATGATCACTCCCCAGATTTACCATAGGTTCATCTTTTTCCACCTCTTCAACTAACTTGCTTTGCGCTGGTACCTCGACTACTAGCACTAGTGTAACAGCCGCTAGCATCTCTGCACTCTTTTCACCTTCTCCAGACATCCTACAATCAGTCTAAATGACTTGATTAATACTTCTCCTGTACGAACTTTTCACACTATGTGTCCACATATCTCTCTATCGATATATTTCGACAATCCCTCACTTAGAACTCTAAATGAGTTTTCTCTATTTCACTTATGGTTATAATCCTAGGGTTTTTCCCCACCCCACTGAAGGTTTATAACCTACAGCTCTTCTACTAACTGGTGACACCTTGGTCACTACAGCTCTAATACCAACCTGTGACACCCCCCAAAACTGGGATACCTGACCCCCGAGTTTGGTGTTCACGATTCACAATATAAATAACATTTAACTACCCATTTATTTATAAATAGGAACATACACTTCATTAACTGATATAGTTAACACATTACCCCAGGTTCTCTAACCTTAACATTACAAACATACCCTTTAGTTATACCAAAAAGGGTTCACAAATACAACATAATAATAATGTTATTCATAACTAATTAATCACTATGTCTTTGTCTTTGTTCTTCACAGCATCTTCTGCAACTTTGTCCCTACCTGAAAAGTTTTATTTAGCAAGGGTGAGCAACAAATTTGCCCCATAAGTTAAGATATACAATGAATGTATAAGTATCAGAATAATAGACTATCTATTTTGATAGAATGGTACCAAAGTTCGGGGAACTTTGAAATAGCTGAACAATTCGTTAATTAATAACAAGTTTTCTCGTATTTTAGGCAACGCAATAATATGATAATGAAAGAGTACAACGCTTTCAAAGTTTTTACGATATTCTATTGAATAAACAAGAATTAATTCTACGCAATAACAAAGTGGAATAATTTCCAGATTTATGCTGTGTGATCTCACTAGATCTTTGAACTTATTTTCTCGGGTATCTATCAAAGATTTACTTTGATACATACGCAGGCGTATCAGATAACCATAAAGATTAAATCATACCCCTCTACAAGTATAACAAGTGATCAGCTTTATTATACCCTACATTATGCATAATACTTAACAGCGCGCAATGGTCGAATATACGACCCAAAATATTCCCTTTATATAAAATATTGTTCTTCTCAGTCTCAGAATCAAGATTTTTGATTTAACAACGAAATACTATGATTTTAAATTCTATCTACTTATTGATCTAGCCGAACCAATTGGCATCGATCTATCAATAACAATTGATTTCTCTTCTCATATTAATCAAGTTCTAACAAATGTTCGTCTAGCCAGAATAATTAGCTAAGATATTTCTCAACATAATTTGACAATAAACATGAATTATCTATACTGTCAATATTAGTTTCTACAGATATAAATATCCAACAATATTAATTCTACGAATATATATATTTTTCGAATCAGTAATTCAATTTAAATTATTAATTATGCACTAACTGCAAATAATCAACAATAACTTCCCTAGAAATGGTATAATTAGCAATAATTAACCATAATAATTGAATGAATATAACTCAAGGTTGAGTTAGAAAACTTGCCTTCCGCGTTAATTACAACTACACAATATAATTAACTGCGTTCGTAAGACCTATAACCAATAATATCGGTCTCACAATTAGCACAATATTTCATAACACGTAATACTGTAATTTACAGTCAAACTTCTCCTAGACACATTACCACATAGCCACATTAGTGTTTATAACCTATATAAACACTTATCAAGTCTAACTAGTTCAGTCTGGTTAGACTTTGGTCTCATCTTGGTGTTTTGGTCACCCTATCTAACAATTAACACATTGATTGTCTAACAATCTTAGTCTCTAAGTTTCAATATTATTTTAGATAAGTCAAATATCGTTTATAATATTTTTCGGAAGCTTTTAATAATTTATAAACAATTATTATAATTTATAATAATTTTTCAAACACTTAAATCATTTCTAAATGATTTATTTATCAAATAATCTTATCATTATTAATATTTAATAATATAAAAATATTAATAGCATACTTGTCAAAATATTAAAGTTATTATTAATAACTTAAAATATTTTTAAATCATCGATATTCTACTTAAATGATTTTTAAAATAATTAAAATCATTTTTAAATCATCGCCATTAATATCTAAATATTAATGAAATTATTATTCAAATATTAAAAGTCATTAATTATAACTTAAAATATTTTTAAAATATTTATCTCATTTTTAAATAATTTTTAAATCAATAATATCATTTTTAATTCATTTATTTAATATAATAATTAAATAAATCTAACATCATTAATATTAATATATTAATGAGAATTCTCCAAAAATAATGAAATATATATTTTATAATTCAAAATATTTTCTAACACTTTATTCTTATTTAAAATGATTTTTAAATCATTAAAATCATTTTTATCTTATTTATTTAATTTAGTAATTAAATAAATCTAATATCATTAATATTAAATTATTAATGAAAACGCTCCAAAAATATTAAAAGTCACATTTTATAACTCAAAATATTTTTAAATACATTATTCTTATTTAAAATTATTTTTCATAATATTAAATCATTTTTCTCTAATTTATTTAATACACTAACTAAATAAGTTAAATACTTTTAATATTTAAATAATTATAAATATTAAAGAAAAATATTCCAATTGGTCAAAAATTATTTTTCATGATTTAAAATAATTTTTAAAACCATTTTTGGTAATTTTTAGAATTTATTTCTATTTTTAATTAATTTTCGGAATAATCAGAAAATAAAAATAATTAAACTGTCGCTATAGCCCTTTAGCGACGCTTTCTGTCGCCTTAGGTGTTCTTGGCCTCAAGAACACTGACAAGTTAGTGTTCGAGGGTGCACGTTTGACCAGCTATGATTGTCAGATAAGGCATGTTCTGGACTAGCTTAGGCTTCCATCGTGTAGTATGCATGTAGTACTACCATTATCAACAATTAACAGAGTCATAACTTAACAAGCTAGCAAGATCTGCCCCTTCAAAGTTATTGTCAGGCGTTACCTGGGTTTTTCAGCAACCCAGGTAGTTCGTGGTGCCTCATTGTGGCTCACTTATTTTGGTGTTATGACGATCAAACAAGTGGGTTCTTGCTTCATACCTCTAGTACTCATACCAAGGAACAATTACATAACAACAAATCACTCTATAAACAACAAAATCACCAGATTCAACTTGGTCAACCATGGTCAGAAAAATTACTTAAACTGTTTATGGGTTTTTCCAGAAACGTAAGTACAGAGTGAGTGGTCTACTTTGACCACCTTCTATGATCGACCTGTGGTTTATCTATACGATACAAAGACATGGAATCAAAGAACATATAATAGGCTACAAGTTTGGTACAAAAACAATAATTAAAACACTTGTACACTGACAGATTTGGGCTTTGAAAAATGTTGTCAGACGGTGTTCAAGCGATTCTGGGTTGCCCAGATTCTTTACCGGTCAACGTTGGTCAATGGGTTTTGACCGTTAATAACATGAAATCTATCCATTCGATCACAGTGATTCGACTTCCAGATTGAAGACAACATAACAGGCTACCAATACAAACATTAAAACAACAAATATCTTAAACGAACAAGGATCTGTGGCGACTGACATTGCTTGTCAGACCACAAATTATGTTCTTAAGCAGTTTTTGAAAAATACTATTTTAAAGCCATTTGATGCTATGGATCCATCATGGATCATCAAAGATCAACTAAAAACAACTTCTAACATGAATCTAAACACATAAACACAAAAGTTCTCCTAGCATACAAGATCTAGGTTGAGTTTTGGGTTTATACCTTTTCTTGAATAATCTTGATCTTGATCTTCCTAACTGATATGGGGTAATCTAAGGGAAGTATTTGGGACTGAAATACTTAAGGATTTCGTAGCTTTAAGTGAGAGAGAGAGTTGGTGAGAGCTTGGTAGCAAAATGAATAATATTAGTGACTTTCTCTCTCTTTATCTCTTAAATAATTGATGCAATGAATCCAACATCCTAGGTGGCCAATTGGATCTGGTTTGGCTGATCATATAAGTCACAATGGTCAATTAAGTTGGTCACCAACTCCTATATTGGCAAGATTTACAAGCAATCTAATAAAAAATCCATAAAGGACATTATTGACATTTGTAAAATAATTTTAATGGCAATATGGTCAAATATCCAAACCCTTAGACTTTAGGGCTTGGGTTAGGGTTTAAGGTTTGGAACCCTTAGGGTTTAGGGTTTAAACCCTTTAGGTTTATACTTTAATTTCCATGATTTCTGAATTTCGGTTTCCAAAATAGAAAATTAATAATTCCAAATTACAATTAGGATTCGATAATTATATTAATATTTCCTAATCATAAAATTCAATCTTGCTAATTAGGATTTATATTCCTAATTAAAATTGCTTAAATTAGCGATTAAGGTCAAAATGGTCATTAGGGTTTATAACTCACGAATTAGGGTTTTAATTAGAAAAATAAATTTTCTAAATTACAATTAGGGTTTGTAAAATAGAAATTAAGATAACTAAAATATAATTAGGGTTTTGTAATCATATTTAAGTTTAATACACACATTAGGCTTACCAATTAGGATTAGGGTTTTCTAATTTAGGGTTTAGGATTCCCGAATATGAAATTAAGGTTTCCCGGCTTTCGATTAGGATTTCTAACGGTACATTAGGGTTTCTCATCCTGAGATTAGATTTTCTAATCTCTTCTTAGGGTTTATAAATATTAAACCTTACCCGATCAATCATTGATCAATACTACCACACAGTACAAACACGTAATCAATACTATAATTATTTTAGTTATATTTTATATCGAATCCCAATCCGGGCTTAGGGTTAGGGTTTCTATTCTCCGTTAAGCACAACTCTACTCTATTTTTATTAGTCAATGCACAAATTGACCTTCTCAAAACACGTATCACCGATACTTGTCACATAAATGATAATTAATATTAATATTAATTAAAAAAATTATTCAAAAATTTTGGATTATTCGAAATCTCGGGTTATCACAATTTGGAAAGCCCAAAAGATTAAATGAGTGGATTAGGAACCCTAATTAAATAACTAGGGTAAGAGAAATTAAATGTGTTTATGATATTTTATACATGGCCCAAAACAATTATTAGTGAACCCAAACAAGTAAAGGATTGGCCTAACATTTTATGGACATTCTAGAACCAAAATTGGCCAATAAAATAAAATCAAAATGAGCACATGTTATTTTCATAGATTTGCTAAGATATTTGGAGAGATTTGTATGATTTTGTAGGGATAGAAGAGAGAAAGGAAAAGATATTAGATAGATTTAATAAAGATATGGAAGAGATATGGAAGGGATTTTGGGAGATTTTATATATACATACATATGTTATGTATATGCATTTTTCCTACTATAAATATCCCTCGTCTATTTTGCAAATAAATTTTTTCATCTCATTCTAAATAGATAAGGAAAGGAAAAAAAAGGGAGAGAGAAACACAAGAGAGGGCTGCCGAATGGGTTGAGGAAAGAAGGAAGAGAAGGTCTTTATGCCACCAAAATCTATAACCTTTCTTGGAAGAAGAAGAACACGCTAGTAAAGGTATAAAACCCTCTAAAACTTAAAAACCTATTTAGATCTAAGTATGTATTGTGGTGGTTTAGATCTAATGATGATCTCTTGATATTAAACCCTATGATACTATATCTACATGTTTTATAGTGATTCATGTTTAGATCATGCCATTTTGGGTGTTGTTTAGCTTGAAAAAAAAGGGGAACAAAAATAGTTTTTAAAGCTTTAGACTGCTGACCCTAAAATGGAGTTTCGAGATTTCATAGATGTTCCAAAAAATTCTGGGCTTTTAGTATGTTATAGTACATGGAATAAGCTTTCCATAGACTTTGGAACGGACTAATTCTGACTTTGGAGCAAAGAGTTATGACCATTCAAAGTAGTCGCGCCAAAACTGTCTAACTAACTCGGGACAGTCACCTTACACGGAATTTCTGGAATTCTGTGTTTAGAATTTGGAAAAGGTCAAGGAATTAAAGTTGTAGTCTTGGAAGTTAGCTTCGCGTGGGCTCAAGAATCGCTCAAAAATGTGGAGTACACGGTCCGTAGTGACTAATTTAGCAATAATAGTTTTGTGTCTTTTAAGGAAAAACATATTATTTTGGACAGTCAAGGGTAGGGACAGTTTCATCATTTTTTTGACATTCAAAAATTCTGGAAAAAATTTTGGGAGGATAATATGATAAGTTTTCTAACATCTCCAAGTGGAATCACTGAAAAAGGAGTTGTAGATTTCCGTATGGATTATTTTTAACAAAGTAGGAAAAAGAGAAATGTTGCAAAAAGCTATTGCCCAAAACTTTCCAGGGGCTATTTCGGCAACTTTAATTGTGAAATAAATTCTGTCCTTTCAGAACATGAAAATATATGGTATAAAGTACCTCCTGTCCAAAAATGAACTCATTCCGACTTAAAACGACCAAGTTATGGTCATTTCAATTTTTTTGATTTTTTGACAAAAATAGCTATAACCGGAGTTCTATATCTCTGATGGCCACGAAATTTAAACTGGAGCGTCACGTTAACACGTATAAAATTTGGTCAAAAGATGGGAATTTCTGGAGTTAAGCATGATATTGCTAATTTCTTAAGCTACGCACTAAAAATAATTTTTGAAAAATACCAAAGAGAATTGAAAAATTTTGGAAAAATACTTTTTGTGTATGAAATATATGTTTATATGTTTGGACAAAAGATAGAAAAATAATAAGTTAATTTGGTATTTTCGTAAAAAGGATATGGAATCCAGCTTGCTGGATTGAAGGATTTATGAATCTAGGCTTGCTGGATTGTAAGATTATGAATCCAGCTTGCTGGATTGAAGGATTGGTGAATCCAGGTTTGCTGGATTGAAAATCAGTTGAATTCAGGTTGCTGGATTTAGAATCTAGTTTGCTGGATTGCAAATCTAGGTTGCTGGATTAGTATTTGACTTATTAGAGGTTAAAGAAGAACTTATAATATATAAGATTAGAGTGTTAAATCATAATGTATGTGATATAGTGATTAAAGAATTATCAAAGGATGATAATAATACTAATGTGTTAAGATGTTATCTAATATTTGATTAAGTGTTAGATAATCTATGTATAAAGTAATAGTATTATGAGCTAACAGGTATGTTATGCTAATTGAAAGATCAATCTTATAATTGATAGATCTTTTATGCTAGATTAAATTAGATTGCTTAGCGGTAATCAGCGGTACAGGCAAGTTTCCCTAACTCAAACTTGAGTTGTATGTTCAAAGCATGTTAGTGAATAATTGTTGTTGATTATTCACGTCTATATTGATTATTGATTCGCACGTTGTGCATGTTGTAAATGTTCATCAGGTATGAAAGGTTGATCAACTTCATTACCATTTGGTTCAGTTAATCTGTTCATGTTTATGCTTGACCATTAATTTTAATTGACTTGGTCATTCAGTTAAGAGAATTTGTTCATGCTCTTTCACAATGTTTATATTGTTGAAAGTTACCTAGCTTATTATTCATTCTTTTCAATCATGATTTATCTTCATTGTATTTGAAACTTGTTGGGCAAATTTGTCGCTCACCCTTGCTATATCATGATAAAAAATTTCAGATTAAGATGAAAGCTCGAGAAAAGACAGAAGCAAAGGCAAAGTGCAAGATTAAATTATGGTGCAGTTAGATTTATTAAATTTTCTGACGAAAATAGCATTGTAAACCTTTTTAGATATTTAAGGTATGTATTGAGTTAAGGTTGTAGGACCTTGGGAATGATGTGTAAAATTTTAATGTATAAACAATTTATGTTTATATCTTCTGCAATAGTTATAGAAATGATGTACCAGATCTGAGGTAAAAAGTACCCGGATTTGGGGGCGCTATAGGTGGTATCAAAGTCGTAGGTTATAAACCTTAGGTAGGGGTACCTTAGGCTATAACCGCGGAGATGATGATAAGGAATAAACTCAGATCGAGTTTAGGTGATAAGAGATGAATTTTTAAAAATTCATTATTAAGTATAGATGAAGATAAATAAGATTCAAAGAAGAATCTTGAAGAGATATAAGGATAAGAATCCGGAGTTACCAGACTCCAGTAATAAAGATGAAAAGTGATAATAAATAGACTATGTCTATAAGATAAAAAGTGTAAATAAAATCATAATATAATATGATTAAAGAGAAGAATAAGAAGATCGTAATATAAAAACGATCGTACATATAAAGAGAAATGATTACAAAATAAGATCACGACGTGATCAGATTAAATTTTTGAATAACATATGATATATTAAGTGATTGGTATGATATAGCTTGACGCTATAAAGAGAAGGCACTATGAAATGGTACAATGTAAACTCAGAAAAGAGTGGTAAATGTTAAGATACGGATTAAAAAAAATTCGTATTAAGAAAAGAGAAAGTAAAACTGTGTGGGATTTCAATCGAGGACTCATGTCAGCAGCTGAGTTGTATGATTCCTTGTATGGGCAGGGAATTTGTACTTGGTTTTAGAATCACTTAGCTTCCTGATCGATATAGTGGTTAGGTTGACCAATTCTTTGTATGGGCGGGGAATTGTCCGCTTAGCTTCCTATGTTGATTAGTGGTCGAGTTTGGTTTGACAACCACTTAGTTTCTTACATTGATAATCATTAGAACCTGATGTCGCGCTTTTTGCTATATGCATGTTGATAATGTGATTCTTTTCTCACGTGTATAACGAATAGGTAGAGAATATAAGGTTAGTTGCGAGTTCTTAAAACTCATACTTATGGCATGTTTGTGACTCATAGTTATATGAAATATTTATGAACCCCTCAGCGAATGGACGCCAAAGGTCTGACTAGGACAAGTTCTTAAACTCATATGATTGTGGAAAGTTCCTGAACTCATGAGTGTTGTTTGACGAACTAGGTATAGATTTGTATGAATGGAGAATTGATGATGATAGAAATTGATAGAATTCTTAAGCAATGGATCAGTAGAGAAATTGAAGTTGATGGTGGAAGCATATGTATTTCAAATCTTCTAGCTATGCTAGACTTCAAAGTTTTTGACATCAAGCTAAATTCGCGTTGATGTGCCTTTAAAAATGAATTTTTGTTATCCTCAACACATGGTGACAAGTGTGTAGGTGTGGACTTCGGGCCACATACACATCGTTACTTGTTGTGGCATGATAACACTAAAAATGATTTATAAAGGTTTTTGAACTATTTAAAGAAGAGTCTATGCTAATTGATTCGACTAGACGAAAATGATTTGAATGATCAAAATGTATTTTTATATCATTAATGCATCATGTAACCTGGTACAGAGATGATAAAAATGATAGATTTATCAATGCAGAATTACTTAGTGTTGGATGTGATCTAAAGATTATCAGCCCACTATAGTATGATTTAGTATGGCAAAGTCACAGAATGACAGAATCCTCAAATGTACTGTAAATACAGTGCAGCTAATTGACGTCATAAAATAATTTTTAAGAATTTTAAAGGTAAATTATTGCCAATTGAATTTGGCCAGACACATATTTCGATTGAAATTCGAATTATTGGTATACGTCTAAGCTATTTGATTCAGCTAGACAAATGTTTATGGAATTCAAAGTATTCTTTAAAAGCTTATGTCGAACCAAATTCTTTTGGTACAAAATCTTATGATGAGTCTGAGGTGAACAACCCTGAAAAAGGGGATATGCTGATTGGATAAAATAATCCAATCTAGTAGCGTAAATGTTCGCTAGATGTGAGACCCCAAATTTTATTAATAAAGATTTAATTTTCTCGAAATATTTTTTTAATATTATGGTGTGGATTTGAGATAGTGTTATAGTTATGGGTAATATTTATAAAATTTGCAAAGTATGCAAGTTATTATATAATATTCGTTTGGTCGGGGAATATTCTTTTTGTCGGAGAATATCTATACGACGGTACAATTATTGGTGGACCCCACAACAGAATTATTGTCGAATTGAGAAAACGACAAAAATATTTTCATGAAAATAACGGCGAAAGTTTTACAGTTAAAATTATTGAACTACTCGGTAGTAAAAATACAGTAATACGCGTGGTTGTATAGTAGCACACGATATTGATTATTGATGCTTACGTGAGAAGTCACTCAGTTTTGTTCAATTATTGCTACAGTAATTGCTACATAGTATCTCACGTTATTTGATTCAATTATTGTCGATATTTTATTAAATCAATAATTGAGACGACAAAGTTATTCATATTATTATTTGCAATATTAACGATGTCTATAAGTTCTGCCAAGGAGAGGTTTGGTCACCTAATTGTGTGCCAATAGGGAGAAATTCTTATTGGAAAGCCCCTTCTTTCTTGAAAACGACCTGGTCGATTAATATTGTGAATTATAATAAATGTGATAAGTTTTGTTTTATTATTATTATAAATGTAATAAAACAGAAAAATTTTTATATAAAACAGAATACTTTATAAAGTTATTTATTTTATTAGACTATAAATAGAATATATGATATTTTATTATGCATAGTATTTACATAGTGTCTGCATAGTATTTGCATTGTAAAATCTTTTTATATAAAACAAAATACTTTTATAAAGTTATTTGTTTTATTAGACTATAAATAGAATATATAATATTCTATTATGCATAGTATTTGCGTAGTGTCTGCATAATATTTGCATAGTAAAATCTTTTTATATAAAACAAATTACTTTTATAAAGTTATTCGTTTTATTAGATTATAAATAGAATATATTATATTTTATTTAAAAAATTTTGTTTTATTAGAATATTTTATTAATACTGCATAGTAAATCAATATGGACCGTCCGTTTAAAAGTAAATCAATCTGGACCGTTCATGAATTAGTTACTATTCAGTCCATTCTCCTATAAATAGAAGCTCATTCCTTCATTATTTCTTACGAATTCACTAAAACTCTAGAGAGAGAAACTATAGAGAGAAAGAAGAAAAGTATTCTGCTACTTCACTACTCCTATATCTAGTTTCTTCTAAGGTAAGGGGTATAATTTCTTTCGTATTCATGAAGAGAACTTCTGTTATTTCATTCTTTATTATTATGTTGGAATAACCTGTATACGTGGACTACGCTATACTTGGTGAAATTCTTATGTTATTCCATTCCTTATGATTATGTTGGAATAACTTGTATATGCGAAGTACCGCATACATGGTGAAATTCTTCTGTTATTCTATTCCTTATCATTATGTTGGAATAACCTGTCTATGCGAAGTACCGCATACATGGTGAAATTCTTCTATTATTCCATTCTTTATTATTCTGTTGGAACATCTATGCGTTTACGCATGACCTGGTTCCGTTCTTTATTATTCTGTTTAAACATCATGTCTGTGCGGTTTACGTATGACCTGGTTCCATTCTTTATTATTCTGTTGGAATAACCTGTCTATGTGGATTATCACATGTATACTGAATGATCCTTTGTATTTATTCCTTATTAAATTGTGAGAATGATCTGTCTAAGTGGATTACCGCATGGCGGACGAAAATCCATTTGCAGTTTCATATATTCTCTTATACTCAGTTGGTTAAAGCTTTGGCTTCTATACTACATGAAATTAGTGGAATATCCTTGATATTTGTGCTTCATCCAGTATATTTTCATAGAAATATTCTTCTGAGCATTCTTAAATTTTACTCCACAAAGAAGTGTCATGTTGACAATTTGGACGTTATTGGTTCCTGGATAAATTAATTCTTGAACTTGTTTTATTGAATTATTATATCATTGTCATCATGCTCATGTTTATATTATGTTGAAAGTCATCTGTGGCCTGTAGTGCATAGATGGACTTGGTATGATTATGACCAGGGATTAATCGGTATAATCATGACCGTAATATTACAAATGATGTGGTAAAAGTCCTCATTAGCCTGTAGTGTATTGATGGACAGTTGTTGGCATGATCATAACCATTGATGAATACATGAATATCCTTGGCCCGTAGTGCATGGATAATTTATGGTTGTGATATTAATGAATATCATTGGCCGTAGTACAGGGATGCTGTGGATTATTTATTAAGCTGAGTCCTAGTGATAAAAGTGATGAAAAACCTTTTAAATCATAAAAGATAATAGAATTTATTCTGTACTTGACTCTTTTAATGGATTGCTTGTTCCGCTGGAATTAAACTTGATGTTTGTTATATTGTATCAGTTTAACACTGTTGAAGGCTAACGATAAATTATTCTGCATTATCTTAGTCATAATACTTCTTACTGGGCTAGTTGAGCTCACCCTTTTACTTTCATTGTTCTCTTTAGGAAATGAGAACATGGCAGGAACTAGTCGGGGAACGGAGTGACGGTCCATATGATAGCATTAGTAGTCGTCATTATTCTATAAAATAGTGTGATAATAAATGTATTGAGGACTTATTTTGAGTTTGAATACTGTCTAGAAGATAATATTTGTATTAAAACTCACAGCTCATGTTGTATATTTAAGATTGTATTCGTATTCTGTACCATGTATTTAGTGACTCAGAATAGGTGATGTATACCTATTTTGGGGGCATCACAGTTGGTATCAAAGCTTAGGGATATGATCCCTGGCTGAGATGTGAGATAAGAACTAGGAGGGGAGAGAAGAGGAATTCCTTTGCTAATATGACCTACCTAAGTTTATTTGGTATTTAATTGGTTGGTCAGAGTATAGGGATAATATGTGATATGTAAATTAACCCTTGTTTTATGGCAGTTTTTAAGAATGGCAGCAGAGAACGTTAACAATGGAGTGAATGAAACCATGGAGACACCTCTAATCGCCAACCAGGATAATGTGATGTCAGGCGAAGAAGGAATTAGAGATATTCTTGTGGTGAGGGAGGAATTAATAGTTGCACCCGAGCTAGTCACAAAGGTAGCAGCTGAGAGTGAGGAAGAAGAGGAACCTGAGGAGAAATTATTAGAAGAATTTTATGATAGAAATGTAGAATTACAAAATCGTATTCATGAGTTTGAAGAGCAGGCTGAAGAACGGCAGGCGGTCGTGGAGCAAAAGGATGCAACAATTCAATCTTGTGTTACCCGATATGTGATACTTGAACAAAAGCACTCTTTGGCAGAGTATAAGATGATAAAGCTGGAATCTAAGCTGAAAGAAGAAACAACTGAACGAGTGAGAATGAGTGATGCATGGGTAAAAGCCGCACGACGCGCTGATATTGTGGAAAGAGACGTCCGATCTAAGAAGGCTAAAATAGATGATACGTATTTCTCTTTTTGGACAGTAATTGAGAGAACCCAACATCGAGTTTTGAATTACCCTATACATTGCGGTCAACCCCAATTCGATATGGATCAAAGACTAATGATTCAGAACATGAAACAGGAGTACGATGAAGCAGTTGATGGTGGAATATGTCCTATAGAAAAGTCAATTCCAACGGTAGTGATGACACCAAATGCAGCCCCAGACAAGTCAAAGCCGGGTAGTTCAGGCGAGAGCGGTTGTCATGACTTCCCAACAAGTGAGGAACCCAAACGAAGTTAGCATGTGTTAGTTAATTATAAATTCTTGCGAAGTCTATACCTTATTAGATACCGGTTCTACCCATTCTTTTATCTCTCTTGTTTGCGCTCAACGTTTAAATTTGACCCCAGAGAAGTTAGACTTTGACTTATTGGTTGAAACTTCGTTAGCAGAAGCCTTTATTACCTCCACTGTTTATAAATCTTGTTGATTCAAATTGACACTTTCACGTTACCTGTCGATCTTATCTCTTTGAAAATACTTACCTTTGATGTGATTTTAGGAATCGATTGGTTAACTACTCATCAAGCTTTTCGTAAGGTGGTTAGCTTTCATATTCCTAACCAACCTGTTATGCGACCAAACTATTAAAGTCAATCATTGTCATATCAAGCCATAAGTAAAGGGCCTCGGTCCTTTCGCTGGTGACTTCTTTGTGTGGAATGCACCGAAGCCAGACTTTTTGTAGGGGAAGTCGTGGATAACGGTGGCAAGTTGATAGGTATCAATGTGACGTGTTATCCAAGTCTTAGATGAGGGTCGCAATTTTGAATGATATTTCTATTGTTAATAAATTTTTTGACGTATTCTTGAAGACTTCTTAGCCTACCCCTAGAGCGTGAAATCGAATTTTGTATTGACCCCAGTACAAAACCCATTTCTAAAACCCTTAAATATTTCTTCAACCAAAATGAACATATAATGCGCCAAAGACGTTGGCTCGAGCTGTTAAAGATTACGATCGTACCATTCAATACCATCGTGGGAAAGCGAACGTGGTAGCTGACGCGTTGAGTAGAAGATCGTATGCGTTTACGAGTGCGATGTTGTTAACACAAAAACCCATTTTGTATGACTTGCAAAGGATGGCGAATATACGAGTAGAATCGACTTTAATCGATAAAGTTAAAGTCGCTCAAGCTACACACCCGAATCTGATGAATGTGAAGAAGAAGGTTCAAGAGGGCGTTATTCTAGAAGCAAGAATCGACGAAGAGAGGAAATCTCAACCGTCGATTTAATTGGACCATTTGAAATCCTCGATCGAGTAGGAACTGTGGCCTATAGACTCATTTTACCGCCAAGTATGTCGCGTGTTCATAACGTTCTTTTTCACGTATCGATGTTACGTAAATATGTGGACGACCCGAACCACATTATTGAATTGGAATTGGACGAGATAGTAGAAGATTTAACGTATGAGGAGATACGTGTTAAAATCTTGGATAAGAAGGATTATATTCGATACTCAAAGGTTATACCTTAAGAGTTAGAATTTGAAGTGAAGTCAAGGTATCCTCACCTATTCGGCATACCAGGTACGTACGTAAATTTTGAGGGTGAAATTTCATAAGGAGGGGAGATTGTGAGACCCCAAATTTTATGAATAAAGATTTAATTTTCTCGAAATATTTTTTTAATATTATGGTGTGGATTTGAGATAGTGTTATAGTTGTGGGTAGTATTTATAAATTTTGTAAAGTATGCAAGTCGTTATATAATATTCGTTTGGTCGGGAAATATTATTTTTTGTTGGGAAATATCCGTACGACGGTACAATTATTGGTGGACCCCACAACGGAATTATTTTCGAATTGAGAAAACGATAAAAATATTTTTATGAAAATAATGGCGGAAGTTTTACCGTTAAAACTGTTGAACTACTCGGTAGTAAAAGTACAGTAATACGCGTGGTTGCATAGTAGCACACGGTATTGATTATTGATGCTTACTTGAGAAGTCACTCAGTTTTGTTCAATTATTGCTACAGTAATTGCTACATAGTATCTCACGTTATTTGATTCAATTATTATCAATATTTTATTAAATCAATAATTGAGTCGGCAAAGTTATTCATATTATTATTTGCAATATTAACGATGTCTAGAAGTTCTGCCAAGGAGAGGTTTGGTCACCTAATTACTTGCCAATAGGGAGAAATCCTTATTGAAAGCCTCCCTCTTTCTTAGAACGACCTGGTCAATTAATATTGTGAATTATAATAAAGGTAATAAGTTTTGTTTTATTATTATTATAAATGTAATAAAATAGAAAACTTTTTATATAAAACAGAATACTTTTGTAAAGTTATTTATTTTATTAGACTATAAATAGAATATATGATATTCTATTATGCATAGTATTTGCATAGTGTCTGCATAGTATTTGCATAGTAAAATTTTTTTATATAAAACAGAATACTTTTATAAAGTTATTTGTTTTATTAGACTATAAATAGAATATATAATATTCTATTATGCATAGTATTTGCATAATGTCTGCATAATGTTTACATAGTAAAATCATTTTATATAAAACAGAATACTTTTATAAAGTTATTCGTTTTATTAGATTATAAATAGAATATATTATATTTTATTTAAAAATTTTTGTTTTATTAGAATATTTTATTAATACTGCATAGTAAATCAATATTGATCATCCGTTTAAAAGTAAATCAATCCGGACCGTTCATAAATTAGTTACTATACAGTCCATTCTCCTATAAATAGAAGTTCATTCCTTCATTATTTCTTACGAATTCACTAAAATTCTAGAGAGAAAAACTATAGAGATAAAGAAGAAAAGTATTCTGCTACTTCACTACTCCTATATATACAGTTTCTTCTAAGGTAAGGGGTATTATTTCTTTCGTATTCATGAAGAGAACTTCTGTTATTCCATTCTTTATTATTATGTTGGAATAACCTGTATACGTGGACTACCCTATACTTGGTGAAATTTTTCTGTTATTCCATTCCTTATTATTATGTTCGAATAACCTGTATATGCGAAGTACTGCATACATGGTGAAATTCTTCTGTTATTTCATTCCTTATTATTATGTTGGAATAACATGTATATGCGAAGTACCGCATACATGGTGAAATTCTTCTGTTATTCTATTCCTTATCATTATGTTGGAATAACCTGTCTATGCGAAGTACCGCATACATGGTGAAAATTTTCTATTATTCCATTCTTTATTATTCTGTTGGAACATCCTGTCTGTACGTTTACGCATGACCTGGTTCCGTTCTTTATTATTCTGTTAGAACATCATGTCTGTGTGGTTTACGTATGACCCGGTTCCATTCTTTATTATTCTGTTGGAATAACATGTCTATGTGGATTATCACATGTATACTGAATGATCCTTTGTATTTATTCCTTATTAAATTGTGAGAATGATCTGTCTAAGTGGATTACCGCATGGCGGACGAAAATCCATTTGTAGTTTTATATATTCTCTTATACTCAGTTGGTTAAAGCTTTGGCTTCTATACTACATGAAATTAGTGGAATATCCTTGATATTTGCGCTTTATCCAGTATATTTTCATAGAAATATTCTTTTGAGCATTCTTAAATTTTACTCCACAAAGAAGTGTCATGATGGCAATTTGGACGTTATTGGTTCCTGGATAAATTAATTCTTGAACTTGTTTTATTGAATTCTTATATCATTGTCATCATCCTCATGTTTATATTATGTTGAAAGTCATCTGTGGCCTGTAGTGCATAGATGGACTTGGTATGATTATGACCAAGGATTAATCGGTATAATCATGATCATAATATTACAAATGATGTGGTAAAAATCCGCATTGGCCTGTAGTGCATTGATGGACAGTTATTGGCATGATCATGACCATTGATGAATACACGAATATCCTTGGCCCGTAGTGCATGGATAATTTGTGGTTGTGATACTAATGAATATCCTTGGCCGTAGTGCAGGGATGATGTGGATTATTTATTAAGCTGAGTCACAGCGATAAAAGTGATGAAAAACCTTTTAAATCATAAAAGATAGTAGATTTTATTATGTACTTGACTCTTTTAATGGATTGCTTGTTCCGCTGCAGTTAAACATGATGTTTGTTATATTGTATCAGTTTAACACTGTTGAAGGCCAACGATAAATTATTCTGCATTATCTTAGTCATAATACTTCTTACTGGGCTAGTAGAGCTCAACCTTTTACTTTCATTGTTCTCTTCAGGAAATAAGAACGTGGCAGGGACTAGTCGGGGAACGGAGTGACGGTCCAGATGATAGCATTAGTAGTCCTCACTATTCTATGAAATAGTGTGATAATAAATGTATTGAGGACTTATTTTGAGTTTAAATACTGTCTAGAAGATAATATTTGTATTAAAACTCACAGCTCATGTTATATATTTAAGTTTGTATTTGTATTCTGTATCATATATTTGACGACTCAGAATAGGTGATATATACCTATTTTGGGGGCGTCACACTAGACAGGATTGATACGTTTTGCATGACGTAAGAGTACGATAGGCTAATCACCTAAAGTAATAACGGCGGTAGTTTACCTTTTTCGTGATTGTAAACATACCAAGTAATTTATTGTTTTGCGGTGTGAATACCGTTAAAAACTATGTATTCATGGTCTATATGACCCCTCAGCATGATATAAAAAGTTTTCTTGAATAAAACTTTTTAGATTATTGATACTGCTTCACGGTTATTGAACAATTGTGGCGACTCCTGAATGATTGGAAGATGTAAACTCCTAGTGGGTAGTTATGGTAGAGTATGGTGGAATAAATCCTCATGGAAGGAGATAGCATGTACTCGTTAATCGAATATGAAATCTGATGTGATTAAATAAAGGTTATTATGACAACCTAGTTTTGGTGAATGTTTAGACAATGTAAACTCTTAGTGAGTTGTTATTAAGAAAGGTGATGATAAATGAGAAATCCTCAATGGAGGAAATTGTAAAGGTTAAGTTACCCTAGTTTTGATCAAGAGGATAAGCAGAGATTAGTATGCTTTAATTTCGGGGACGAAATTCTTAGAAGAAGGGGTGAATGTGACAACTCGAGAATTTAGATACTTATTAAAATCCTAAAATGATGGATTAAAGGTTATAAGATAAACCTAGACAGAAAATAAGTGTATGGATTTGACGTTTCTGTGAAGAAATTTTAAGTATTTCAAAATTTTTGGAGAAGAACTTGAATGATTTGATAGACTATAATTGATAGTTTGATAATGAGGTATATGTTTAGTGTATAAGTTCCTAAGAATATGTGTATGTGGTGAATATATTAATATATTTACTTCAGTTAAATAAATTGTGAAGATAATTTATAGAAAGTAAAGAAAATAATTGGATATATGGTATTATGTTATATGGATAATGGTAAAATATTTAGCATTATACCAAAGGATATAAAGTAAAAATATGAGATGAGATCCAATATGTAAATATGTATATTGGTATCAACTAGTTAGTAAATTAAATTCATATTTGAATAAATGATTGAATATATTAAATTATATATTTAATATATAAATAAATTGTTTGAAAATAATTTATGGAGAAGAGAAGGAATTTAAATTTAATTATACAATATAAATTGTGTAACTTGAATAAGTCATTTAAATTAGACATGAGAATTAAATAACCTAAATGGTTATCGTTATTTAGTTGGCCTAATATTTTATTTATATACTAGTGACCTAATCTAAGAGAATTGTGGAAATGTCACAATTTATTAAATTATTTTATATGATTATGTGAGTAAGTGAATATGAATATTATGTGATGGTTTATATTTGTTTATTATATAAACAAATAAAAGAAGCTAGTGTAATCCTAATTATATATTAGGAATGAAGAATTAAACAACTTAAGGGTTATGATATGAGGGGAATAATGATATTTAAAATATATACTAATTCCAAGAGATTTATTTTATATATCTAACCTAATTAAGGTAAGTCTAATTGGGTTAAGAAATTAAATGTACTTGAGTAAGAATTTGTATTTAAATTAAGTACATAGAAATCCTAATTAAATGATTAGGGTAAGATAAAATTTAATGTAATGAACCATATTAATTTTATGGCCCAAATATTTTAGTTAAGAAATCCAAATATTTTATTTGGAAAGCCAAAGGAATAAAGTGTTAAGCCCAAGTGAGCCCAATTGTTAAGGATAATGTGAGAGAATAATAATATTAAAAATTATATTAAGTCAAGAGATATATCTTTATTATCTCAAGTTTATTAATTTTATAACTTAATTAAAGCAAGTTTAATTCGGTTATAAAATTTAATTTACTAGAGTAATTATTTAAATTCTAAATATTTAAAATGGAAATCCTAATTAAATATTTAGGGTGTGATAAGATGGAAATGATTAGACTATGTCAATTTTACATAGCCCAAAGAATTATTAGGAAAGCCCAAAAGATTAAATGAGTGGATTAGGAACCCTAATTAAATAAATAGGGTAAGAGAAATTAAATATGTTGGACATATGGTATTTTATACATGACCCACAACAATTATTAGAGACCCCAAACAAGTAAAGGATTGACCCAACATTTTATGGACATTCTAGAACAAAAATTGGCAAATAAAATAAAATCAAAATGAGCACATGTTATTTTCATAGATTTGCTAAGATATTTGGAGAGATTTGTAAGATTTTGTAGAGATAGGAGAGAGAAAGAGAAAAGATATTGGATAGATTTAGTAAAGATATGGAAGAGATATAGAAGGGATTTTGGGAGATTTTATATATACATACATATGTTATATATATGCATTTCTCCTACTATAAATATCCCTCGTCTATTTTGCAAATAAATTTTTTCATCTCATTCTAAATAGATAAGGAAAGGGAAAAAAGAGAGAGAGGAACACAAGAGAGGGCTGCCGAATGGGTTGAGGAGAGAAGGAAGAGAAGGCTTTATGCCACCAAAATCTATAACCTATCTTGGAAGAAGAAGAACACACTAGTAAAGGTATAAAACCCTCTAAAACTTAAAAACCTATTTAAATCTAAGTATGTTTTGTAGCGGTTTAGATCTAATGATGATCTCTTGATATTAAACCCTATGATACTATATCTACATGTTTTATAGTGATTCATGTTTAGATCATGCCATTTTGGGTGTTGTTTAGCTTGGAAAAAAAGGGGAACAAAAATAGTTTTTAGAGCTTAAGAAAATTAGTAGACTGCTGACCCTCAAAGTAGTCGCGTCAAAACTGTCTAACTAACTCGGGACAGTCACCTTACATGGAATTTCTGGAATTCTATGTTTAAAATTTGGAAAAGGTCAAAGAATTAAAGTTGCAGTCTTGGAAGTTAGCTTCGCGTGGGCTCATAAATCGCTCAAAAATGTGGAGTACACGGTCCGCAGTGACTGATTTAGCAAAAACAGTTTTGTGTCTTTTAAGGAAAAATAGACTGTTTTGGATAGTCAAGGGTAGGGGCAGTTTTGTCATTTTTTTGACATTCAAAAATTCTAGAAAAATTTTGGAGGATAATATGATAAGTTTTCTAACATCTCTAAGTGGAATCACTGAAAAAGTAGTTGTAGATTTCCGTATGGATTATTTTTAACAAAGTATGAAAAAGTGAAATGTTGCAAAAAGCTACTGCCCAGAACTTTCTAGGGGCTGTTTCGGCAACTTAAATTGTGAAATAAATTTCGGCCTTTTGGGACATGAAAATATTTGGTATAAAGTACCTCCTGTCCAAAATTGAGCTCATTTCGACTTAAAACGACCAAATTATGGCATTTCAATTTTTGTAATTTTTCGACAAACACGGCTATAATCGGAGTTCTGTAACTCCGATGGCCACGAAATTTAAACTGGAGCATCATGTTAACACGTATAATATTGTGTCAATAGATAGAAATTTCTGGAGTTAAGCATGATATGGCTAATTTCTTAAGCTACGCACTAAAAATGATTTTTGAAAAATACCAAAGAGAATTAAAAAAATTTGAAAAAATACTTTTTGTGTATGAAATATATGTATATATGTTGGACCAAAAGATAGAAAAATAATAAGTTAATTTAGTATTTTCGTAAAAAGGATATGGAATTCAGCTTGCTGGATTGAAGGATTTATGAATCCAGGCTTACTAGACTAAAGGACTATGAATCCAGCTTGCTGGATTGAAGGATTGGTGAATCCATGCTTGCTGGATTGAAAATCAGTTGAATTCAGGTTGCTCAATTTGAAACCCAGTTTGCTGGATTGCAATCTGGTTTGCTGGATTACAAATCTAGGTTGCTGGATTAGTATTTGACTTATTAGAGGTTAAAGAAGAACTTATAATATATAAGATTAGAGTGTTAAATCATAATGTATATAATATAGAGATTAAAGAATTATCAAAAGACGATAATAATATTGATGTGTTAAGATGTTATCTAATATTTGATTAAGATTTAGATAATCTATGTATAAAGTAATAGTATTATGAGCTAATAGGTTTCTTACGCTAATTGAAAGATCAATCTTATAATTGATTGGTCTTTTATGCTATATTAAATTAGATTGCTTAGCGGTAATTAGCGGTACAAGCAAGTTTTCCTAACTCAAACTTGAGTTGTATGTTCAAGGCATGTTAGTGAATAATTGTTGTTGATTATTCACGTCTATATTGATTATTGATTCGCATGTTGTGCATGTTGTAAATGTTCATCAGGTATGAAAGGCTGATCACCTTCATTACCATTTGGTTCAGTTAATTTGTTCATGTTTATGCTTGACCATTCATTTTTATTGACTTGGTCGTTCAGTTAAGAAAATTTGTTCATGCTCTTTCACAATGTTTATATTGTTGAAAGTTAGCTAGCTTATTATTCATTCTTTTCAATCATGATATATCTTCATTGTATTTAAAACTTACTGGGCAAATTTGTTACTCACCTTTGCTATATCATGATAAAAATTTTCAGATTAAGATGAAAGCTCGAGAAAAGACAGAAGCAAAGGCAAAGTGCAAGATTAAATTATGGTGCAGTTAGATTTATTAAATTTTCTGACAAAAATAGCATTGTAAACCTTTTTAGATATTGAAGGTATGTATTAAGTTAAGGTTGTAGGACCTTTGGAATGATGTGTAAAAGTTTAATGTATAAACAATTTATGTTTATATCTTCCGCAATAGTTATAAAAATGATGTACCAGATCTGAGGTAAAAAGTATCCGAATTTGGGGGCGCTACAAATATAAAGCATGGTAAAGAGACATTTACATCCATTCAATGTAAAGACGTCATTTCACACACATGCACAAAGAAGGAAATCAAAAAGATTGAAATACAGCTTAAGCCCTCTACTGTTCGCAGCAGAGTCGCCACCTGTCGACACCAAAAAAATTTCTCCCTCTTCCTAGGTGTTTCTTACCCTTTATATTTTCTAGGTTGATTTGATCTTGCTTAAAGGGTGAGATTTTCAGGAAAAGACCGACATATAATGTCGACGATTTGAAAAGATTTAATTTTTATTAGTCCGAATTAGACAGAGTCGCCCGTTAATATGAGTTAAATGGTTGTATCAAATCAACCGAGTTTAGAAAGGTTTTGCAATATAGCCTAATATTGGACTCTGTTTAATTGGTATTAGAAACTGAGATTCATAGAGTTCAGGGGCTTGATTAAGCGGGGGAAAGGTGTAAGGTTCCCCCCCCCCCCGACTTCCGTGAAACACGATTACCGTGCTTTTTATTCCCTAATTTGTGAAGTGCTTTATTTGAAAGTACTGATATGCCTCTTTTGCGCCTATATACAAAGGGTTTGACTTATATAATAGTTCAATTTTAATAAAAGGCATATAAAGTGATGTTTTGAAATCAAGGTTTTCAAAACATTTTGCTCACATAGGAATTGAGGTCTTTGATACTTCCATTTTATTTCGTATTCAGCTTATTCTAATTTTTATTCTCGAGATGCGAAGCATCTTCGACAAAATATAATATATATATATAGCCCGACTTTCTCCAACGAACTGGAGGGAGTGAACTAAGAGCGAACCGGCTATAGCGATAGTTTTTTTCACTGTTATAGCATAATGGGCACAAAAGCCATCAAAGTATGCCTGAGCACCACACATAGGATTTTCATTATCACAGAGACCTCAAATCTGGATAACCGTTTTAAGGTCCTACATTTACAAGTACAAAATTTACAAGCTAGCTGTACAACTAAAATGGGTCCATCATGAGAGCTAGATCTAAATCTGTCAATTGGATCTTAAATCATGTGGCTCCTAGGCTCACATAATATCACATAAATAGTTTGCATAGAAAATATACTGAAATAAAATAGATTTTTATACTAAGCATCACTAGACGAATGATTCATCAATTAAATACTCGTTAACGAGTAGCCCATAGCTTCCAGTTTCCTCTAGATACAGATCTAGGGTCACATGGTTGTTAAACTTATAAAAACAAGAAAGAACAATACATATGTATAGATCATAGCCATTCTAGCTTTTGTTGGGTTTGTATGTAGTGCGATCATGCAATCAAATTACACAATAGGTGCGAAAGCGCGATAAAATAGTAATTTAAAATTTTTCATACAAACCCATCACCATTATTGTGACGCCCCTAAAATAGGTCCAATCCACCCAACCTATTCTGAGTCGCCAAATACATGGTATAGAAACAACTATAACTTCATTATTACAATTGTCGTGCAAAATACGACAACACTTATGCTGTGAGTTTAAATACAAATATTGTCTTCTAGACAATATCCACACCTAAATAAATCCTCATTACAATTATTGATACACTATTTTACAAAATAGTGAGGACTACTAAAACAACTTCTAGAACCATCATTCCACACCCCGACTAGTACTCACTACATTCTCGCCTCCTGAGAAGAAAAATGGAATAAAAAGGAAAAGGGTGAGCTCAACTAGCCCAGTAAAGAACATTATGACTAAGATAATATAGAACAAATTATCGTTAGTCCTCAACAGGAAAAAATCTGATAGAATACAATAGAAAACAAGTTTTAGATCAACAACTGCAGCGGAAACAACAATTCATTATAAAAGTTAAGTAGAGAATGAAATCTACTATCATCAATGAATTTAAAAGTCCATCATCGATATTTTATCCCTGTAACATCAATCAATATACATCTTAAATCAAATAGTCATCATTGCACTACAGGCCACAGATATTAATCAGTCGGTCATGTTCATCTCAACACCTGTTCATCTTTGCACTACGGGCCAAAGATATTCATCAAGAAATCATTCATCTTTGCACTACAGGCCAAAGATATTCAGTAATATCATCATTTAGGACCGAGGATGATGAAAAATATATTTTAAAGAAAACGAATCTAGTGAGACAAAAGAACAAATAGTAAGAATTCGTACTTCGGTTTATCCATGTTTAAAAATACTCCATAATAACTATTGTGGAGCAGAATTTAAAAATGAAGATCAAAACATAGATCCAATCAAAGATAGGAACCATAACAGACAATGTTGGACACAGAAAAGAAAATTTAATTTTTCTATGAATAGTGTCGTATACGGGAATAGTACTGTATACGTGAATAGTAACTCTGACACTAAAAGGTAGAAAGTCTACAAGAAAAATCATCATATTTCGTGAATAGTACTCGTGAATAGTAACTCGTGAATAGTAACTCATGAATAGTAACTCGTGAATAGTAACTCATGAATAGTAACCCCGACATAAAAAGATAAGAATTTCACAAAAAAATTCTTACCAATATTCCGACATAATGATATTAAAAGAAATAATATCATTTTTAAAAAAAAAATAACATCCCTTACCTCGAAAAGATAATACTTCTGACTGGAATACTAGGTATAGAGCTGAAAGGAACTTGCACCGTATAGCAACACTCAAAGACTTAAAATACTCACAAGAATACGCTCGATAATATAGAGAGAGAAAGAGAGAGAAAACTTCAGTTTCTGGTGTGATTTTCAATTCTAACCTAAGCACCTTATTTATAGGAAAATGCTTAGAACACCAAAGCAGAAAATTTAATAAAATATTATTATTTATTAAAATTTTCCTATGCACACCTTAGAATTCTGAATTCAGAATCTTACACATGCAAGTGGGGCCCACCAAAATGAAAAATATGTTTTACATATTTTTTGTAACTAAATAAATTCAGATCCAATATTCTGGAACTTCAATAATTCATAATAAATAGCTCTTTTATCAGAAAAATTCAAATTTTATGTCCTTCCATAGGAAATTCAATTCTCTACAACTTTGTAAGTTTAAGTTTTTCCAAATTCCAAACAGAAATTGGCCGAATTCCACATACGGACGATTTTACAGGCTAAAATCAAATTTCAGTCAAAAATAAGTTCCACCAACACACAAAACATGTGTTAAATATTTATTGTAACAAAAATACTCTTCCTCCTCATTTATTCATATATCACCCATTCATTGTAAAAATATCACCATTATTATATTATTATAATATAATAATATATTTAAATTAATTATTTTATCAGAAAAGATAAACTATCAATTTTTAACAATTGTCACATTAAAAATTTTCTCCTTCTATATTCACATAAAATGAATATTTTTCTTATCATATAAATCAATAATTAATTATTCACAAATAATATTACAGAATCACAATACTGACAACCAGGTCGTTCACAGGAAAGAGGGGGCTTTCCAATAAGGATTTCTCCTTACTGGCGCGCAATTAGGTGACCAAACCTCTCCTTAGACAGAATTTTCTAGACATTGTCAATAATGTTATCTAATAATATTATTCAGCTAATATGAAGTATTGCTCCGATAATGGAAAATATTGTGTAGTGACAATTATTGAAACAGTAATAATATAAAATATCAACGTAGCAATTATTGAATCAATAAAATAAAATATTGAACAGTAACTACTGTAACAATTATTGAGTAGTGCCTTCTAACGTAAGAATCAATAATTGGTGCAATACCATGTGCTACTGTGCAACAACGCGTATTACTGTGTTTTAACCACCGGGTATTCCAACAGTATTAACGGTAACAACTACGCCGTTATTTATAAACAACTTATACTTGTCGTTTTCTTCATCCAATCGCTTTCCGTTATGGGGCCACAAAAGGCTGCGCCGTCGTACGAATATTTCCCGATAGCAATAATATTTCACGACCAAACTAATATTCTCCGACAACAATGAATATTTTATAGCCACTTGCTTATTTAAAAATATTTGCGTATTTTACCTATAACTAACCACATTAATCAAATAAATCCTTACTATTTCAAAATAATAAATAAAGGAAATTTCATTTTATTAAAAAAAAAATTCAGGGTCTTACAATTATCATACTTTGTGCATAATTATTAATCAATAAAAAAGAGATAGAGATTAGATTCATACCCTTGTAGAACTAGCTTTCCCAGGTAGAAGTTCACATCCAATCCTTTTCACATTCAACTTGAATCCACCGGGTTAGATTCCTTCCTTTGATCAATGTTAGCCACTCAAGTGTTTGGCCTCTAGAGGTGATCCACCAAGGAAGAACAAAGATTCAAGAATATGGGTGTTTGGTAAAACCCTAATTTTTTTATCTCTCATTGAAAAAGGTGTACTCTCCCAACTCTTAGAATCGTCGTTCACGTGTTTTTTTAAAACATTAACCTTCACTCATAATAAGACTCTTCTTATTTCTAGATGTAGGTAACCCTCCTTAACAATTAAGGAATTGGATTTTATTTGAATTAATTAAACTCCTTTAATTAATTAGACTCCCAATCATATTAGGAATAATTAATTAAACTCTTTTAATTAATTAGTCTCCTAATCTTATTAGGAATATATGAGAGTACTTTTATTAATTAATTCTTAAACTCCTTTAGAAATTAAATAATAATAATAGTAATAATAATAATAAGACTCATCTTATTAATTTATATTTAATATTTCCAAAATATTAAATAATAAATATTAAGCTATTTAATTTATTCTATCACCATAGATTAAATTAAATACATTTAACTTATTATTACAATTATGTCATTTACTTCTTAAATAAATATTCTTCCTTTTATGGTGTAACCCTTTAGGTTCTCCATATTAAACTGGTTTTGAATAAATTAATTATAACAATTCTATATCTTATTTAAATAATAAATTAAATTATTATTTTATCTAAATAAATAATATTTATTCTATAACAAGGTTAAGACTCCTTAACGATCAACGACTTTCCAGATAATATGGATTTCAACATTAATCATAAAAGAATATTTGAGTAAATAGTTGTCGTACAATTCAATCCTTCTACCATACAATGTCTCAATTAAATATAAGACATGAAATTACTGTCAAGTCTTATTTTATTTAATTATATATATTTCGATTCTTAAATACACAACTCCAAATATTACAAATTAGAAACTTCTTTCTAATTTTATTATGTCTTGGCCAAGGACTACTGGGTTGTCATTTATCGAATCACATAGGACATTTTTCTTCTTTTACTAGAAGCGGTAGATTATTTATTGATCATATATTACCTCCATGCACAACTTATTATACCCAAGCATACCCTTTGATAAATTAAAAGCATTTAATTAAATAATTCTTTTATTAGAAAATGAATAAGATTGTTACAAAGTATATGATTGATCATCAAACATGATTGGCTTGTGTGCATATTACTTTCACTCTTAGGGTATATCAAAGGGTATGCTTGGATGTAATAAGTTGTACATGGAGATAATAAATGATCAACAAAGAATATATCGCTTCTAGTAAAAGAAGAAAATATCATATGTGATTCGATAAATGACAACACAGTAGTCATTGGCCAAGGAAGAATAAAATTAAAAAGGAGTTTCTAATTTGTATTATTTAGAGTTGTGCATTTAAGAATTGAAGTACATATAATTTAAGAACAAATAAGACTTGACAGTAATTTTATGTCTTATATTTAATTGGGACATTGTATAGTGGAATGATTGAATTGTACGGTAACTATTTACTCAAAGGTTTTTATGATTAATGTTGAAATCTATATTATCTGAAAAGTCATTGATCGCTAAGGTGGCTTATCCTTATTGTAGAATAAATGTTATTTATTTGAATGAATTAAATAGTTAATTTATTTATTTAAATAAGATTAGAATTGTTCTAATTGATTTATTCACAATTGGTTTAATATGGAGAACCTAAAGGGTCACACCATAAAAAGAAAAATATTTATTTAAGAAGCAAATGGCATAATCATAATAATAAGTTAAGTGTATTTAATTTAATTTATGGTGATATAATAAATTAAATAACTTAATATTTATTATTTAATATTTTAGAAATATTAAATATAAATTAATAAGAGGAGTCTTATTATTATTATTACTATTATTATTATTTAATTCCTAAAGTAGTTTGGGAATTGATTAATTAAAGTATTCTCATATATTCCTAATAAGATTAGGAGGCTAATTAATTAAAAGAGTTTAATTAATTATTCCTAATAAGACTATGAAGCCTAATTAATTAAATGAGTTTAATTAATTAAAATAAAATCCTATTCCTAAATTATTTAGAAGGGTTGTCTACACCTATAAATAAGAGGAGTCTTATTTTGATTTGGGGTTAATGACAATTCCAAGAGTTGGGAGAGTACATAATATTCTATAGAGATAGAATTAAGGCTTTATAAAACACACATATTCTTGAATACTTGTTCTTTCTTAGTAGATCACCTCTAGAGGTCAAACACTTGGGTGGCTAACGTTGATTAAAGGAAGGAATCAAACCCGGTGGATTCAAGTTGAACGTGAAAAGGAATTGGAGATGAACTCGTACTTGAGGAAGCTAGTTTCTACAAGTGTATGAATCTGATCTCCTTCTCCTTTCTATTGATTGATAATTATGCACAAAGTATGATCATGGTGATGGTTTGTTTGAAAAATTTTAAAATCTGTTTTATCACGCTTCCGCACCTTTTATGTAACTAGATTGCATTATTGCGCTATATACAAACCTAACATAAGGTTTTAACCATCCTTTAAGATGTCATTTTAGGTTTAATTAAAATTCATAATTAGCCTTTAATCTTTCCCTTCCTTTTATGTTTATAAAAAAATTTCATTGTCAAAATCACAGGACTGGCACTGCGGCGCCGTGATCGTTTGTTACTGAGGTGTTACGACGCATATTTCCAGTAGTTACCTCCTCGAACTGGTGTTGCAGCTCCCCATATTTAGCTTTGGGCGGCGCTGCAACGCCAGACCATAATTCTTGAAAAAAAATTAAGTGTAAAATCTTTACAACACGTTCACTTCCCGAACTCGTATCTTATTCGTTATAACTCAGAATTGGTTCGTTCAAAAGCCAATTTCTTTATTATCTTACATACTTCAAGTTCCCAAGGATAGAATAATTTTCTAAATCCCTTAACGAGGCTTTTACTTAATTAAAATTTCATTATTCATTCTTTCTTCGTTCTTGAGCGTTCTTCGTTCATTTGTCTGTAATTTGTTCATCCGATTTCTGAACTCGTCTGTTCTTGAGTCTATAACTCATAAACTTCATGTTATTCAATATTCTAATGGAACCTAAGATTTCTAGGTTCATTATCATCATTCCATTTTCGTCAGAAAATTATAGTTAACTACGATTCTTACGTTTAATGTCTCTTACTGAAAATTTCGTCATAACTTCGTTATTACGAATTTTTACTTCATTCCAAATGGAATAAATCCATCATTCATTCTTCTATCATCTTAACCAAGCAATAATCATCTAACTTATACGCGATGGTTTTAAACTAGTCCATTAACAACAAACTCTAAGTTTTTTATGCTTTTTTTCATTAAGTTCTTAATCATTCGTTATGATTTCACTTATTATGCATTCGTTAGTATTTTATTACACTAATATCTATCCTTATGTCATTGAATGATACATACACCACCAATAATCACTTCTCTATCAAATTAAAATTAAAAAGAGATGAAGATTAAGGTTTAAAGCTTTTACCTCTTAATGTTCTTGATTACTTGAATGATTTAGCTTCTTCTTCTTAATTACTTGTGTGACGCCCCCAAATTCAGACCACTCACGTCTCAAATTCGGTGTGTCATGTACTATAAATCTAATAACTACATACATCTCATACAACGGAAATAACATAATAGATTACATTTATTTAATACAATCATTCATGTCCCAAGATTTCGTAACTTAAACATATCTTACACACCTTACATACTAAAACAAAGTCTAGGCATGACTAATACATATCACAGTTTACGTCTTTACATATCATAATATTTCTAGACAAATATGAACTACTCCGTAGCTTTGCCTTTGCAATTATCAATGCTTGAGGGACCGCCTTGCTTTGCCTTAACTGAAATGTTTTTAGGAAAAGAAAGAATGAGCAACAAGTTTTCTCAACAAATAATATAGCAATAAGGGTGTTCAATATAGTTTTAAATTTCTCAAGAGTACATCAATATATAATAGTTCAAGGATAACAAGAGGTATCAATGGTTCTCAACAATAGTCGCTAAGGATAAAAAGATATCAATAAGATTCAATACTTAACCAATTCGAGATTTTGAAGTAATGAATACTGAGCAGTCACTAAGGACTATAAACCTCTATTAGAATTAACAGTAATATATTGATAATCACACAAAACGAGTACAACAGGTGATCAACCTAAAGTACCCTATGTTATACATATCGTTTAATCGTACTCAAATGTGCACGTCGGTCTCGACAAATATAGTTTCTCCTTCAAAGAAGGTTGTTCATCTCAGTCAATACAAGATTTCGCACCAATCAATTGGTTTGGATCGCTTTCAAATTATGATTTAGGTCTAGCCGAATCAAAGGGCATAGATCGCTCTTTAAATATATATACGAACAATTATAAGTTCAATATTCAAAATCAAACTTCAAAGAGTATAAACAACTCTATTCTAACTATGAAGCATTATGTCATAAGATAAGAATCGTACTTTCAATTGTTTACTTGTACAACCAATAATAGTACAAGCTCTTGTAATGCTCAATAAAGAGTAGGGTTCGAGTACTTGCACAAATTTAAAGTTGTGTATGATAGGAAACTTGCATCAAAGAAATAGGGTTTAGATACTTGCCTCAATCGTAGTTTACCAAAGTATAGCTAATCAACACTTTTCAAACCCTATTATAACATAATTACGTATATAAGATATTCATTAGTTATGTACATCCGATACACAAATTTGATGTAAGTTTATTATATACATATGATTCTAACTTAACCGTATAATCCTATACATAAGTCATTACGTACTTTACATACACCTAACATAAAATCAGTTTGCAAGACTATGCAATCAAATAACATAGTTCTTTAATCATCCTTTGACTTAACGTTTGAAAGTTTATAAACACATCTCAAACATATGATTCTATTGCTAGCATACTTATTGATACTTTGAATACTGTATTTAGACATATATTACAGATTAAGATAACAATACAAACATGCATCACATCTAAGATCACAAACAGATTAGACATACAATACTGCAGGGTGGGGCAGCTGCGCCCTGGTTAGGCTTAGGACGGCTCAGCTGCGCTGTCCTCTAGCCTGACCAGAGTTGAGCTTCTGCTCTCCTGGTTTTAGTCTAATTTTTAGCATACCAAGACATTAATAATTATCATGCACACTTGCTAGAGGGATTTACATACACGTATGACCATCCTAAGTTCACCTTTATATGTTATGGTCTTAGTTTGGGATTTCTAAAGAATTTAGGCCAAATAGGGTCATGGAATCACAATGCCTACTAGGTTAACTGTGACGCCCCCAAATTCGGGTATCTTCCAACCCAGCATATGGTGCTACAGTTCACACATTCATTCAATTAAAATACCTCAAAAGAGTGAAAATGTCTTCTATATTCCAAAATAATATTATAATTCCCAGGTTCTTTATAACCATTACATGTTTGTTTGTCATAATACCAAATAATAACAACATTTATCCTATTCTATTACAAAGACAACCTATTGGTTAGCCTTGGCCTTTCCTTTATCTTTACCGGAACCTTCAGTCCGCTCGGTCTTAGCTGCATTCATATAGTTCAAGCAAGAATGAGCATAACTAGCTCAGCAAGTATGACAATTTCAATTAAGCAATAAGCTTGAATCATATAAATCGTATATCTACAATAACTGAACAATAGTTACGAAGTACTATCAATAATTCAAAATAGTTCTTCTCTTTTCTTTAAAACGCTACACAATGAACAACATTCATTAAACATTAATATTGGTCCAAGACCTTGATCATTTCATTCTTTCTTTGAAAAGGATAACCTGGCACCGAGTCCGTAAGTCTGGTATATCTTACGAGCACGTCTAGGTGATCAGCCTATAGTACTCTATGTTGTACAACACTACTTTCTTTAAACGTATGTACGTTTAAGGTTTGGCAACCTCACGTGCCTTTCGTTTGATGACAAAACATTTGCTTATGCATACGCAGTCTTCCTTTGAAAACCATACCAAAATAGTTTGGCAAAACTTGACAACATTGACAATAGTTCGACAGATTATAAGAAATCCATAAAACATCTTAAGTCTAGCCGAATGAATTGGCTTTGACTTCATCATACATCAATTCATGCGTACGGTACATGAATCACAAAGCTTGTCCAAAGAATTCAGACAAGGGTCAGAGTACTTGCCTTTAGCGTCTTCTACAGTAATTATACTTCCTCTTTGATTCTTTAAGGACTCTATACCACATTAGGTTATATATAATCAAGTATGTTTACTACTATATCTTACCCTTCTTCTCAATCTAATCATGCTTTAGATTGTTTATCATTTGTTACGGTTTATCATATTACAAAGTTCTTACGTTCAATTAAACTTTCTTCAACCTTTAGTCATTAACTTAAGGTTATAAACATCCTTTAATGATGTTACTTCAATTCAATTTAAGTATATAATTCACCCTTCATTCACTTCCTTATTCTTTATGTTCATAAGCATTCATTTCTATGCCATTCCTAGTACTGGCGCTACGGTGCCAGCCTTCTACCTACTACTCGCGCTGCGGCGCGGTTCTGCTGTGCCTATGGTCCGGACTCGGCACTGCAGCGCGAGTCCCTTTGTTACTTGTCGCGCTGCGGCGCCACTCTTTAGTAGTTGATGGTCAAGTCTGGCATTGCGGCGCCAAGGACAGTGCCTTGGGCGGCGCTATGGCGCCGGCCCTGAGCCTCAGACAGTTGACAGTTTTGATTTTCTTGGGTGAACTTTCCGTGGCCATAACTTATTCGTTCTAAGTCCGAATTAGTTCGTTCAAAATCCATTAGCTCACAAATCGCATGCTTTACGATGTCATTAGAAAATATTTCATTTTCGAATCTTTTAACTCAGAATTCACTGATTAGTTCATTATTACAAAAATGATAAACGTTCATGAACGGTCAAAGCTCGTTTCTTTGTTCTAAGTCGGAATTTTGTCATTTTTTAGTCCACAACTCTAGAATGCCAATTGAAACTAATCTTCATCGAAAACCAACATTTCTGAGTTCAATGCTAACTTTTGACTTCCGTTCTGAGAATTTAACGATTTCAACGATTATCGTCTAATCTCGTAAATTTCGCCATAACTTCGTTACTTGAGATTTTTACATTGTTCAAAATGGATTCATTCCATCATACTAACATCCTAACCAAACATATTTCAATAAATCATATTTATGATAAATTCTTATATGTTCTTCGTTAGTTCATAATTTATACAAGTATAATTCACTTATACATGGCTTATTAAGGTTTTGGTCCTTTGATTAATTATTCTCATTACTTCTTAACATACATGTTCTACCAATCAACACTTCTCTATCAACCTACAATTGAAGAAATGGAAGATTAATAATCTAGGATTCTTACCCTTGATGATCAACTTGGTTCTTCTTCTTTTTCTACTTGAAATACAAAGACTAGCTTTTCTTAATTTTTCTCTCAACTAAATAAGTTATAAGTTGTTGGTGAAATTTGAATTAGCAATAATTGAAAATCCAAAGCTTCTATTTATAGAAAATCTAAGGTGAGGGCATTATGGACTTAAGTCATCCCACCTCCTTAACTCCATATCCTTACTATTCCTATCTTGGTCACCAAGTAAATCAACTTTAATTGGTCACCAAGATGGCTGGTCATGTGCTCCCGGGGCCCACATGGGTTGCCCCATGGGTTTTTCTTACCCATTTACCCGTTGGTTCGATCCACGGATCCAATTTTTACTTTGGGCTTTAGGTTTAATTACCTTTGGGGCTAACGTTGGGCTTGCCTTTCATTTCATTGGGCCTTAACATTTTTCCAATTGGGCTTGCAACATTCCTACACAAATCTTACAAATCCAAAGCAATAGGATTAAAGCGTTTAACGTAAAATCCTCGTACTCTTTACGTATACTAGTTCATATTATCTTTTGTTATACACGTTATACTACCTTTAATATATACAAGTATAATACCTCATATCATACTCGTATTCATTGCCTCGCATAATACTTGCTATTATACGATCATCCTTTATTCAATTTCTTACGCTCCTTAACTTTCTCAAATGTAGTACGCAAGCGAAAAACTGCGTTAGCCATACTTGAATTGTTATTACATAATCCATCCTCCCATATTATTCCAGCGTTACGTATTTCTCAGAAGTTCAAAAATAATTCCCGAGTAGAAATCAGTGAATATTGTTTTTCGAAAAATTTCTCAGAAAGCTTTTATTTTCGTCTTAAAAATTCAAACACTATAATTCCTTTACGTAGCCAAAATACTACGACATTTCGATATATTTAGGTTATAGAACGACATTCATCTTATTAACAAATAACAATAACATATAATATAATTTTATTCATTATTTAATTAAATAAAATTATTTTACAATTGTTAATATCAAGTTTCGCCGGCGCGTCCAATCACAAAATCCACGCGATTGAACCTGCACAATAACAGATCACACACGAAGCTTGACAGCTTGTGCCGCCGAGGGATAGCTCCGGTGTGAGAATAAGTACAGGTCGTTCACAAGGTTTAACAACGGAGGCTTTAGTATTTAGTACTTAAAGATGTCTTACCTGTTAAGTGTCATCAAGCCTTGTATTTATAGTACTCTTATCACCCTAGAATCCTTCTCTGAGTCAGTTTAGGACTCCTAGTTATGGTAACTACCATAATTCAGGTCCAACACAATCTCCTTAAAAGGTGGAAGTGGAATCCAATCCAAACACTACCTTAGGAGCTACCTTATTCAAATACGGTTAGGATTTCAGACTCTACACGCAGGATGGCCCACTGCACAGGCCCAACCCAACCGATCTCAACATCGGGTCTGAGCTTCAGCCCAAAGGACTCGAAGACCCGATCCCAAACACCATACACTTAGGTAAGGCTCCGACCCAAAGGACTCGGATGTCGAACCCGAATATCTTCAGCTTCTTCATGAGCTTCGGCCCAATAGGCTCATAAGGCCCTTCCAGTGTCAGGCCTTTGGCCCACATGAGGGTCGGTAAAATGCTCCCGAACATTTCTCCCCAGGCTCTTATTATAATCTATTTATAATTAGAGACTCTGAAAAGATAAGGCTCGTGAAACCATGCCAGCAAATGATGAGTTGTATGGGGAAGCCAAACGGTCCCTCTTCGTTTCTCGAAACGTCACACGCCTCCCCAGGACTGGCCCCCACCAGTCATAAATAGCCGTCCTGGGGTCTCGTGCAGCTCAGCTTATAAAGACTCCCCTTCCTCAATCTCTGTTACTTTTTCCAGATTTTCCAAATTCAAATTCCTCTCTTGAAATTTTCCAGCGAAGGCAATTTTCGGCGAATACCTTACTTCATCAAGCTTGGCTAATTTCAGGTTTCTCCACTCTTAAAACACCTTCATCACTTCCCATTTCTACTTGCTTTTGCTTCAATGGCTGATTTTACCCCTGCACCAGCCTCAAATGTCGATGATATTACCATCCCCTCTCCCATTGGCACCACTGACCTAGTTTCAGTGCACCCGAAGGAGCCGATGAGTCCTTGGCCCCTCTTCCTATCGCAATCGAGCCAATCCGTCTACCTATTACTGACGAGATGGCCGAGGAGGAAACCATCCTCATTGCCAAACTCTCTACAGGTTATGTATCGGGGCCCACCCCTCCGAACACTACTGCTGACCCGCCCAAGATTGTACTGAAGATGAACCGATCCGAGAAGATGGCTTTACTTAAACAGAGTAAGAAGAAGCCTTCTACTAAGGCCCCCACCAAGCCCTCTTCGTCGGTGGTTCTGAAGCCATCTCCAACTCCTCCTCCAGTTATCATTCGTGAAGATCCAGAGGAAACCGAAGAGGTCCCTCTTGATCATCGTGCCAAGAGGCCTCATTTGGTCGATAAGTCAGATCTTCAGCCTGTGGATGCCGACTCTCTTCCCAATTTAACCCCAACCTCCCGGCCTGTTACTGAAGTAGGTTCTTCGCGTGGGTCGCCGACCACATTTTGGCCAAAGGGCCCTTCTGAGATTTTTCCTTTCAACACGCTCGATCATTTCAAGTTACAAGGGGATGACGAGTGGTTCAAGGAATTTTCTTCTGAGGAACTCATTGTGGCCTATATCAAGGCCCAATGTCAGGTAAATCAGAGATCCTAATGTACTCGTCTTTTTTGATCATCTATGACTTGTTATTCATGTAGTTCTTCCGATGTTTGTAGGCCAACGCTATCCTTGCCCGAACCGTTATGCCCGTAGCGTGTGCTACAAAAAATGAATCTCGGCTCCTAACCGATATGGAACTACTCAGGGCTGAGGTTCGGCGAGTTCGGTCGAACTTAGAGAGAGAAAAGGAGCTTCGGGTAGAGGCTCAAAATAAAATAGTCGAGGTTGGTCGTCGGGCAGATGAACTGGAGGAACAATACTCTTTACTGCAGCAAGAGTTCGTCGGCTCCGATGGTCATGCCAAGAAGCTTGTTAAGGATAAGGAACTTCTAGCAGAGGAGAACAAGGGCTTATTGGGGAATCTTCACGCCATCGAGGAAAAGTTCACTTGAGTACACGTTCAACTGAGGACCTTGATCTAGTCGAATAATACCTTGAGGGATGAATAGGCCATCATCAAGCAACTTGCCATCAAAGAATACGAGGAATCGCCTGCCTTGACCGATAAGATCATGACCCAGTTTGCTGAAGGGGTTGAAGCTTATCGGGAGAAGGCTCGGGCGAAGCTAATTGCTGCGGGGCATGATGCCTCTATTCTCGACTCTTCTGATGAAGAATCTGAAGTTGAAGCTGATGATGGGTCACCTTAATAGATTGATTTTAATACTTTTAAATTTTTCATTTTTCAGTTTTGTAATTTGCTCGATCAGTTAGGCTGATAACATGTGTATCCGAAGCCTATCTGATTAGAAATTATAAAACGTATGGATATGAATGAAATAGCCTAAATTTCTTAGTTGTTATCTCGATTAGTTTTGATCGTGACTTTTACCAAATAGTTAGGTCATTTCTGACCGTTTGATCAATTTATGCCCGAAGCTTACCTGATCGGATTTATAACTTTATCCATCAGTTATACTTGTGACTTATACCGATCAGTTAGGTCCTCTCAGATTGTCTGATCGGGTTTTCTCAATCAGTTATGCCTGGGATTTGTGTTGATCAATTAGGTCATTTTTAACTTTCTGATCAGTTTTATGCCCGAGGCTTGTCTAATCGGATTTGTAAGAGCGTTATGAATTTAAATGAAGTATAAAAAATTTCTCGAAGATAAATTCTCATTTATTTCATTGATAAATTGTATAGATTACACAAATAGAGGAAAGAATAGCATAGCTATTGCTGGCAATATCTCCTAAGTCTTCCAGTATGCCATGTGTTCTTTACCTCAGACCCATCCATCACTCGAAGCCGGTAAGTCCCGGGCTTCGGTATCTCCACTACTTCGTAAGGCCCCTCCCAGTTAGGCATTAGCTTGTCGGTGTTCTGGGGGGTTGATGCCTCTGATTCTCGAAGCACCGAGTCTCTAACCTCGAGCCTTCTTTGTTTGACTTTTTGATTGTAGTGTCGGGCAGTACGCTTCTGATAAATCGCTAGACGCACCAGTGCTGACTTCCAAACCTCTTCCAAGAGATCTAAGTTGACGCGCAGGCCGTCCTCATTGTATAGGTCCTTATACTGACTGACCCGAAGTGTAGGGGAGCCGATCTCTACATGTATGAGTGCATCGGTCCCGAAGGCTAATCTGAACGGTGAGTCTCCCGTTGTTGTTCTTGGGATAGTTCGCTAAGCCCACAAAACATTGAGTAACTCTTTTGGCCACCGACCCTTCAAGCCATCCCACCTTCTTTTGATGTCGTTAAGCAGAGTTCGATTGGTGACCTCTACTTGACCGTTCGACTGTGGATGGGCAACTGAAGTCTTTTGGTGTTGAATACCCAATTCTTTCAGGAAAGTTTCGAATTTTGACCCCACAAATTTCCTGCCATTGTCTGAGACTACCACCATCGGGATACCGAATCGATAAACCACGCTCTCTTTGAGATATTTCAAGCATTCTTGTTCCGTTATTTTTTGTAAAGGTTTAGCTTCGACCCACTTGGTCATATAGTCGATGGCCACAATCACGAAGCATACTTAACCCTTGGCCTTCGGCAGAGGTCCGAGGATATCGATTCCCCATACAGCAAACGGTATTGGGGATAGGACCGAACATAACTCTTCGGGAGGTTGATGAGGTATGGCGCTATTCAGCTGGCATTTCGAACACTTTTTGACAAACTCTTTGGCTTCCTGATAAATGGTTGGCCAGTAATATCCCTGCCTCAAAATCTTGTGTGCCAGTGACTTTGCTCCCACGTGATCCCCACAAATACCTTCATGCACTTCCCGAAGTGTGTAATTTGCCTCTGATGGTGTCAAGCACTTGAGCAATGGGGAACTAAAAGCCCTTCGATATAGGTCTCCATTGATAAGGACAAAATTTGAACCCCGATACTTGATTTTTCTTGCCAGGATGCAATCCGAAGGGAGAATCCCATCGGCAAAGTAAGAGATGTATGGCGTAAGCCAGCAGTCGAGTCGATCCGTACATAGCACCTCCACCTTTGGAACACTTGGTTGTTCCAACACCTCTAAATACACAGACCCGTTGAATGAACTGGCTTGGGTGGTTGCCAATCGTGCCAAAGAGTCTACCACTATATTGTCGGACCAATCGACCCCCTGACAGCTGAACGATGTGAAGTATGTCAGTTTATCCTTCACCTCGGATAGGTATCTGGTCGTTCTTGGCCCCCGGGCCTTATACTCACCCGATATTTGCTTGACGACCAACTGGGCGTCACTGTAGACGATTAACTTTTATACCTCTAAGCTTCGGGCCAACCTCAATCCAGCTAACATGGCCTTATACTCTGCTTCATTGTTGGTGGCTTTGAATTGGAATCGGGTGGCTTGTTGGACTTTGAATCCTTCGGGACTTGTCAGTATGACCCCTGCACCGTTGACTTTCGAAGTTGATGAGCCATCTACATAAAGCGTCAATGAAGTCCGCACATGATGTGTTTCCATGACCGATCCCACATCCGGTTCCGTGAACGAGCATTCCACAATAAAGGCTGCTAATGCCTATCCTTTGATTGTTGTTCGGGGTAGATATTATAGTGCAAACTGTGTCAGCTCCATTGCCCACGTACCTAGCCATCCTGATACCTCTGGCCTGTGTAGTATTTTCTTTACCGGTTGGTCCGTGTACACCACCATTAACCGACCCTGGAAATAATGCCGAAGTTTCCTGCTTCCTATGATCAAAGTGTAGGCGAATTTTTCCAGGTTTGGGTATCGGGTTTCTGCTTCTCGAAGTACATGGCTGACGTAGTACACCGGGAACTGATTTCCCCTTTTATCCCGAACTAATGTCGCCCCCACTGCCAACGAGCTTGCTGCCAAATACAAATACAGAGGTTTCGAAGGGATCGACTTTATCAACAATGGTGCACTGGATAAATATTTTTTGATCCCTTGGAACGCATCTTCGCAATCTGAAGTCCACTGAAAGCTCTTCTCATTTTTAGGTCCTTTCAAAGTGTCAAAGAATGGTAGGCATCTCTCTGCTGACTTCGACATAAACCGTCGAAGGGCTGCGATCTGACCCGTCAATCTCTAAACATCTTTATACGACTTTGGGATTTTCATATCCAGGATCGCTTGAATCTTCTCTGGATTTGCTTCGATTCCCCTTTTGCTGACTAAGTACCCTAAGAACTTTCTCGATCCCAATCCGAACGTACATTTGGTCGGGTTCAACTGCAAGTTACGTCTTCTGACTGTTTCGAAGCAATTTTCTAGATCTTCAAGATGGTTACTGACCGACATACTTTTGACGATCATGTCGTCCACGTAGACCTCCATGCTTCTCCCTAACTATTTCGTAAACACGAAATTCATCATTCACTGATACGTTGCCCCGGCGTTCAACAGCCCGAAGGTCATCTTTCGATATGCATAAATTGCCCGATGAGTGATGAAACTAGTTTTCGGGATGTCTTCCTTATTCATTGAAATCTGATGGTACCCTGAAAATGCGTCCATGAAGCTCAGCATGCCATATCCCGAGGTGGCATCAATCAACTGGTCTATATTAGGTAAAGGGTAGAAATCTTTTGGACATGCCCTGTTCAAATCCATGTAGTCAATGCATAATCTCTACTTCCCATTCTGCTTCTGGACCAAGACTACATTGGCCAACCACTCCGGGTAATCAATTTCAAAGATGAATTCGACCTCCAGGAGCTTGGAAATCTCCTCATTGATGATCTTCTGTCTTTTTGGGGTGAAAACTCTTCGTTTCTGTATAACTGGTTTTCTGTTTAGGTCTACATGTAGCCTATGCAGTGCCATCGATTCGCTTACCCCCGACATATCACTAGGTTCCCACGTATAGATGTCGGCATAGACTCGGAGCAGATCTATCAGCCCCGTCCGAAGAGGGTCTGCTAATCCCGACCTGATCTTGATCGTTTTCTCTGTATTTCCCGGTACCAGTTGTACATCTTTCGTTTCTTTGGTTGGCAGAGCAAGCGGTTCTGTACTACTCTCAATGAATGGCTCTATTTCTATAGCCATTGTTTGTTTCTGTTTACTAACCCCGACCCCCGAAGAAATCAAACTGTTTCGATAACACCTTCGGGCAATGTCCAAGTCACCTTTTACCTCCCCAATCTCGTTCGTGTCAGAAATTTGATTTTGAAATGGGGTATGGAAGTCACTGCCTATAGGGCTATCAGGGTTGGCCATCTGAGGATTGCGTTATATGCCGAGTCTACCTGGACCACGAAAAATCTGACTAGGATTTCTGCCTGCTGAGGGGCGGTGCCGAACCTGACTGGAAAGTCGATGGTGCCCGAAACATGCACCGGGTCTCCACTAAAATTGTACAACGGGCCTTCGCCGCCTAACTCCATCTTCTTTCCTTCCAGATACAACCTTTGATAAGCATGAGTGTATAGTATGTCGACTGAAGACCCGTAATTGATCATCATCCTTTTCATGTCGACAGGCCCGACCTGAGTCGTTATCACCAATGCACCATCATGTGGCTCAATGGGGTCGGTAGGGTAATCTTCGTCCGAGAAAGAAATAGAGACTCCCGAGTAAGCCCCGCCTTTCCTAGGAGATGAGTTTGCTACTGACAACACGGCTTTGAGATGTCCGCTTCTTTTCTTTCTAGTTACACGCCCTACCGAACCGCCCGAAATTACATCAATCACACCTCAAGGTTGCGTGTTCGGTTGCGACTGTGTCCCGAGTCGACCCTTTGTTCTCCTCTCGAGGTGCCTCTGAACTTTCCCGACTGACCACGTACTGCACTAATTGCCCATTTTGAACGTTTTTCTCAATCAAATCCTTCAGATCGTTACACATCTCCGTCGTGTGCCCGCGACATTGATGGTATTCACAATATTTGTCCCGACCTCTCTTGCCAGGTTTCGGATGCGTCGAATATGGCTCAAAAAATGGTTTGTTCCGCATTTCCTATAGTATCTTTGCCCGGTCAGTGTTGAGGGTGGTGTAAACTTTGTTAACATTTCTATTCGGGAAGGGTGGTCGGCCACTTCCCGAACCCCCACCATTATTACTTTTCCTACTGTAGTTATCCGACCTCCTCTGGTTATCGAACTGTTGATAGCTTTGTTTGTCTCTATCTTTGGACTTCTCATAAGGTTGGGAGCGTGGTCCAAAGTTCCCCATTGCCTCCTCGATTGCTTTGAATCCCTCAGCTCGATGGAAGGCTTCTATCAAATCTGTTGGAGGGCTGATCACCAGGTCCTTCATCAGTTTCTTTGACTTTCCGATATCTAAGCCAGTTGTGAAGAATCTCAAGGCCTATGGGGAATTCAATTCTGCTACTGACCCCACCGCCTCCCGAAACCTCTTGACATATTGGCTCAGGCTCTCATCCGACTTCTGTCGAACCAGCATGAGGGAGGCCATGATCTTTCCTCGCTTTCTGTTGCTCCCGAACCGGGCATGAAACTTCTCCCGAAGATCGTGCCATCAATTAATCGACCCGGTCGCCAAGGTTCCCATCCACTCTCTGGCACTTTTTTTTAGAGTTGTCGCGAACATATGACACTTGGCAGTGTCCGAGTGTCCGTAGTATGTCATCAGTCTGTCATACCCGTCTGAATGGTCGTACGGATCTCACAACCCATCATATGTCTCCAATGGGGGCATCTTCTTTTTGGGATCGGCGGTAATATGGTTTATCTTAGGCGAGAAAGGTGACCCTAGACAAGCCGAAGGTGTCCCCATCGAGTTCTTCACCACCAGCAGTTTCTCCAATTCAGCCACCCTTCAAGTGAGGGGGTCGGACTCCTCTTTACGAGGGGACGATCTGGGTTTGTCCCTCTCGTATTCGGGAGACGCGTCCCTCCTCTCCTGTCCTGATCTGCCCAGCTGCTCTGATCTCCGTTCTACCGAACGGCTCCTTCTTCGGCTTCGGCCTTCATAGGATTGACTTATGTGCCTGCTCCTTTGTCTTCTTGCCTCTCCCCGTCGAGGTGACCGGGATCGGCTTCGATGCCTGCTCCTAATCGAGGATACCTTTTGTTTCCCAGCCATCTTCGCCATCTGCTGTTTGAGCTCCTCCTGCTAAAGGTGTAGAGCCATTATGGCGTCTTTGTTATGTTACATCTTCTTCTACAAGATGAACTCTCGTTGGTCTCGGCCGTCTTCCCCTCAGTCCTTTCCTCGCACCTCCAGTGCTTGAGAGTTGTTTTCATCTGCATAACTAGCCTGATTGGGTGTGTGCTGGCTGTCGTGGAAGAGTTTTCACCGGAGGGAAGCAACTGGCTTCTCCTGAACCTCTTGGACTCTAGAGCCCAGTCTGTCCTACACCGAACCCCTCACCTGGGTGGTCTAGTAGGTCTTCGCCTTCTCCTGGTTAGAAGCACTGGTATCCCTACTCGCCATGACTTACCGGAGAAGCTGATTGCGATTGTAAAAAGCACTAAAACACCCCTCCTTCTAGCGCCAAATGTTAACGTCAATTTTCACTAACGCGTCCAATCACAGAATCCACGCACTTGAACCTGCACAATAACATATCACACACGAAGCTTGATGGCTTGTGCCACCGGGGGATAGCTCCAGTGTGAGAATAAGTACAGGCTGTTCACAAGGTTTAACAATGGAGGCTTTAGTATTTAGTACTTAAAGATGTCTTACCTGTTAATTGACATCAAGCCTTGTATTTATAGTACTCTTATCACCCTAGAATCCTTCTCCGAGTCGGTTTAGGACTCCTAGTTATGGTAACTACCAAAATTCGGGTCCAGCACAATCTCCTTAAAAGGTGGAAGTGGAATCCAATCCAAACACTACCTTGGGAGCTATCTTATTCAAATACTGTTAGGGTTTCAGACTCTACACGTAGGATGGCCCACTGTACAGGCCCAACCCAACCGATCTCAACATCGGGTCTGAGCTTCGGCCCAAAGGACTCGAAGACCCGACCCCGAACACCATACACTTAGGTAAGGCTCCGACCCAAAGGACTCGGTTGCCGAACCCGAATATCTTCAGCTTCTCCATGGGCTTCGGCCCAATAGGCTCATAAGTCCCTTCTAGTGTCAGGCCTTTGGCCCACATGAGGGTCGGTAAAATGCTCCCGAACAACAATAAATTTGAATTTCTCGGTCGTTACATCCTTCCCCCCTTATAAGGATTTTGTCCCCAGAATCTCGTCTTACATTAAACAAATAGCTGAGGGTAATTCTACTTTATCTTTTCTTCAAGTTCCCACATTGCTTCTTCGACATCGTGGTTCTTCCATAACACCTTTATTGAAGGTATAACTTTGTTCCTCAGAACTTGCTCTTTTCTATCAGTAATTTGAATAGGCACTTCTTCATACGTCAAGTCCTTCTCAATATGAATAGGTTCATATTCTATTACGTGCTTATAATCTAGCTTATAAGGACGTAACACAAAGACATGAAACACATTGTGTATTCGTTCTAGGTCTGGAGGTAATGCTACCTCTCCTACCCTTTTTAATATTTCGAAAGGTCCTATAAACCTTGGACTTAATTTTCCCTTCTTTCCAAAGTGTATCTTTCCTTTTCCAGAGAGATATCTTCAGAAAATACGTACGAGCCTACTTCAAACTCTCTATTTACTCAATGTGAATCCGCATATTTCTTATGTCTGTCTTGCGCTGCCACGAGACGCATCCGTATTAGTTTCACTATATCTGTTGTCTGCTGCACCAATTCAGGTCCTAGCATTCGGCGTTCTCCCACTTCGTCCTAACACAATGGCGTTCTGCATTTCCTTCCATATAGAGCTTCGTAAGGCAGCATGCCTATGCTCGCATGATAACTATTGTTATACGCAAACTCCACTAGCGGTAGATGATCATCCCAACTACCCTTGAAATTCATAACGCAGGATCTCAACATATCTTCCAACGTCTAAATTATTCTCTCGCTCTGCCTATCAGTTTGTGGATGATAAGTTGTACTCAACTTCAGTTGCGTTCCCATCTGTTCCTGAAGACTCCTCCAGAAGCTTGACGTGAATCGTGGATCACGATCTGACACAATCAAAACTGGTACTCCATGTCTGGAAATGATTTCCTTAACTTAAAGTTTTGCTAACTAGGCTAAGTTATACTTAACCCTTATTGGCAAAAAGTGAGCCGACTTCGTCAACCGGTCTACTATTACCCAAATCGCATCATACCCCTTCTGAGTAATTGAAAGTCCCACCACAAAGTCCATCGTGATATGCTCCCACTTCCACTCCAGAATCTCCAATGAATGTACCAAGCCACTTGGTCGCTGATGTTCGGCCTTAACTTTTTGACAAGTCAAGCACATACTCACATATTTTGTTATTTCCCTCTTCATGTTCGGCCACCAAAAACTCTGTCGAAGGTCTTGATACATCTTAGTACTACCAGGATGAATCGAGTACCTCGAACTATGAGCTTCTTGTAACACTTTCTCCTTTAATTCTGTCTCATTTGGAACCCAAAGTCTTCCTTCAAATCTTAATAATCCATCCTTATCAAGACTGTACTTTAAATCTTTTTCATCGATTAACCGCTTCTTCATCTGGTCACACTTCTCAGTTCAGAGTTACACCTCCTTGACTCTCACTACAATGGTAGATTGAATCTCCGTTGTAAATAGTTTCTATCCCGATTCACTCGGTAACTTCACCTCTATCTCCATCCTAGCCATCTCTGTTATTAACTAAGTTTGAGCCGTTAACATAGACAACTTTTCCCGACCCTTCCTACTTAAGGCATCAGCCACTACATTGGCTTTCCCGGGGTGATACATGATTTCACAGTCGTAATCCTTTATCAATTCCAGCTATCTCCTTTGTCTCATAGTCAACTCCTTCTGTGTGAAGATATATTTTAGACTCTTATGGTCCGTGTATATCTCACATTTCTCCCCGTATAAATAATGCCTCCATATTTTCAAGGCAAAAACTACTACGGCCAGTTCCAGATCATGAGTAGGATAAACTTTCTAATAATCCTTTAACTATCGTGATGCATACGTAATGAACTTGCCAAGCTGCATGAGCACCCAATCAAGTCCTCTATGCGAAGCATCGCTATAAACTACAAAATATCTTGTATCGTCAGGTAAAGACAATACATGTGCTTCACTCAGCCATTTCTTCAGTTCTTGAAAACTGTCTTCACACTTCTCCGTCCATACGTACTTCATTGTCTTCCTTGTCAGGTTAGTCAACGGAGTAGCTATCTTCGAAAAATCTTGAATAAATCTCCAATAGTATCCTGCTAACCCTAGGAAACTCCGCACCTCGATCGGCATTTTCGGTTGTTCCCAACTCATCACTACTTCCACCTTCGCTGGGTCTACTGAAATCCATTCACGGTCGATAACATAACCCAAAAACTGTACCCTTTCCAGCCAAAATTCACACTTAGTGAATTTCGCATACAACTTATCCTTCCTTAGTGTCTCCAACACTACTCTTAGGTGTTCAAGATGATCTTCTGTCGTCTTAGAATAGACTAGAATATCATCGATAAACACAACAATGAACTTGTCCAAGTATTGTTTAAACACTATGTTCATCATATCCATAAATGCAGCTAGTGCATTAGTTAACCCAAATGACATCACCAGAAACTCGTAATGGCCGTAACGAGTCCTGAATGCCGTCTTAGGTACATCCCCACTTCTAACCTTCAACTGATGATACCCCGTTCACAAATCTATCTTAGAAAAATACTTTACCCCTTTCAATTGATCAAAGAGATCATCGATCTTAGGCAATGGATATTTATTCTTTATCGTTAACTTGTTCAACTCTCCATAGTCGATACAAAGTCTTGACGATACGTCCTTCTTCTTTACAAATAGTACCGGTGCTCCCCACGGTGAAACACTCGGTTGAATATACATCATGTCCAACAGTTATTGTAACTGTACCATCAACTCCTTCATCTCCACTGGCGTCATACGGTACGGTGTCCTGAAAATTGGTGCCGCTCCTGGCACAATGTCTATTACGAATTCGGTTTCCCTATCTGGTGGAAGACCCGGTAATTCACTTGGAAATACATCCATGAATTCTTTCATTATAGGTATTTGTTCCATCGTTTCCCCCACTCTCTGGGTATCAACAACATGGCACAAATATCCTACACATCCCTTCCTCAACAATTTTCTTGTTTGTGTCATGGTAAGACAACACGAACATCCCAACGATTTATTACCATAAAACATTGTATGAGGCTGACTCAACGTTCTAATGTTTATACATTTATTTTGGCAATTTATTATTGCACCATGGTTAAACAACCAATCCATCCCGAGAATTACATCGAATTCTCTCAACTTTATCGGTATCAAATCTACCGATAATTTACAACCTCGTATATCTACGCAACAACTCCTATGGATATCTTCAACAAGAATAATTTCTTCATTCACTACCTTGATATTCAAAGGTATAGGCAATCTTTTGGGAAGTAATCCTAAACGTCTAGCAAAATCACATGCTATAAAGGAACAAGTAGCACCCGAGTCAAATAACACGTAAGCATTTATGTCGTTGATCGGGATAATACCTGCAACTACATCCCCGGATGCAACTGCATCTTGGACCGTCATGTTAAAGGTGCGGGCCATCGGCCTATCCGTCTGCACTGGACCACCAATAGCTAACTTACCACTATTAGCGCCCTTATTCCCATCCGTCCCCTTCTTCGGGCAGTTCTTCGTCGTGTGATCAGTTGATCCACATACAAATCCATGGTTTTTCTTCGGACTTGGACAGTTAGGCAAAATGTGCCCCTCCTGTCCACAGTTGTAACATACAGCCTTCCCCTTGAGACAGACTCCTAAGTGAGTCTTCCCGTAGTTCTTGCACGCCTCCATCCTTCTCTTAGGATCCCTTTGCTTCACTCCGGTATTCCCAGAGTTAAATCCCTTCCTCTTCTGGCCTTCACCACTACCACTAGCTCCCTCGAGCTTTACTCCCCCGTCTACCTTTCCCTTGTTCTTCTTCTTCTTGTGGTATTGGCTTAGAGCCTCGTTACCACCTTTAACAATTATTGCCTTCTCTAGTATGGTCCCAAAAGAGTTACTTTGGAACACAGATATTCGGCTATAGAGCCAGGGTTTCAAGCCCTGCTCAAACCTCCTAGCCTTTCTCACCTCGGTGTCCACCTGATGTGGAGCAAACCGTGCCAATTCATTAAATTTGGCAGCGTATTGGGGAACTGTCATTTCCCCTTGTTTCAACTCCAGAAACCGCATCTCCATCCTTCCCTGCATACTCGTGGGAAAGTAGTTCTCAAAGAAAATTTCCTTGAACCACGTCCACGTAAAATTTTCTATACCGACCCTAGCCTGGTTCGCCTCCCACCAGAAATTGGCCTCCTCATTCATCATATAAGTGGCAAAAGCAACCTTTTACCCTTCATCGATATTTGTAATAACAAATGCCTTCTCTATTTCCTTCACCCACGTTTGGGTTTCTATGGGGTCCGTAGTTCCTTTGAACTCCGGCGGACCAATACTCTTAAAATCTTTAAAAGTAGTAGCTCTTACTACTGCAGGATTTACGGGTATATTAGCCCCATTCCTATTAAAAGCGGCTGTTAACAAGTTAATGAACTCTTGCACCAGGTTAACCGGACCTCCCTCCGATTGATTTACATTAGCATCTTGATTTCTTTGTCTCCTTCTTGGTGGCATTTTGCTGTTAAGATAAACAACACGTAATTATTACTTCTTTCTTGTTAGTTAGTTATTATTCATTACTTAAACAATAACTTCAACTCATTGCACAATATGTTCCATAAAAAGACTTATATTGATTTGCTTGCTTGAAGTATAATACTACATCATTCGTTCATACACAGCTATAGCTGATTACATTTATATCCTATAATTGCTTTCCAAAAATTAGGATTTACAAAAGACTACCATTTGATATACAAAAGAGGGTTTTACATCACTACTAGATACATCATATTTACATATCTAATTCTACTCTAGCTACTACTAAGTTACATCTGCCTTATGGCATTCTCAAAATCTACCCTGCCTCTATCGGATACCCAGCTACCTGCTGCTAGAAATCCGCATAAGAACTCCTATGTATATAGGACATCCTCCCTATCTTTTGCTTCTTAACCTTTAGCTCCTACCTAAGCTCAAAGGTCTCCAGTTTTAGCTCGTGGACCTTATCCTTCGCCAAAACACGTTCATCATGTTCCTCTTCCCACATCGACTCCATACTCGTCTTGTCCTCCAGGATTTCCTAGACCTCTTCTTTTAGTTCTCTGACCTCCTTCCCCATGTGGATATTTCTATCCAATAAGGCCATGAATAGTGCCTTCAGTGACTCCCCCAGAGTCATCTCTTCTGCATGTGCAATGGTGTTAAAGGACACCACCTCTACCTCCTCCTCTGACGTGCCATTAAACATGGACATGAGATCTAAGTCTTTCGAGTCTCCAGACTCAATCACAACCACTTCGGGCTTTGCTGCTATAGGGTTCGGTAAGACTTCTATTTGGTTCATCGATTCCTTACTTACTACATGTATATCCCTATACATTTCGTTTTCTCCTGACATCTACAACAAAATAATTTAGTTTGATTAGTATACGTCAGTAGAATAATAAAAACACATATCACATTTAATGCATTTTTAGGGTTAACTTCATCTTTTACTTCTTTAACATTTCTTAAGGTTATGACTTAAGGTTCTTTTCCCCCTTAAGTTTTATAACCTAATGCTTTGATACCAACTTGTGATGCCCCCAAACCTGGGTATCTTCCAACCCAGCATATGGGGCTACACGGTGCTACAGTTCACACATTCATTCAATTGAAATACCTCAAAAGAGTGAAAATGTTTTCTATATATTCCAAAATAATATTATCATTCCCAGGTTCTTTATAACCATTACAAGTTTGTTTGTCATAATACCAAATAATAACAACATTCATCCTATTCTATTACAAAGACAACCTATTGGTTAGCCTTGGCCTTTCCTTTATCTTTACCGGAACCTTCAGTCCGCTCGGTATTAGCTGTATTCATATGGTTCAAGCAAGAATGAGCATAACTAGCTCAGCAAGTATGACAATTTCAATTAAACAATAAGCTTGAATCATATAAATCGTATATCTACAATAACTGAACAATAGTTACGAAGTACTATCGAGAATTCAAAATAGCGCTTCTCTTTTCTTTAAAATGCTACACAATGAACAACATTCATTAAACATTAATATTGGTCTAAGACCTTGAGCATTTCATTCTTTCTTTGAAAAGGACAACCCAGTACCAAGTTCGTAAGTCCAACATATCTTGCGTGCACGTCTAGGTCGTCAGCCTATAGTACTATATGTTGTACAACACTACTTTCTTTAAACGTATGTACGTTTAAGGTTTGGCAACCTCACGTGCCTGTTGTTTGACGACAAAATATTTGTTTATGCATACTCAGTCTCCCTTTGAAAACCATACCAAAACAGTTTGGTAAATCTTGACAACATTGACAATAGTTCGACAGATTATAAGAAATCCATAAAACATCTTAAGTCTAGCCAAATGAATTGATTTTGACTTCATCATACATCAATTCATGCGTACGGTACATGAATCACAAAGCTTGTCCAAGGAATTCAGACAAGGGTCAGAGTACTTGCCTTTAGCATCTTCTACAGTAATTATACTTCCTCTTTGATTCTTTAAGGATTCTACAACACATTATCACATAACATACCACGTTAGGTCATATATAATCAAGTATGTTTACTACTATATCTTAACCTTCTTCTCAATCTAATCATGCTTTAGATTATTTATCATTCGTTACGATTTATCGTATTACAAAGTTCTTACGTTCAATTAAACTTTCTTCAACCTTTAGTCATTAACTTAAGGTTATTAACATCCTTTAATGATGTTACTTCAATTCAATTTAAGTATATAATTCACCCTTCATTCACTACCTTATTCTTTATGTTCATAATCATTCATTTCTATGCCATTCCTAGTACTGGCGTTGCGGCGCCAACCTTCAACATACTACTCGCGCTGCGGCGCAGTTCTTCAGTGCCTATGGTCCGGACTAGGCGTTGCGGCGCGAATCCCTTTGTTACTTGTCGCAATGCGGTGCCACTCTTCAGTGGTTGATGGTCAAGTCTGGCACTGCGGAGCCAAGGACAGTACCTTGGGTAGCGCGACGGCACTGCAGCACTGGCCCTGAGCCTCGGACATTTGACAGTTTTGATTTTCTTGGGTGAACTTTCCGGGGCCATAACTGATTCGTTCTAAGTCCAAATTGGCTCGTTCAAAAGCCATTAGCTCACAAATCACATGCTCTACGATGTCATTAGGAAATATTTCATTTTCTAATCTTTTAGCTCAAAATTCACCGATTAGTTCATTATTACGAAAACTATAAACGTTCGTGAACATTCAAAGCTCGTTTCTTCGTTCTAAGTCAGAATTTGGTCATTTTCGAGTTCGCAACTCTAGAATGCCAATTGAGACTAATATCCATCGAAAACCAACATTTTCGAGTTCAATGCTAACTTTTGACTTCCATTCTGAGAATTTAACGATTTCGACGATTATCGTGTAATCTCGTAAATTTCGTCATAACTTCGTTACTTGAGATTTTTACATCGTTCAAAATGGATTCATTCCATCACACTAACATCCTAACCAAATATATTTTATTAAATCATATATATGATAAATTCTTACATGTTCTTCATTAGTTCATAGTTTATACAAGTATAATTCACTTATACACTGCTTATTAAGGTTTTGGTCCTTTGATTAATAATTCTCATTACTTCTTAGCATACATGTTCTACCAATCAACACTTTTCTATCAACCTACAATTGAAGAGATGGAAGATTAATAATCTAGGATTCTTACCATTGATGATCAACTTGGTTCTTCTTCTTTTTCTACTGGAAATACAAAGACTAGCTTTTCTTACTTTTTCTCTCAACTAAATAAGTTATAAGTTGTTGGTGAAATTTAAATTAGCAACAAATGAAAATCCAAAGCTTCTATTTATAGAAAACCTAAGGTGAGGGCATTATGGACTTTAGGCCATCCCACCTCCTTAACTCCACCTCCTTACTATTCCTATCTTAGTCACCAAGTAAATCCACTTTACTTGGTCACCAAGATGGCTGGTCATGTGCTCATTAGGCCAACATGGGTTGCCCCATGGGTTTTTCTTACCCATTTACCTGTCGGTTCGATCCACGGATCCGGTTCTTACGTTTAATTACCTTTGGGCCTAACGTTGGGCTTGCCTTTCATTTCATTGGGCCTTAACATTTTTCCAATTGGGCTTGCAACATTCCTACACAAATCTTACAAATCCAAAGCAATAGGATTAAAGCGTTTAATGTAAAATTCTCGTACTCTTTACGTATACTAGTTCATATTATCTTTTGTCATACACGTTATACTACCTTTCATATATACAAGTATAATACCTTGTATAATACTCGTATTCAATGCCTCGCATAATACTTGCTATTATACGATCATCCTTTATTCAATTTCTTACGCTCCTTAACTTTCTCAAATTTAGTACGCATGCGAAACACTGTGTTAGCCATACTTGAATTATTATTACATAATCCATCCTCCCATATTATTCTAGCGTTACGTATTTCTCGGAAGTTCAAAAATAATTCCTGAGCAGAAATCAGCGAATAGTGTTTTTCGAAAAATTTCTCGGAAAGCTTTTATTTTCATCATGGAAATTCAAACACTATAATTCCTTCACGTAGCCAAAATACTACGACATTTCGATATATTTAGGTTATAGAACGACATTCATCTTACTAACACATAACAATAACATATAATATAATTTTATTCATTATTTAATTAAATAAAATTATTTTATAATAAATTCGAATTTCTCGGTCGTTACATTAACCATATGTCCACATAAAGAGATCACATAATATGTACTACGCATGTTTATAAGTGTTCACTTCGTTTATTCATAGCTAGCATCGTTTATCACTTTAAAACATGCTTAAACTCATGCTTGGTTAACTTTCATTACGTCTAACACATAAGAATCATGCTTAGAGACATAATGAACATAAACATGCCATCTTCAATATTCAGTACTTAACTACTTACACAAATGTAATTTAGTTTGAAAAATATCCGAGTTTGCTTTTGAAATCATTTCAAACTTGAAGAATGAAATCTAAAACATATTTAAATCTCTTTGCATATGTAGTTAGGTCATGTTTGCATACTCACAAGGTCAGAACATACTCCATGTGGTATTCATGGATGTTAGTCTCAATATGTCAAGTTTTCTTTGAAAAAGTCATTTAACTCAAAGCCTAAACAAGTTGGTCATGAACAAAGGAACCTTAAATCACAACTCATGCTCCTTAATGTCCATAAATCAGTCATATATGTATACTATCATGCTCAAAATTTGCAGAATACGAGTTTCACTAAAGTTTATTTTTGAAACTATAAGTTTTTGTTATAAAACTCCTACTAAATCATATTGGACAATTCATATCTCATAAGAAAGCTTTATACCACATGTTATACTTCTTTTCATGCATGTATAGGCCATAATACCAGGTTAGAAACAACACAGTACAACAGAAACAAGAATCTAGTTCTGGGGATTGGCGCAGCTGTGCTGCGCTGCACCCTAATACAAACTGGGCGTAGTTGCGCCCTTCCTGGACCAGAACCAGAAAGGTGATCTGTTTTACAGAGTATCACCCCAACTTCAATTTATTCAGTTAAAACATGCTCAAGTCCATTATTAAAGGTTCTATACATGTATACACACTTCACAAACACTTTGGTAGCAAAATTCCAAATTTAATTTGTAAGAATTTAGTAGAATTTCAATGATTTGCCAACTTTAAAATTAAGTATAGAAAATAAGAATTTACCTCCTTTAAAGCTTAGTTAGCTTAGTTTCTACCTTCTGTAATTGCTAAACTCCTCCTTAAACACAAGTATCTCAGACTCTAATTCTTGGGATTTTAACAGACAATTCTCAGTAACGTGAAACATGAACTTGAAGCTGCTATTTACAGAAGAATGACTGACTGGCTAATGGCTTTACACTAAGGTTGAATCTATGGAATATAAGAAGAACACAATAGATATCAAAGGGTTGCTCAACCACCACTTCTCAGCCATTTCCATAGCCAATCATCACCTAGTTATAGCCACTGTTCATTGTTCTACAGATTACGTAAAGGAAAGTGGAATATTGTTTAACAACTTGATTAAAATACTTAGTTTAGTTTCTTTAATTCTCAAAATGTGATTTGAATGTGTTAATGCTACTACCATATGAAAAGTTAGGGATTTAATATATACACATATCATATAATCCATGTACATTGGGTCCACATAATTTAATATTTAATGCAGATAAAATAACGTAGTTAGGTATTATTGACCGGGTATTTCCATAGATATTATTAGTACTCACATAACCACATTATGACACTATCCAATATTAAATGTCCATTTTAAACATTTAATCCCTTTCCGAATTTCTGGAATATACAGTTAATTAATTAACTTTATATTAAAATGTCACACATGATTTTATTGTGCTACTGGGTACCTCATACCATTTAAATGTACTCTTATCATGTGATTTTAATGATGTCACACATTACAATAATGTTCCATTTAACAGTCACTGCAATAACTAACTCTTCAAGTTCTGGCCACTAGCGCAGCTGCGCTAGTTTGTACTGTAGAGAGGGCGCAGTTGCGCCGGTCCCTGGCAGTGTCAAACTAATTTAGCTTCAGGCTAGTTCTGACTTCTATCACCATAATAGTTTCATATAACATGAATTAAATTCCAGATTGATAATACTACTAGTTAAAGTGTCTATTTTTTCCATACATGGAATTATACAATCACACATAATTAATCTTCCTCTTATTAAATTGTTTCTTTCTTAATTCACTTAGTAAGTTTCATTATGCCACACTAGGCAAATTCTCATAAGCTTTTGATCAAGCTCTTCACCAATCTCACCACATTACTTTACTGTCGTAGCGTTCAACGGTTAACTTAATTGAATATGATTTCTATAAACCACACCACAACAATATTTATTTATACTCAAATAAATACTCGACTTTCATTAATCTATTTATCAATAATATTTGAAAATTCTTGAGTATTACAACTTGGAAATGCTCTCATTTCTCTCTCAATATAATGCTCAAGTGTTGGTTGAAATTTTGTAAACAACAAATGAAGCAAATGACTAGTTTTTATAGAAATTGCAAGACCAAGGGCAAAATGATCATTTGGGCACCTCCTTACTATTCACACCTCCTTAACCAAGCTTCCTCAAGAAGCTTGACCACCTCATTGCCAGCTACTTCACCCCATGGGGGCCCACATGGGTTGCTCTATGGGTTTTTACCCACCCACTTGATCAACGGTTCGATCCATGAGTTCGATTCTTTGTTCGAACTTTAAAATTAATTCAACTCGGGCCTAACTTTGGGCTTGAATTTACATTTCTTTGGGCCTTGATTTAAATTTTCATTGGGACTTCTTCATTATTCAATTGAGCTTTCCAAAGTCCAAGTCCATTAACCAAATAGTCAATCTTGACTTCTGTTGACCAAGACTTTCACTCTAGTTATTCTTACTATATAATTCTCGTATTCTTTTCGTTTTGACTTCGTATAATTTCTGTATTATAGGTCATATAATTCTTCATTTTATACTTTTATAATACATTGTATTATACTCGTATTTTCCCGTATAATAACTTTCTTATTATACTTAAATCATTCATTTTCTTAGAAATTCACTTTTCCTAACATTCTTGATTTTGAGTATGCAGGCGAAAAATGCGTTTGCCATAACTGAATTATTATTGGATAATCCATCTTTCCTCAAAATTCTATCATTACTTATTTCTCGAAAATTCAAAAATAAATCTCGAGCAGAAATGGATGAATAGTGATTTTACTGAAGTTTCTTGGAAAACTTTTATTTTCGTCTTAGAAATTCATACTATTTAATTCTAGCACACAGCCAGAATACTAACCACGTTCATTCATCCTAGGTCATAGAACGACCTTTAACTTCCTTACTCAGATTAATCCACATAATATGATTTTATTTAATATAATCAAATAAAAATTCATTTACATAATAATTCGATTTTCTCAGTCGTTACATTACCTATAGCTTTTCAGTTTTCAATAACTTAGAACATAATGTTCCAAGTTTCAACTTATCTATCTTGCAAGTAAGATTGCAAATAGATTCAGCTAAGTCAAGCTCGCTGTGTTTTTTTTATTTTGCCATTCTCTTCTATTCTTTTTTTAAATGTTCATTTAGCAGCTAATCATATTCCTCAAATTATTTGCAAGAGTATGAAAATTTTTTTCCTTATATATCATCAGACATGTACTTCAATGTTTAAAGCACTATTACACATATGTTATGAAAGAATTTATGTCTCCTTAAAAGATTATGCATTTTGTTATCTTAATTTTGATGAATTTTCTTTAGCAATTTTTCTACCTCACTGAGTGTAGCCCTACCTATCTCAAGTTTAAGGTTCAAATTCTCAAAGGGAGCTTCCTGAATGAATTATTGGCTAAGGTAAATGGTGAAAATCGATACTCCTATTGTCATTGAGTAGGACTATTTATCTATTTTAGACTATTTAACAAGTTACTTAAGTTCTTTTAGTGATGGTAGCATTTGAAACTCCAGAATATATTGTCTTTAAGTAGGATCATCATCCATTTGTATTAGACAATTATCAAGTTTTATGAAGCTTTAGACTGTTTGGTTAATTTCATATTTGCTCAACTCTCACGTTTTTAATGAATTGCTTCACGTTATCAAGTTTATCAAATTTATCAAGTTTTAGCTTTGAGACTAATGAATTGCTTTATGTTAGTCAATTTCTTGATATTGATTGTGTTTTGTTTGCTACAATTTAGTACATGTAGTGATTAGAGAACAAATTGTGTTCATCCGACATGGCATGAATCATCGAATTTAGGTGCATGAATTGTAATTCTTTGAAAAATATGTGATTCATTAAGTAAAAGTTGTAAACCGATGTAAGTTATACTCAAAATTTCATTGTTTTACCTCAAAATGGGATTATGATATTGATGATTAAATTGATGCTTTTCTTTGTTATTGGTTTTTTGTTTTAATTGATTTGTTATGGGAACTGAAAATTTCCAACTCAAATTAGGATTGCCCCACACCTAATTATATATTAGTATTGGTTTTTTGATTTACTAATGTTTGATTTTTTGTGATGTTTTGTACAAAATTTGTTTCACCACTACGACGTTACTTCTTCAAATGGGGTGATCAACCGAATAAGGGGAGCATATCGAAAGAAAAGTGAAAATCTCTTAATTTTATGCTATGATAATTAAACTAATTTACATGAATTGTGTACTTTGAGTTCTTTTTTTGACATGAACGTCAGACAAATTATTAAATTCATTATTTCAACTAGCTCGTGCATTGCACGGGCTACCAACTTGTATAAATAAATAAACAATTCAATCAGGTTAATTGAGCTCATTATCTTTTGATTTTGTCAGTGTATATGTGGCCTAGATCATGATTAAGTGAAATCAAAATTCATTCACAAATAATAAACAATTTTTGAAGTATAGAGAAGTGTACTCCTGTAACGCCCCCTTTCCGAAATTCAAAGAGAGGTTATGCATAAAACATAACAAAGCTAAAAAGAATAGTCTTCATGACCAATACATATCAAAAGGCAATCAATACTAAAAGCCAAACTGGCTCAAATCACAATATAAAATATTTAATACAGCTCCAAATAAATCAATTTATCACAACCTAAACAAAATATCTAAACCATTGGATAGAAGAAAGCTCTCATCAAACTTGCCATTGATCCCCTTGATTACCTACCAAAAAGAAAAATACAGAATGATCCAAATGCCTAGTACGGATATAGAGTACAAGAATAATGAACTCAAAAAATTAACTTAATTAAATGAACTGAACTGAAACGAAAAAAACTAACACAACGAAATAATAGGTTGAATCAAATGGCTGAGTATTATTTCATACCGAGATCCAAACAAAATAGAAATATATATTGCCACATAAGCAAGTCAAATAATGCCACACAGGTAAGTCACACACATTGGACAGCGAATCGAAATGCATGTAAAATCTGATAGCGTGTTTGGCACAAACATCACCTATCCGTAGAACAGAACAGAAAACTTAAGGTCCTACCCATACGCCTCCCACAACAAAATCACCAAATGGCCAACTCCCACCGGAGCACAAAACGGAGATGTCGTGGACTGATCACACCGACACGGAATGTGTCATACCTCGGTGCCAAGATGACATGTCTATGGTACCCCCACATGTCTATCACAAAACATGCGACACACTATCAACACAAAGGGATTCTAATATGTACATATTAAACTGAAACGAATCATCAACACAAAATCTCCAAAAAATATATATTAATATGCACATTATTACAAACATCAAATTAAATTCTAGACATGATGAACTAATTTAAAGAGTACAAATATGAGTTCTAAATATCAACGCCAAAATGAAACTATCATAATAAATTTGACAAATGATAATCATGAGAGACAATACCAATTTCTAAATGAGTAGAAAAATGAACGAATCAAAATTAAAAGAGTCTCGCTACAAGAGTATAAAATCCGTACATGGATTAAGCAATGTAATACCCCCAAAAAATTTATTTCAAATTCGACTTGTTAAACTCCTTCCATCCGAACTAGTTAACAAAATAATATTATAAATAAGTATAGCTACAAAATATTGTTTCCATCTTTAACATTTTTACAAACTCATATTACTACTATTATTATTATGATTATTATTATTATTAAACATTTTTTTCATTAATTCAAAATTGTATATTATAATGTTATAAATTACTATTAGCATTAATCCCTAACATAAAAAAACAAGTTATAAAACTATATTAATATTATATGTGATTCTGTTCATATATGTGAACTGAATTTAACACAGTGTCTAATCTCACCAATTCCCAGAAGTAGTTTCACATAACTTTAATATCTATTTTGGCCAATTTAATAATCGTTATAAACAGGGGTGGAGTCACACTTGGGCTAGGGTGGGCTGTAGCCCGGGTGAAGTTTTTGACAAATATTTAGTACTTGTTATCAAAGAGAAGATTCAACTTAATCTCCAAACAAACTGGAAGCACAAATTCTTCAAACAAGAGGTAATAACTTCTACTTATTTAAGTTTACCAAAATTAGAGTAATAATGTATTGTAATTATTGAAATTGTTGTGCTTGGCTTATAAATTAGTGTGAACAAAGTATTATGCAGGTCATTGGAGTGATAAGATTGAAAATTATGGCTAGAACCATATATAAACAACTAAAAAATTTAGAAATTTAAGCCACGTACACAAAATGTTCGAAATTTTGCCTCAATGAGAATTTATGCTTAAAAATTGAAAATTAAGCAAATCCTGGGGATAAGTTACCTTTATATATTTGTTATGATGTTAATTAAGTTAATTGAGTGAATCAAATCAAGCCCAAAACAAGTTTTAAATAATTTTTAAAAACTTGAATTTGATGAAAAAAAGTGGCCAACGGGGCATTTTCAAGCCTCTGTAATACTATCTTAACAAACCCAACTTGGTCATGTTATATTTTTATTAAATACTATGATATACCATGTGGAACATATCAAAATTTGGAAGTAAACGGATGTGTAGGTTGGGAGATATAAATTCACAAAGCAGCCAAGAAAAGAATCAAAATCTGGGAATTCTGGGTAACCCCCTGCTCCAGCTTCTGATTTTTTGTGTATATGGTTGATACTTGGTAGTCCAGGACGGAAAAAATTCTTGGCTCAACCTTTGGCTATAAAGCATACCGACTTAAGTGAGACTATATGCATGAACCAACTAATGCAATATATATATAGGGTCGGCTTCTCCAAGGAACCAAATAAATGAACTACAAAACGAACTGACTATAGCGACGAATAAAATCGTCGTTATTTCTATGCTATAGCGACGGTTTTGTCCATCGCTAAAGTCTATACATTTTTTAGTTCATTCTCTTGATTCGCTGGAGAAACTAACCGTATATATATATATATATATAGAGAGAGAGAGAGAGAGAGAGGCAATTAATGTCTCAAGATACTTCTTGTGGTTGCTGTATGAATATATACATATATCCGCGGCCAACACTTTTTTTTCATTTGGGCTTAGTTATGTAATTATTATCACTCTTCTGATGAAAGTACACAATAATAGGAAAAATTCACACTTACTATCAAATATCTCAAATTCTTTTCTCCTCTCTATGGTAGTTGAGCCTCTTAGCAGCGCCTCTGTTAAAAAAAATGAACCATGAAAGTCAGCTTCTAAATGTCACTCTTAAATTGATTCAAGTCGGATCAATGTAAGGAAAATCTATAGCTTACATATAAAAGCGCGATCAAGAATCATATTTTATGACTATCCGAGTTAACTCGTCAATTAAAATTAGTTAACTCAAGTGATCATAAGGTAAAATTGAATGATCAATATTACATTTAACACGGTAACTTATAATTATAATTAATTTTCCTTCAATTATAGAGAAAAATATGGAAAGTTTCTTCTTGAAATGCTAAAAATTATATGTTGATTCAAATTATCTTCAACATTATATATATATATATATATATATATATATATATATATATATATATATATATATATATATATATATTATGCCAATAAAAATGATAAATATATGTCAATAAACAAATTTCAAATATTTGTGAAAGAAAGACATAAAGTAGGACTGTAAACGAGTCCATGCCTCGCACGGGGTAACAAACTATTTACCCAAATTTCAAGTCAACAACCTCTCATTCAAATTGCACATGTCATTTTAAAAGTAGTCCCTCTGTCCCTAAATGCATGATTTAAGTAATAAGTTAATTTGTCCTCAAAAGTATGTTTAAGTACATAAGTTAACTTGATAAAAAAAATTATTGACTAATTTACCATTGGTCATATTATATCTTATCTAAATAGTAAATCAATCACATCACAAATTATTTACTCTCTTTTTACAAACTCAAGACCTAATTAAAATAATTAACACACATACTAATATAAGCACAAAATAAAAAGTAAATTTATACTCTCTCCTCTTATTCGACTATCTTAATTTGTGTAAATTTTGTCCTAAGACCATTTTGGGGATCGAGGGAATAGTAAAATTTGGAATGTGTGCCGAATCTAGCATATGCAAAATACCCACAACGTAGCATAAATTTAGGGTCCTTAACACTATTATACAACAATTAAAAAATATTTACAAAAATAATAGATACACAAAATAATTACAAAAATAAATCAATTTACATTAATAAGGAAACCTGAAATCAAGGAGAAATAACTGCCAATAATTAATAATTTAAATTCAAATATCTGGGATCTAACAACAAAAACAAATTGAAATTCAAAGGAAAACAGGTGAAGGGAGGGATACAGATACGATCTGCATTCAGTAGTAATCGTCCGAATCAGTTTCATAGTCGTCGTCGTCATGCTCGTCAAATTCAAATTCATCTTCGTCGTCTTCATTTATAATGTGCTCATTATCCCAGAGTGGACAGTTACAAGATGGTTTCTTATCCTTCCACTCAGCCATGGAGCCAAACTGTCAAGCATTGGCTCATAATTTCAATCAATTTCAGTGTCACGTACTCTCTTAAGTTGTTTGGGTTGCCCAACTGTTAAACCAATTTTGTTGAATTGTTAAACCAATTTATTAACTATACACTGCATAGGAAAGAGAGATGAGAGAGTGATGAGAGAGTGATGTGTAATGTAATATTGATAACCAAACCTTCGTACCAAGGTAACCAAACTTTTATACCAAGGTAACCAAACCTTTATACCAAGGTAACCAATCAACCTCCACATCTACAGTATAAATTGGTTCCCTTGGTCTAAAAGTTTGGCAACCAACTGCATGAAGGTTTGGCTACCAACTGCATCACATTTAAAATAAATTGGTAACTTAATAAAACTGAATTGGTTACCTTGGTATGAAGGTTTGGCTACTCACTGCATGAAGGTTTGACTACCAACTACATCACATTCAAAATAAATTAGTAACCTAATAACACTAAATTGGTTACCTTAGTATGAATGTTTGGATACCAACTGCACTATAAAAAAACTGCAGGTGTGGATGTGGATTGGTTACCTTGGTATGAAGGTTTGGTTACTTTGGTGTGAAGGTTTGGTTACCTACTGCACTATGAAAAAATTGAAGGTGTGGAGGTGAATTGGTTATCTTGGTATGACGGTTCGGTTACCTTGGTATGAAGGTTTGGTTACCGACTGCACTATGAAAAACTGCTATGGAGGTGGATTGGTAACCTTGGTATGAAGGTTTGGTAACATTGGTACGAAGGTTTGGTTACCTTGGTGTGAAGGTTTGGTTACCAACTGCACTATAAAAAAATTAAAGGTGTGGAGGTGGATTGGTTACCTTGGTATGACGGTTTGGTTATTTTGGTATGAAAGTTTGTTTACCAACTACACAATGAAAAAACTGTTGTGGAGGTGGATTAGTAACCTTCGTATGAAGGTTTGGTTACCAATCTTTTCTATCAATGGATACATTCTCCTCAATATCCCAATCTTTTAGAGTCTTTGAAATGGCTTTGGAAATGAAATCATATTCCCAGTCCCATAAATGCTGGAAATGAAGCACCCACGGTGACGCCCCCAAAATAGGTATACATCACCCATCTTAGGTCGCCAAATACATAGTACAAAATTCAAATACAACTTAATAATACAACTGTCGTGTAAAATACGACAAAATATAAACTGAGAGTTTTAAAACGAATACTGTCTTCTAGACAGTATTCAACTCAAATGGAGTCCTCAATACAATTATTATCACACTATTTTATAGAATAGTGAGGACTACTAATGCTATCATCTGGACCGTCACTCCGTTCCCCGACTAGTCCCGGCTACGTTCTCATTTTTTGAAGAGGACAATGAAAGCAAAAGGGTGAGCTCAACTAGCCGAGTAAGAAATATTATGACTAAGATAATGCAGAATAATTTATCGTCATCCTTCAACAGTGTTAAGCTGATAAAATATAACAAATATCAAGTTTAACTGCAGCGGTATAAACAATCCATTAGAAGAGTCAAGTAGAGAATAAAATCTACTATCTTCTATGATTTAAAAGGTTTTTCATCACTTTTATCGCTGAAACTCAGATTAATAAATAATCCACATCACCCTTGTACTACGGCCAAGGATATTCATTAGTGTTACGACCACAAATTATCCATGCACTACGGGCCAAGGATATTTGTGTATTCATCAATGGTCATGATCATGTCAACAACTGTCCATCAATGCACTACGGGCCAATGAGGACTTTTACCACATCATTTGTAACATTACGGTCATGATTATACCGAATAATTCCTGGTCATAATCTTACCAAGTCTATCTATTCACTATAGGCCACAGATGACTTTCAACATAATATAAACATGAGGATGATGACAATGATATAAGAATTCAATAAAACAAGTTCAAGGATAAATTTTTAAAGATTTATAATTTAATTTATCCAGAAATCAATAACGTCCAAATTATCAACATGATACTGTTTTGTGGAGTAAAATTCAAGAATAATATTGTACCAAAAATAATTTAGACCGAAAACGAATCAATTTTTATCATGAATAGTACCCCAGATGAATAGTACTCGAATGAATAGTACTTTAGGAATAGTAACCCCGTGAATAGTGCTCCGACATGAAAAAGTTAAAACTTATCAAGAATGCTCATAATAATATTTTCATGAAAAGATACTGGATGAAGCGCAATTATCAAGGATATTCTACTAATTTCATAGAGTATAGACGCCAAAATTTTAACAAACGAGTATAGAATTCGAAATCTGAAACAAAATAATATTACTTACATACTAAAGAGTATGGAAGAAAATATTATTTCAAGCGAATATTGAACAAAAATAACATCCCTTACGAATACGAAAGAAATAATACCCCTTACCTTTAGTAGGAGATTGGATACTGAAATAGTGTTGTAACAAAATACTCTTCTTCTTTCTCTCTGATTCTCACTCTATAGAATTCTCTTGTGAGTCGTAGTGAATTAGTGAGAATGAAAGAAGAAATAAGCTTCTATTTATAGAAGATTTCTAGCTTAGCCCTTGCAATGTGAAGAGGCAAGTGGCTTGACGACTGGTGATGTGAAAAAAAAATGGTTTGACGCTTGTAATGTAAAACAACAAGTGGTTTGACGCCTGTAATGTGAAACGACAATTGGTCGACGCATGTAATGTGAAACAACAATTGGTCGACGCCTGTAATATGAAACGACAATTGGTTCGACACCTGTAATGTGAAACGACAATTGGTTCGACGCCTGTAATATGAAACGACAAGTGATTTGACGTCTGGTAAAGGCAATTACTATTGACGAAAGTGACTCTTAGATGATGACATATGGGCCCCCATAGAATAAACCAAACTTACCACAAACGTCTCATAACAGACTTCTTATTTATATCAAAGATTGAATAAATATTACCACAAATCATTTTATCTTCAATCAACACATTTTTAATCTTCCAATAATTATTTATCATTAATATTAAAACTCACAATATTTAACAACCAGATTATTCTCAGGAAATAGGGGGCTTTCCGATAAGGATTTATCCCTATTGGCGCGCAATTAGGTGAATAAATCTCTCCTCGATAGAACTTTCTAGACATCGTCAATATTGCGAAAAATAATACGAATAACTATGTCGTCTCAATTATTGATTTAATAATATTATGCAGATGATACTATGATAATAATTGAATCAATAATACTATGTAGCAATTACTGTAGCAATAATTGAGTATAACTGAGTGGCTTCTTACGTAAGTATCAAGAATCAATACTGTGTGCTACTATGCAACCACGCGTATTACTGTACTTTTACCACCGGGTATTTCAACAGTTAACGGTAAAACTTTCGTCGTTATTTTATAAAAAAATATTTTTTTCATTTTCTCACTCCGACAATAATTCTGTTGTGGGGTCCACCAATGATTGTGCCGTCGTACGAATATTCCCTGTTAAAACGAATATTCTCCGACCAATCGAATATAATATAACAACTTGAGTACTTTGCAAAATTTATAAATATTACCCACAACTATAACATTATATCAAAATTCACTCCATAATATTCAAAAATAATATTTATAGAAAATTCATATTTATTCATAAAAGTTGGGGTCTTACAACCTCCCCTTCTTATGAAATTTTGCCCTCGAAATTAAAGTACGTACCTGGTATATCAAAGAGGTAAGGATACCTTGATTTCATTTCAAATTCTAACTCCCAGGTCATTTTCTCAACATCGTGATTTCTCCACAAAACTTTGACTTGAGGTATAACCTTGGAGTAGGCTCCTTCTTATCCAAGATTTTAACAGGAACCTCTTCATACGTTAAATCTTTCGCTATTTCCTCTGGTTCTAACTCAATAATGTGGTTCGGGTCTTTCACATATTTACGTAACATAGATATATAAAAAATATTATGAACAGTAAGGAGAGTATATAGGACACAGTTCCTACTCGTTCGAGGATTAAAAATTGGCCAATGAATCGAGGATTGAGCTTTCGTCTCTTTCCAAATCTCGTAACTCCTTTCCATGGAGCAACACGTAACAACACATGTTCTCCAATATTGAATTATGCGTCCTTTCGATGAAGATCAGCATAACTCTTCTGTCGATCTTGTGAGGTTTTTATACGTTGTCGGATCGTTTGAATCTTTTCCGTAGTCATATATACCAACTCCGGTCTCAATAACGTTGATTCACCCACCTCATCCCAGCATACTGGAGAACGACACTTTCTTCCATACAACGTCTCGAATGGAGCCATGCCAATATTTGCTTGATAACTGTTGTTGTAGGAAAATTCCACCAATGGTAAGAACTTGTCCCAACTTCCCTTAAAGTCAAGAACACAGAGTCTTAATAAATGTTCAAGGGTTTGAATAGTCCTCTCTGACTGCCCGTCCGTTTGAGGATGATAAGCCGAACTAAATCGTAAATTCGTGCCCATAGCTTTTTGTAAACTAACCCAAAATCTTGAAGTGAATCTTGGGTCTCGATCAGAAACTATGAATACTGGCATACCATGCAATCTTACAATGTTGTTTATGTACATACGAGCAAGACGTTCAAGTGTATAGGTTTCTCGTATCGGTAAGAAATGAGCTAACTTTGTCAATCTATCAGCAATGACCCAAATCGCATCTATGCCTTGAGAAACCTTAGGAAGACCGGTAACGAAACCCATGGTAATGTGCTCCCACTTCTTTTCTGGAATTTTAAGTGGTTGCAATGGACGTTTTGGTACTTGATGCTCTGCCTTGACTCGTTGACAAGTTAGACACCTTGAGATAAACTCCGTAATCTCTCTCTTCATATTACTCCACCAAAATGTATGTCGAAGACCATGATACATTTTCATACTCCCAGGATGGATTGCAAACAGTGTGTTGTGCGCCTCCCTCATGATTTTATACTTTAAATCAGGGTCATTAGGAACACAAAGTCTAGAGTTGACTCGAAGTATTCCTTCTTCATTGATTCTTGCTTCCAGCATAGCACCTTCTTGCACTTTCTTCCTCAAATGCATCAGCTACAGGTCTGTAGCTTGAGCAGCTTTAACTTTATCGATTAAAGTCAGTTCTACTCGTATATTCGCTATCATCACATGGGTCCCTGGAGTCTTTAACTCTATCTCCATCCTTTGCAAGTCATATAAAATGGGCCTTTGCGCTGACAATATCGCACCCGTACCCACATATGATCTTCTACTCAATACGTCAGCTACTACGTTCGCTTTACCAGGATGGCATTGAATGGTATGATCATAATATTTCAACAGTTCAAGCCAACGCCATTGTCGCATGTTGAGTTCCTTTTGGGTAAAGAAATATTTGAGGCTTTTATGATCCGTAAAGATCTCCACTTTCTCCCCGTAAAAGTAATGCCTCCAAATCTTTAGTGCAAAAACGACTGCTGCCAACTCTAGATCATGAGTAGGATAATTCCTCTCATATTCTTTGAGTTGCCGAAAGGCATATGCTATAACTTTCCCATGTTGCATGAGAACACATCCTAAACCTTTGTCCGAAGCATCATTGTAGATGACAAATCCCTCCGAGCCAGATGGTATTGTCAAAACAGGTGCTGAAATGAGTCTCCTCTTGAGTTCTCGAAAACTCTTCTCACATTCCACGCTCCAACCGAATTTTATATCTTTCCGAGTCAGATGAGTTAATGGAGTAGCGATTCGAGAAAATCCTTCTACGAATCTCCGATAATAACCAGCTAAGCCGATAAAGCTACATACTTCGATCACTGATTTAGGTTGGTCCCAGCTTTGAATAGCTTCAATATTTGTCGGGTTAACAGATATTCCATGACTTGATACTACGTGCCCAAGGAATGCTACTTCCTCAAGCTAGAACTCGTATTTCTTCAACTTGTCATAAAGCTTATTTTCACGAAGCTTTTAGAGTATCAGTCTCAAGTGTTGCTCATGATCTTCACAGTATTTGGAATATATGAGGATGTCATCAATAAAGACGACCACAAAGTGATCCAAATATTCCTTGAATACTCGGTTCATCATATCCATGAAGGCAGCAGGAGCATTAGTCAATCTAAAAGACATGTCTAGGAATTCATAATGCCCGTACCAAGTTCTGAAAGTAGTCTTTGGAATGTCATAAATTTTAACTTTTAACTGATGATATTCGGAACGAAGATCGATCTTTAAAAAGAATTTAGCACCTTGCAACTGGTCAAACAGGTCATTAATTTGAGATAACAGGTATCTATTTTTTACGGTGACATGATTCAACTCCCGATAGTCAATACAAAGTCGCATACTTCCATCTTTCTTCTTTACGAATAGAACAGGAGCACCCCAAGGAGACGTACTAGGATGAATGAAACCGATGTGTAACGACCAAAAAATTTATACAATTTAATTCTCGACTTCGGTCGTTAATAATACATTCAACCTCTAATTTTACATCATTAAACGATAATACAACCATTGAAATTTGCGGAATAATTAAAATTTTCTATTACAAACTATCCTCGTTCCCAAAACCTTCAACCTTTACATCTAAATATCTCATAATCATTTTAATACTACAATAGTTTACATTCGTAAAACAATATTAAAATTCAACATTAATACATTATTCGAAACATTAGACATGGTTTACAAGAATAACAACTTAGCTAGGATATTAAATCTTCATATATCACTTTTGATCCATAACAATCAAGTAGCACATAGCGTTACCTTCAATTCTTGAATCTGCAAAAATGGTTATTTGCAAGAATGAGCTCGACAGCTCAGCAAAATCTAACAATTTTCATGCATCACGTAGCACATAATAACATGCTCAACATACAAGAATAATCATAAACAAACATAGCATACATGTTTAGTTCACATAACAACTATAAAGATTGAGTTCCTTACTCAATCAACATTCATAGTTCAATCATCATAGTCATAGATTGACTTTCACATTTCATACTTTTGACATATATAATACATCATACACTAAAATTTTAAAGCAGTTCATCATCAAGTTCACATAGCAAAAAGGAACTGAAAGACTTGCCTTAACGGCGTTTTACCAACACGCTAATACTTCGCGTCCTTGCACAACCTACACTGTATGCGAGATTGATAATAAATAAAATCAATACTCAATCTCATGGTCAAATTTATTCTAAGACCTTACTTTATCTTATTATCCTTTATAATATCTTTATAGACATCTAATTATATTTTATATGCAACTCGGTTTTATTTTCATTTTCATCACCACACATGCTAGACTATCTCACTTGTAGTTTAATGTGCATATACCACACCATTTTATTTTACCAATTTGGTTTCAAAAATGCATATTCAACACATTGTTTACATGTTTAATTTTCCTTCATAAATCAAAAATTTCCCTTTTCGATTTCTTTCCATTATTATTCTTGTATTATCATCTTTTCATACTTAGATATCCAATATTAGCCATTAGTTAGGCACTTTGTATACCAAAGTTTAGAAACACTATTACTTTTAGGCATTTTATCGAGCACGTTATGTGCACACATTAAGTTATCTCAACTCTTGATCTTAAATGGTTAATTATGCATAGAATATGATAACACATATCTATATTCATTACATATGTCAAAACATATTTTTAATCATCAAAATATACCATCACCAAAATCTTAATTCAAACATAATTATAAAACTCATCTTCACAATTTCTTTAACAAAACGTTGCTTTCGTTTTTAAGGTATCTCCTTCGTTACATGTCCGTTTTTGTTCCTTTTTATATAAAATTAACCCTTACTCAGTGTACTACAACCTCATCTAGGCCTTAAAGTTAGACCCTTATCCATCTAAACCAGATTCTGCAATCCATCAACTAGTGTAGAAAATTTTCATTTTCTGGACATCCTTGCTAAACAATTTATTTCGGACATGATCCGGTCCATAAAATGGCTCAATCTCGCGAGTCTAGCTAGTAAACATCCATATCTACAACTTTACAGTTTTAAGTTTCTTCAGATTCAAAACACACGAATTTATATGAATTTTTCAAAGTTAGAAACCGTAACAGTTTTGATTTTCTAGACAAATTATTTTCCCTTCGGACCAGCCTTACTAAAACAGAGATTGCGAGAAATATACGGGGAGTTTTCATGTGATTCCACTTTTAGAATATAGCTTACTTCCATATCTTCGATTTGATATAAGGCTCATTTTCAAACTCATTATACCCAAAGAGATATGAATTTCACAAGATATGTCCACAATTACTCAAAACCTACGAATTTTGTTCTTCAAATTTTCTTTCCATTTCATTTTCTTTCTTGAATCCTCTTGTTTGATTCTTGATAGTCCAAGATTAAACCAATACAAACAAATTAAGTTTGATCTACTATCCTAGAACATAAATCTACCCAAAAAAAATCAAGGATTAAATAAGAGTTTAGAAGTTACCTTCTTCTAACTTTTTCTTCTAGCTCATCTCAATTCCTCTATATCTCTAGATTTCTCAATACAACTTCTATATAACCATTATCCTACATTTTGAAGAACATAAAATATAATTAAAACAAGGAATTTAGATTATAGTCTTATTAGTATGAATTTAAGAGAGAGATGAAGATGATGATAATGGGGCTTGTTTTGTCTTCTCAAAACTTTCCCTTCTTCTTCTTTTTCTTCCTCTTCTTCTTCTCCTACAACTCTCTCTAACTCTCTTCTTCTTTCTTTAGTTTGTTTTCTAAAACTAACATACTAACTTGTAGTATATACATATAATATACAATACTAGTAATATATAATATATGTAACTCCTAGTAATTATTAGATATACTAATTACTAGTTAATACATAGGTTACACCAATTTGAACTTGAAAAGCCTAAGACTATGTTTGGCAAATACTCATTATTTTAATTAATCAATAGCTTAACATCAATCAATCTCATCAAATTGTCACATAATTATATTTACTTGTTAATTATAATTTTGTGTAACAATCATCACATAACTCATCTAATTTAATTATCTCAATTAAATTAAAACTATAACATAAAATTATTATATTAATTAAATTAAATACTAAATATTCATTTAATTAATCTGCTACACTTAATTACATTACTCTATAATCAAAACAAAATTTATTTATTTAACTCAATAAATAATTCAATTAAATATTTATATATATTAAAATTAATATATAACATTCTCTTCACATCAATTCACATATTCTACAATATATGACATACACATACTCACACCCAACATATCTCATAAATAATACTTTTGTTTATAAAATTCTCATTTATAATTTCTAAAAATTTGGGATGTCACATCCTTCCCTCCTTATAAGGATTCCGTCCTCGGAATCACAGAAATCCTACCTTACTCGGGTTTTCCTCAAATCTATTCATTGAATAACTTCAACACATTACCTTAATATAGGTTTTATATTTTCTACTCTCACCATTCTTGATAATAAATTCTTATAAGTTTTATTTCATAACATTTACTTAGACTCAATTATATTTGAGTATTACATATTCTTTGACCCGTTCATTATCTTTCTCTAAGGATCATTATCATATACTATATGATCAAACTCTCAGGACATTACAGATGTCTAACAATTCCTACAATTGGGTCTTTAACTCCTGAAGTTTAATAGGAGTCATTCGATATGGGGCTTTGGAAATGGGTTTTGTACCAGGTTCAAGATCAATACAAAACTCAATTTCACGCTCTATGGGTAGGCCAGGAAGTTCTTCAGTGAATACGTCAGGAAATTTATTAACAATAGAAATATCATTCAAATCTGACGTATTTTTATTTAAATTCGTGACATGGGCTAAGAAAGCTTGACATCCGTTTTTCAATAAACGAATAGCTTTATGGCTTGAGATGACAGTGATTGATTTTATTGGTTTGGTTGCTTGAATTCGCATAATAGGTTGGTTAGAAATATGAAAGCTAACAACCTTACAAAAATATTCGATTTTAGCATGATGAGTAGTTAACCAATCAATCCCTAGAATTACGTCAAATACAAGTATTTTCAATGAAATAAGATCGACAAGTAATGTGAGGGTACCTATTTGAACCAAACAAGACTTATAAACAGTGGATGTAATGAAGGTTTCTCCCAACGGAGTTTTAACAGTTAAGTCAAAGTCTAATTTCTCCGGAGTCAAATTTAAACGTTGAGCGCAAGTAGGAGAAATAAAAGAATGGATAGAATCGGTATCAAATAAGGTATAGACTTCGCTAGAGTTTATGATAACCTTACCCGTGATGACCTCGTTTGGGTTCCTTACTTCCTGGGAGGTCACGACAAACGCTCTCCCTTGAACTACCGGTTTTGACTTTTTTGAGACGGCCTTTGGTGCCTCCATCCCAGCTGGACTTGTCTTCGGTGCATGACAAAATTGGGCTAGGTGACCTTCTCTTCCATAATTATAACACGCTTTGGACTGTATCGCGCAGTTTGGATTGATGTGTCCCTCCCCTCCGCATTTGAAGCATATAATAGGTGGTCGTTCTCCTTTCTTAACAACGGGTGCTGCTGCTAACGTCTCTTCCATCATTGTTAAATCTTCTCTTCTTGAAATATCCACTTTTATTGTCTTGGCCATGATTACCACCGAAGTGGTTACCATTTCTGACATGTTGATTCCCTCCATGTTTGTTGTCGCCGCTTCGATGACTGCTACCACTGGTATTATCATTTTGTAGGCTGCTTTCTCTTGGTTGGGTTGACTCGTTATCGCGCTCTAATAACTGAGCCCTGTTTACAACATCTGAATACAAACACAGTTTATGAGAAATTAGGTATTGACGTATCTCAAGTTTTAAACCTCTTAGAAACATATGCGTCATTCTCTCCTCATTATCAACCAAGTGGGACGCAAACCAGAACAACTCGGCAAACTTAGCTTCGTACTGCGACACGGTCATATTGTTTGCTCCAACTTGATGAACTCTACCTTTTTCATGTGAAGAATACTTTCGGAAAGTACTTGTCGTTGAACAGTTCTTGGAACTTCTCCCAAGACATCTTCAGTGCGGCAGGTTTAGTACGCTTTACAGATTCCCACCAGTAATCTGCTTCTGCCCGCAACATGAAGGTGGTAAAGGGAACCTTTTGCTCCTCGGAGCATCCCAAGACATCAAATATCTTGTTGATCTGCTTTATCCACGTCTCCGCCTTATGTGGTTTTGGCTCTCCAAAAAACTCCGGTGGTCCCAGCTCCTTGAACTGTTTAGCAGTGACCGTCTGAGAGTTGCCAGTGTTTCCATCTGTATTTCGGACAAGAGTCTCTCTTGCCTGATGTTACATAAATTGCAGAAAGCCTCTGAACATTCTATCATTCATCATTTGGTCAGTGTTGTTATTTGCATGAGGATTGTTGCCTTCCTGATGTACATTATCCTGATTGTTGATCTGTGGAGACTCAACGGTCTCCTATGCTCTATTGCTATTCTCAACATTCTCAAATGTCATTTTCAAATACTACCACAAAATAAGGGTTAATTGACATGTCACATATTATCCCTATACTCTGACCGACCAATTAAATACCAAATAAACTTAGGTAGGTCATACTAGCGAAGGAATTTCCCGTCTCTCCCCTCCTAATTCTTGTCTCACATCTTAGCTAGGGATCATATCCCTAAGCTTTGATATCAACTGTGACGCCCCCAAAATAGGTATACATCACCTATCTTGAGTCGCCAAATACATGGTACAAAATTCAAATACAACTTAATAATACAACTGTCGTGTAAAATACGACAAAATATAAACTGAGAGTTTTAAAATGAATATTGTCTTCTAGACAGTATTCAACTCAAATGGAGTCCTCAATATAATTATTATCACACTATTTTATAGAATAGTGAGGACTACTAATGCTATCATCTAGGTCGTCACTCCGTTCCCCGACTAGTCCCGACTACGTCCTCATTTTCTGAAGAGGACAATGAAAGCAAAGGGTGAGCTCAACTAGCCCAGTAAGAAATATTATGACTAAGATAATGCAGAATAATTTATCGTTATCCTTCAACAGTGTTAAACTGATAAAATATAACAAACATCAAGTTTAACTGCAGCGGTACAAGCAATGCATTAGAAGAGTCAAGTAGAGAATAAAATCTACTATCTTTTATGATTTAAAAGGTTTTTTTTATCACTTTTATCGCTGAGATTCAGCTTAATAAATAATCCACATCATCCCTGTACTACGGCCGAGAATATTCATTAGTATCACGACCACAAATTATCCATGCACTACGGGCCAAGGATATTCGTGTATTCATCAATGGTCATGATCATGCCAATAACTGTCCATCAATGCACTATGGGCCAATGAGCACTTTTACCATATCATTTGTAATATTACGGTCATGATTATACCGAATAATCCCTGGTCATAATCACACCAATTTCATCTATGCACTACAGGCCACAAATAACTTTCAATATAATATAAACATGAGGATAATGACAATGATATAAGAATTCAATAAAACAAGTTCAAGGATAAATTTTTAAAGATTTATAATTTAATTTATCCAGAAATCAATAACGTCCAAATTGTCAACATGATACTGCTTTGTGGAGTAAAATTCAAGAATAATATTGTACCAAAAATAATTTGGACCAAAAACGAATCAATTTTTATCATGAATAGTATCCCGGGTGAATAGTAATCGAGGTGAATAGTATCCCGTAAATAGTACTTCGAGAATAGTAACCCCGTGAGTAGTACTCCGGCATAAAAAAGTTAAAACTTATCAAGAATGCTCAGAATGATATTTCCATGAAAAGATACTGGATGAAGCGCAAATATCAAGGATATTCTACTAATTTCATGGAGTATAGAAGCCAAAATTTAACAAATGAGTATAGAATTCGAAATCTGAAACGAAATAATATTACTTACATACTACAGAGTATGGAAGAAAATATTATTTCAAGCGAATATTGAACAAAAATAACATCCCTTACGAATACGAAAGAAATAATACCCCTTACCTTTAGTAGGAGATTAGATACTGAAATATTGTAGTAACAGAATACTCTTCTTCTTTCTCTCTGAATCTCTCTCTATAGAATTTTCTTGTGAGTCGTAGTGAATTGGTAAGAATGAAAAAAGAAAATAGCTTCTATTTATAGAAGATTTCTAGTTTAGCCCTTGCAATGTGAAAAGGTAAGTGGCTTGACGACTGGTGATGTGAAAGAAAAGTGGTTTGATGCCTGTAATGTGAAACAACAAGTGATTTGATATGACGACCCCAAACAGGTCCATTCCATCCACCTATTCTGAGTCGCCAAATACATGGTACAGAAAATAACTACAACTTTATTACAATAATTGTCGTGCAAAATTCAACAACACGTTGCTGTGAGTTTGGATACAAATATATACCAAATGTGACTCATGTCCCAGCCGTGGACAACACCTCAAAATGACACCTTACATAATGGTATAGTCAAAACTGTTTTAGAAATGAGAATCTTTGGGAAGTGCTCAAGGAAACCTTTGTACATGGGAGGCTATGCTTCTAGGTTTGTGATAGATATCATATGGCCGCAGAATTATCCTTGGTTGACCCAATATACCCCAAAGAAAAACGAGAAGATTACTATCATATTCTTCCCAATGGTGAGTCTTCTCTTGACTTATCATTATCTCCACTGTCTCTAATTGAGAATTATACTTCAAACAAACACCCAAGATTATATAGGTAGTGCTCGTAAATATACTCAGCAAGTGGATGAGCACAATCTGTCTTATGATTACACGAGGT